>CM076671.1:7811184-7841514 GCA_038496675.1 Rachycentron canadum
CCCCCCCCCCACTCCTCCTCCTCCTCCCCATCCTCCCGCTCATGCCACCCTGTCCTCACCATCCCCCACACTTTCACAAGTGGTGCTCAGATGTCCATCAAACACAGCAATGAAGGATCACTATAAGTTGTTGGAGCCTGTCAACAAAAGCACTCTACCACTTTGTCCCCTCCTGTTCTCCCTTGTTGAGCCCGCTGGAGATCTCTGATGTGAAGGAGCAGATGAATTTCTAACCAGACATTTTCGGGCCCCTATTGAGCTCCGCTACCTGTTGCCAATGCAAATGGATTCCGACTCTAAAGTTCCAAAGGAAGCGTATTGTTCCACCACCGAGCGTTTTGAGTCCACTTGCATGTTGTTTGCCTCGTGGAGTGGACGGGTTGCCTCAGCTAGATCAAGAGTAAACCGTTGAACGTGACCCCACGGTTGCACTCTGGTGCATTTCGAGCAAGCGGCTTCACATGGCAGTTCAAAGTCTTTCCAGCTTCCAGCGGTGCAGACAGAAATTGTGAGGGCCAGAGTAAATGTTTCAACAGTGAAAATTGTTTGTGCAAACGCTGATATAAATGTGGTCCAATATGGAGACTGAAACATAAGGAGAGTATGAAGACAAGAGTACTTACCCACATGAAAGCCATGAGGGACGACCTCAGACCGAGCTCTTCTCCTCTTCTTTACTGGAAGCACTGGCGTCCGTTCGTTGGTTGTTTGTAACCGTTCCAAGCCCGTTGAGTGGTCTCCTGTAGTTTTTTTTTTTTTTTTTTTTTTTTGAAATCCCTCTCTGCTCTTGCTCTCCTGTACTTTTGTACTTGCCTTGTTCTGGCCGGACTTGTGAGGAAGCAAATCTCTTTCCTTTCTGCCTTTTATCTTCTCCCTTGATGTGTATTCAGAGCTGCATGACTTGCAAATCACCCCATGATATTGAATGGGATTGACATTTTCAGATGTAAATACATAGAATATTTCATATTTGGTAATGGGCAATGGAAAGTGGATGGAAGTCTAATTATTGTATAATGATATTTTTCCCTCTCAGATCTGCTGGGGCCGGTGAATGTGTTACTATGGAGATTATGAATAAATATGTCCATGTATTTATGTATTAATTCATCTGTGTGGATATTTATTTGGTGTTTGCTCATGTATTCATTTATTAATTTATACATTTGGGTCGTTGTTTCGTCCGGACAAATGAGGCCGAAGCACTTCCTTTTGATTTTGTGTTCAAATCGCCACACCGGAAGTCAGAAGAAAGCAACCAATCAGATCACACGAGGCTTGTTTTAGGACTTTCCCAGACAAAAGCTGGTGAACTTCACTAATTTCTTGAAGTTTCTTCTTCTTCTTCAGACTGCTGGATCTGAGTTACTGATGCAAAGCCTGGAGAAATCCGAGGCAGGTCACAGGAGAGTGACAGTTTAGGGCAGTTTATATTAGTATTGATAAATAAACATTATTTAAAACATCTGTCAGGCCCGGTTAAATATCCTCAGTGTGGTTCAGTAGCTTCACCAACCCAGGGCATCGAATATTTAATTATTGTACTAACTGAATAATGAAAAAGTCAATTTCCAGACCGACGCCCCGTATGCAGAAGACAATTGCATTTGTAATATCTGCATGTGAAATCTCCTTCATACACCCTCCCCTTCCCACGTCCCGTCTCGATGCCTCGCAGGGCTGCGAAGTCTCCTGCATTACCATAGCTCTCTTCCTGACTAAGTCTGTTCCTCATATTCACTTGTCGTGGCTAATTACGTGTTTAACCCTGTACTGGTGAGCTTGTTTTACATTCAAATTTATGGGGACCTCACTGATCTGAGGAAGCAGGAATGAGCGGGGACACGACGGCGGAGATCAGTCTTCTGGTAATTGATTACCCTCTTAGAAAAAGGGACAACTTCCAGAGGACTGCAGTCTTGAAGCTGTTGACCTTTGACATCTCACAGCTGAAAAATATAAAATGCAAAAGTGACAGGTGGATGGTGGATGCATTTATATTTGCAAAAAAATTGGATTTGCTGTATTTATGATTACATTTTTGTGCGCCTATTTTGTATATTGTTATTATTTTTTTATTTCTAATCATCATCATCATCGTTATTGTTGTTGTTTTTGTTCTATATGATTTGCGTTTTTATTACTGACAAATGCAAATATTTCTGTTTTCATATTAACACAATGCTGTGGCAATAATTTTCTGATCTTGTTGTGTGTGGAATAAATAATTATGCATATGTTGTCAATATTTACATTTCCACTGTTTAATTCAATTCTAATAGAAGTCCCTGGGCGATACGAGCAGCAGCTAATAGAAGAGAAATGATTAAAGCTTTCTCCATAATAACCCTGCTGAAACACAACTTGCTGTACTGTAATCTAATGTACCATTTCAGTGTTTACAGACAACAGCAACTTTGATCACTTCTATTGTTGATTTAATTTCCTAATGTAATTTTTCAAACCCTCTTTTAAGGACATCTTCTCTGATAAGTTTTATTAGTTTTGGAGCTAAATAAAAAGAAAACAATTGTGTGTGTGTGTGTGTGTGTGTGTGTTCCTGCACACTCCTTGAGTGTGTGTAACAGCTTGGACTTGCTTTTTAATCATTGCCACATACCCTCCTCCTCTGTACAGTGGTTTCATTGTGCTGTAAGCACTGTGTAGGGGGTGTGTTTGTGTGTGCGTGTGTGTGTATGTTTGGCATGCAGTACCAGGCCGGGTCAAAGCAGCTTAGTTCCGATCTGTTGGGTGACCTGCCCGAGCCTCGCCGGCCTCACTGACCCGCATGATTTCATTATAGAGAGGTGAGGCTCATGGCCTCTGCGCACAGAGACAAACACACACACACACATACACACAGTTACATACCCCCATGGAGGTATAACTGTACATGTGCACAAATACAGCTCAGGCATATAAACGTACACTCGGCCGAACATTCGCTACACAGGAATCTACGCATATGCATTTTGAAAACAAGTCAATGACATTCTCTTTATTTATTTCTAACCAGCTGCCTTCCAGTGTTGTTGTGGGAATTGCAAGCAAAGATTGATGATTTTTACTTATATTTGAGGAGTATGTATCAAACACATTCAATAGCTCATTCAAAATTGCACTGAAAAACACAAAAACATGTTTGTATTTCTGAAATCCTCTTTTATTTTTTCAACGCTGCTATGAAATGAAGAAAAAACAAAAAAAGATACAGTACCTGATCCATTTCAAATGGAGTCTGCAAAAAGCCAAAAATGAAATTTTATTTCTTAAACAGTAAATATTTTTGGAGATACAAGACAGTGATGACGTGTTACAGCACAGAAAACAAGCTGCAGTCACACATCTGTCCAAAACTGCATCCACAAAAAGGTTGTATTTATGAAATAAAATGCAAAATATCTTTGAAAATACAACACCAGGAGGATCCGGCCCAGTCAAAACTGCACTGACAAAATTAAATCCTAAATAATGACACTTATATGAGACACTGATAATATAATACAACACCCAAGACAATGTGGAGTAACTGCTCCTTTCAAAATTGCCTTTAGAAAAACACAAAAATAAGGTTGTCTTGATGAAATCCTAAATATCTTTGAAAAAACAAGGCAGTGACAACATGATACAACATCAAAAATAAACAACAGTATCTCCTTCATTCCAAATTTGCATTGATAAAAAGCCCAAAACAGTCATATTTCTCAAATCTAAACAGTTTTAAAGATACAAGGATGTAGTGACAACACCAAAAGAAAAAAAAAGCTGTTTGGAAGCAGAGAAATATCTCAGATGCATGCAAGTTGCAACTAATGTGCTATCATTTACTAGAAAACCATGCTTGGAAATCAGTAATTTAACTGTCACAGGAAGCAATGAGAACATATTGATCCCCAGTCTAAGAGCCTTTTGAGACGACTACATAAATATTCCTTTGGAAAACGCATTTATTTGTTGCTGATTATTAAACATGCCATGACCAATCCCAAAATTAAGGTTAAACACACACTTAACTGCAAAATACCTAAAATCCTATACAGACATCCTGCTGGTGGTAAATGTTTCTTCGATCTGTGATGTGTGTGGTTGGTGGAGGTGTCGAGAGTTGTGCTGAATAGCATCACTAGATGGCGATCTAGGTTAAAGCAGTGTGCTTTCAGGAAGCCTTGAGTAGCAGAAACACAGGGCTTGTCAGCAGTCTACTGTTCTGTGGCAAGTGATCCTCCTTATTGAAGTGTACACACTCGTAGCATGTAGAGCTGTGGAATATGGAACAGGATTTGGTTTCACTTTTTGCTAGGATTGAGGATTTACTGACACACTTGTGAGGGATGCATGTTCTGAACCCAAAAGCACATAAACAACACTACAGACTGAACAAATTTATCACTGGGGTGAGATCACACCACAGCTAATATCTGATTCTTAATTAGGTAAGACTGTGTTTTAACCCCATCTAGCCCAATTAGGCTTAAGCAAGATCAGGGTGACAAATTCATGTCTGAGTTTTAGTTTAATTTGTTTATTTGTCATAAAAATAAAGCAGAGTGGTGATTAAAACATGGTAATGAAACACATGAATTAAAAATAAATTTGTGTTGGGAAGATGGGAGATGATAATAAATTCTGTCTCAAGATTTATTTAAGGGTAAAAATGTCCTGTTAATCCTCAAAACATTCCCACTGGCATTAACTTTGGGTTTCGCTCTAAACTTTCATGTTTAAATCGGAAATCAATGCATAGGACAGCAGTATCACATCTAGCATATAAAACAGCAGCACCCATGCTACTGTTTTTCATCCAGGGATTTTAAAGTGAAACCTGAAAATTTAACATAATGACAATAATCTAATAATATATATATATATATACCAAACAGTGACAGGTGTAACCAGTTTTATATCATTTAAGCAACATTTCTGGACACAAAGGCTTTTGTGATGGTGGTAAAATGAAAATCTTATTATGTGGGGGAAAAAAAGATAAAAATCAGAGGTGCTTATAATATAAAACAACTACCTTCAATGCAGAGAAATAGCAAAATTGTTGTGGCAGAAAATCTCATCGTGGGTGGAGCCACAAGTTTTGATATATCATGATGTGGTAATTAATGTAATCAATTACATTAATTATGGCCACATTATATTTAGGTGCAAACACAGACACAGCGAACTGGGACAAAGGGAACAGGGCCCTCATTAGGGTTATGAATTAACCCTGTGCTCATCCTGCTGATAAGTCTGGTGCCTACAGGTCAATTCAACTGCGAACTTTGCATCTTTACCAAATGGATATGCTTCCCAAAATGGTTTCATATAATTTTCAGGGACTTAAACATTCTGGTAAAAGAGACTACAAGACGTTGCAGGAGATAAAAAAAATACCTGAAAGGCAGACATGTTTGGATCAGGTTAAAACTCAGCTATACTGAAAGATCTAAGGACTTAAGCAAGCCAGCTAACTCATTTGCGGCTACATTGAACTTTGTAGACTAGCTAAGCTAACAAGCTAACACAGACAAAATGTCTGCCTCCTCGCTCTCTATTGACTTTTTCATTTTATGCTTAAATGTTTGTTTTTTCTTGTATTACTATAAAAGCCCTGTTTTTATCGCAGCATTGGCATAACAAATACTGTAAAACTCAGCATATCGTTTAGCTCGGTTTCAGCCTCTTTATGTCCAGTTTTACAGCTTAACAAGCTAATTAGCAAATATGGAAACGGTGACAAAAGCCAATACTGGATATTTCCAATTATCTTATAATTTGACCTATGCTGTGTCTTGTTGGTCGTTGCAATATCTCATAAAGAACATGTCATAACTCTTTATGTTTGCACTTTAAAAAGTATTTTTAATGTGCTTTCATTTTTTTTTTTAATTCTTTCTGATTGCAAGAAACACCATTGCTAATAAAATCCGGTTAATGAGGTTTTCCGAAGAAGTGTGAAACTGCTGTGGTTTATAGATGCATCTTGAGCATGTTGCCCCCCCCCCCACTCCTTAAAACTGACCACACATTAAACAAAACATACCGCACATAAATACATTACTTGTCCAGTACGGCTCTGTCAGATGTTTCAAGTTTAGCTGAACAAAAATGTAGGAGAGGCTGAATACCAAGGGAGACAGTTGAAGAAAAGACAACAATAAGACAGAGACTATGTTTAAGGCCAGAGAATCAAAATGCTTTCATTTGCATAACCTGCTTGCATGCATTTACAATATGCACACGCATACATCCCATCACTGTAGTATCTCATCACTTCTATCTCTACCTCTTTCCAGTCTTCCTAGCCTTCTTTACATCAACTCTTTTTTTTTCAGCCTTTTCTTGTATTTCTTCCTCTCTCCTCCTGCTCTCTACCTATGCAACTTGTCATTCTCTCGCCATAATAGCGCTTCTGTGCCTTCATGTTGCTGGTTGTTTGCTTGAAACGTAATCTGCAGATGTAACAGAGGAAGAAATTGAGTCTAACAAATGGCTTGAAAGGCTCAAGGCGGCATATCAAGCCCAAACCAACAAAGGCAGACAAAACGCCCGTCTTTTTTCCTCCCATCAACATCTGAAGTTGATATTTTCAACAGAATAGCGCATGGCTGACGTTCCCTGAATAAAGAACGCTGCGTTTTGCTGCTGTTGTGTTGTGTTACGCTGTCATTCTGACTTGAATGGGAAAGTTGAGGCCCGTTTGTTTGCTTTAGCTGTTGAGGAGAAATGGGTTTGTTTGATTAACATTTTGCTTGCGCATGTCTGTTGCAGCGGCATCATTTCTATTGGGAAATGAAAAAAGCTGAGGCTGTGTAAACTGTAGAATATATGAAGACTATCTATCTATCTATCTATCTGTCTATCTATCTATCTATCTATCTATCTATCTATCTAGAAGTAAAAGTGGCTTTTTTGTTACAATTGATGAAATCTGTATAAAATAAGCAAAGGTTATTATAGTTATTGCAGCACACTTTAGATGTAGACATCACCCGTCTCTGTGTGCACATGTGTGTGTCCAGACTAGACTATAGGCTCTACTGCAGCAGCTACAATGTCTTTTTGCCCTCCTACAAAAAAAAATCACATTATCAATGAAATGTTCCATGCCGCTATAAAAATATGATTTGACAGGCCTTTTTACATACTGTGCATTTCCTAAACAAACACTTTGTTTCTTTATGTTACAGCTTGCCTCCCACTGTCACTGCTATACGTGAAGCATCAGCTGTTTCTGTCACAGAGCCTCGTGTTAACAAAGTGTCACTCCTTTCTGTCACTCTCAACACAAGCTTGTTAACCTCTATCTATCTATCTATCTATCTATCTATCTATCTATCTATCTATCTATCTATCTATCTATCTGTGAATTTGCACAGACCTTTTCCCCAATAATCAGCTGTGTTCTTAATAGCAAACAACTTGATACGCTGCGCACTGTGTTGTTGTTGAGGTTTTCTAACTGCTGTTGTTCACAAGCTGGGTCTAGTTTTCTGGGGTGTGATGATTGATAAGTCTTTCCAGATGCCTTCTTCTCACCTGTTTGTGAATGCAAGTGATTTAAAGTGAGAGAGAAAGCTGGGGGGGGGTTGTGTTTTTCAGACATTTGAACTGCAGCTTATTCATATTAAGCACATTTAAGTCTCAGTAAAGGTGGAGTTAACGCTTAATCTATTTGACTACATCATTTATTATTTGTTACCTCCTCCATTGTCCCTGTCTGTTTATTTTTCAGGGTTGTGCAAGCCAGGGAAGAACCCATCCAATTTTGGGGCAGATCTGGATCATTTACGTTGAATTTAAAATTTTTTTTTTCCTCTGAAGTCTGGTGTGTGTGTGTGTGTGTTTGATCTCGGCCTTGGTGGAGGTCAGTTCTGTCCCTTCTAGCTGTCGTATTAATCCGAATCTGTAAAGTAACTGGCTGCCAAATAAATGTAGTTAATTAAAAAAAAAAAAAAAAAAGTACATGCCCCTGTGAAATGTAGTGGTGTTGAAGTGTAGAGTTGAGTAGCTAAGTACTTTCCACCACTACTTCTAGACACCTTTCAACTGTGGGTAGCTTGACTTCAAAAGATTGATTTTTTTTTTCTTTCAACTTAATGATGAGACTTACTTTAGCCTGTATTGTATCGTGTTATGTGATATCCCTACATGTACATTATCCATTGTTTAATGGAAATTGGAAGAAAATAATTTTTCCATCTGAATACATTTTGGTGTGTTTCTTGCAACCATGAATTTGAATAACCAGCGGG
Source organism: Rachycentron canadum (assembly GCA_038496675.1). NCBI lineage: Eukaryota > Metazoa > Chordata > Actinopteri > Carangiformes > Rachycentridae > Rachycentron > Rachycentron canadum. Next base: position 7,819,431 of record CM076671.1, read on the forward strand.
ACGGGAGATGCAGAATGCAGCCTTTAATGACTGGCTGACTGTGCAACAAGCCAAGTCTTATAGGGGTTCACTTGAAGGTACAGTCCAGCTGGGACAGTGGGCCCGTTGTCTCACTGCAAGACGGCTTTATTCAACGGCTGAATAAAAAAAAAAAAAGTCTGCAATTTGCTGCATGATGAATCATACTGCAAAACGTATTGTAAGACATTTAAAAAGAAATTCTGCTGCTTTCACTTCCCTGTGTTCAGTTTTTTTGCTTCAAATAAAATGTAGTAGAATCACAGTGGAGTTCTGACTTGCTTTCCCTCTGTGTTCAGTGGGATCAATAAAGTTAACCTTAAATCTGATGAAGATGAAGTTTACACCCATCACAGCGAGCATGTTTAGCCCTGACTGTACCTCGTATCCTTTTAAAATACGCAATAATCTGTAAGATTGCTATGAGGTGACCCTGCCCTCGCACTCTCAGGACCCCTTGACCACCTCCCCCGCCTGTGACACAGCGTGCACGGTGGGGATCGTCCGCGGCCCTCCTCTTCTCATTAACCTCATCTAATTAGATGGCAGGGAAGTCCATTGTTAGCCCTAATGAAGCCTCAATGGAAAGACAGGGCCTCGGCTGGCTCTTCTGACACTGCTGTGAAATTACAATCCCCTAACCCCCCTCCTCCATTCCCCCCTTCACTCTTCCTCTCTCTTTCTCTCCTGGCTTGATTTCTCCATTTTTCCTTCTCCTCATATTTCCGTTGGGTTTCTTTCAGAGCCACAGCTGAAGTTGGAGATTGTCTGTCAGAAAGACGGAAAGATTGAGAGACAGACCGGAGAGCAAGGCAGATAATCCATTTGATAGCTCTACACATTCCCATACTGCTAATTTTGCTCCAGTAGCAGAGCCCAGGGTAGCATTAGCTCTGCTTAGCGCCCCCAGTATGGATCCCATCCACTAATTACTTGAGCTGCCGTGGTTCGCTGAGATTTAAGTACCACCTCAATCCCATTATCTTCCATCCCTACAGCTAGCCCCTGTCGCCTGGGCCCTTTGTAGTGGAGGAGCGGAGGCTGCAAGGTTATTGATACAGGCCTCCCTTGCAGATAAGATCTACGGTACTCCGAGGGAGGAATGCTGCTGTGCTGTATGGATGAGGGAGGTGAGGGAGGAGAATGGCCTTGGATCAGTGCTGGAAGGAGAAACAATGAGTGCTGAAGGGCTGAGGGAGTGTGTGCGTACACCTATGTGAGAAAATCAAAGAATCAAAGGCAGTGACAGGAGCACAAGGTGGTATTTGGGGGGTTAAAATTGGATGGGGTATTTGGAAAGATTATTCGCCCTCCAGTGTTTTTTTTTTTTTTCCTTTTTTGGTTCTTTTTTTGGGGGAGGTGGGGGTTTCACTCTCTGCTCACCCCAGAGCGACTAATTACAATTCACATGTCACACACTCCACACATAATAAGAGTTAGGGAAACAGAATTAGAATATTCCAAAGGCCTGCAGGGGGTGTCATCTTGGGAGAAAGAGGGGAAAGTGTGTCTCTTTTTTGCAAAAGGGGGGAGAAAAATGGGGCAAAGAGGGGAGAGAGTAAAGTGTGCATGTGTTTATGTGCCAGTGCATGTGGCATGTGTGTAGTGGTGGTGTTTGTGAGGGAGAGGTGGGCGCCTTGTGGGCAGAGGGGGAGGCGATGGAGAGAGTGCGAAAAATCTACAACGCTCCCACACTGTGCATTCCTGCCTGCCGCCTCCCCCTGCCTCCTCCTCACCCGCACCGTCCCGCCGATATGCCCGCCACCACAACCACTCTCTCTTCACACGTTGGGTGTCGCCTGCTTGGCACGGCGGTGCGACTGCCTGTTAGGGTGGCAAAGGGGTGGGGGGGTGGTTGCGGTGGCGGTGGTGGAGTTTTCGAGGGAGGTGGAGGGCAATTGAGTGACATCTGCTCTGCTGAGACGAGGGGCAGGCGGGCTCCTGGCATTGGCGGCTGCGGTGTCGAAGGCGTTGGCACGAGGCTGGCTGAGTACAGCAGGGGTGGTGGCGCCGGCAGCAGGCGGTGGATGGCCTTAACGGAGAACCGTTTGCTCAAACAGCATGACATCTCCTGGAATGAAAGCACCCACACACTTGCAAATACACAATCCTGGCAACACACACACTCGTCTATGCTTCCATGCACACAAACTGGCACTTCGTCCTCCTCTTCTTGCTCTGTCACTTCCCTCTACTTGACTATTTCTCACCTCACACTTCAAGTTTTCTCAAAGCCGCCATGTCCAGCACAGAATTGCTGTTCAAAGGCGTTTTCATCTGCAGTCTACTAACGTGGACAGTGTCAGTGCGACACCAGGGTTCATTTATGTTGCCAATTACTTTTCCTCACCGCCTAGTCCCTTCCATCTCTACCTGTCTTTTCGTCTTTTATCCTCTCTCTCTTCAGGTTTCCCCAAACCAAACACCGTTAATGAACCATGAAGATGACATCTGCAAGAAAGCAACAACTACATTAATGTGAGCGGCAGCAACATCCCAAATCTCTGCCTTGTCACCTGCCACCTCCCAAAGGGAATACATAAGTAAACGGGACAAGAAGAGGGATGGGAAAGTGAAAATACACTGAAGGAATGAGATTTAGTAACTTACAGTAGGATGAGGATAAACATCTTGGTAACTAGCTTGCGTTGCACTTTGGTTGCTATTGATGCTGAGCTATTTTTTAAAATATATATAAAAGTTATTAGCAAATAGTAATTTCCAGTGGAGGACAAAGGATTCAGCTAACCTAGGGGTGATGGAAGAGGGAAAAAAAACAAGATGAGTGACGTTTATTAGATTGTATCTAAACGAATCTACCACTCTCCTCTGTCTTACTCTCAGAAGTTGTTTCCCTTCTCTTTCATATCACTGCTGTTGTCGAGGCACTGTGACGCTGATGCGGTGTAAATTGATTTCCCGGAAGATGTGATGGATGAATAGAGAATGAACATCTTCATCGCTGACCCCGGCGCCGATTGCTTCTCCCCCTGCCCGCTCCGATGATTGACAAGGCTGCTAACGAGTGCCGTCGCCGGTCGTGTTATAATTTCGCTGTGTTGAAAACAGCCGAGCCTCGGTCCCAAGGTAATGAGCTTCTGGAAGAGAGGGAAGAGAGGGAGGAGAAAGGAGAGGAGAGGCTCACCCTGGGAGAGGTGAAATAAAAGAGAGAGAAAGTAAATAAAAAAAAAAGAGACAAAGCACATGAAAGTAGATTAGAAAGAAGTTGAGGTTATCATCGACTTCAGAGGGGCCGTTTCATTGTTTATCTGCTGTCTTGATGGATGTCTTTCAAGCTGGGGTTTCTTAGTTGCAATGTATTCATTTCTCAATCGCTGAGAGGCAAGAAATTTCAAAAGGCGCCATAAAATGTGGTATTTGCATTAAAGGTATTTGATGTAAAAGTGCTGCATGGTGCAGATTGCATATCTGAGCATGCACGTGTGTCAACATCCGAGCTTCTGCATCTTCCAAGCAAATTCTGTGTATGTGTGTATGGATGGGAAGTATGCATTTGTGAGTGCAATTGTGTGCATATGCATGGAAGCGTGTGAAAGACTTGTGTGTATGTGTAATTTATTCCTCCACGTGGGGGCTGAGGGCAGGTCTCTCTCTGTTTATTTGGATGATTAGGAGGTGACAATATGTTGCTGATGATCAGGTTTATAATCAGCTACCATCACAGATTATTCTAACCTTGATTAAAGACCTGCAGTCTCCCTATCATCTCCCAGCTCAGCCTAACAAGATAGGACGACGCTCTGATTAATGCCAGAGAGCGACTAGTCATGACACAAAGGACAGGCCTGCATCACCGCAGGAGGACTCGGGGAAACTGTCACGCATCATACTTTGTTGTCTTTCTGATTTGTCTGCTTGATACAGGACCTTTGTCTTAATTATTTTTCTTTTACAAATTAATCTGTGTGAGACTGATTCAGTTTTCATTACCACAATAATAAGGACGGCATTGTTGACGTCTGCCGTGATTAGATATCAAAAAAAGACGTTGCAGCAGAATGGTACTGCTGTGCATCCATCTGCGAAGGCAAACGACGTCTCTCCCCAGAATAAGTCATAAACTCGTCAGCAAACTTTCTTTTGTCTTTGCTGGCGATCATTAGTGTGGCACGTGTGCACGCACGAGTGTGTAGGTTTGTGTTTTCCTGGCAGAGTGTTTGAGTCATTGTGCTGCGAGGTGTTGGTGAGGTTTCGGAGGTGTGTAGGAGAGGACTGAATGAATGAGTCGCTCTCACAGGTTGTCAGATGATGATGATGATGATGATCTGGGGGTCTCTGGCAATCGAGTGGACGGAGGCAGCCTCTGGCCTTTGATTTAGTTTAGCACCAAGCAGCAGGGCCCGGCCTCTGTTTCTCTTCCCTCCTCCCCCACTGTGGGATCATCACACATTGCTGGCAGAAACAGACCTGTGCTGTGATTCAGTGATCCACCATCATCCATCCACCTTAAATCTTTCTTTGCCCAATTTCTTACATTTACATCATGAAACATAAACCTTATAATATGACTCCAAACCAAGAAACAAATGTGAACAAAACCCTGTATTTTCAGTTATGGTCAGTCAAGAAAAAGGTTGTTATGTGTATCTGTAGTTTATATGATCCATGTATCTGAAAGTAGACCTATGTTCCCATGCTGTAAAGTAAAGCCAATGTTGAAGAGCCTTAAACCTTTATTCTATCTAATAGCCATCAGGGGGTGACTCGACTGGTTGTAAAAAGAATTGATGGTATTGAAGTCTATGGGAAAATGGCTACTTCTCACTTGATTTCTTTGCTCAGTAAACGTTTTCTAATGAGTTTATGGTCTCAGTCTCTAGTTTCAAATCTTCAATACACCATTAAGTTCATTTTTTAAATGATGGTCCCAATTAGAGGAAAATAGACCATAAAGCAGTGTATGCTTTAGGGTGTTGCTACTGTGTGATTGACACTACTGTACTGGAAACGGTGAAAGCAAAAAGCAGGTCAGATCGACCTCTCACTCCTTATTCAGCTCCACATTCTCCTCCAAATATAGTTTCTTCTGGTTTCTAAAACCAACATGGCGATGGCCAAATTACATACTGGACGCTTTAAAACGGCAGCTCACAAACCAATGTGTAACATGTTGATGGGTTGCCACTTTATATGATCAAATGGACTTTTATAGTCTCCACTATTTCTCCATTGAAAAAAGATTCTGAGCTATCAAAACCAGATTTGTCAAGTTGAACAAAGAAACTGACCTGAGAACATTGCAGTGTGCCGTCATGTACTCTGTTTATCCGAAGTGTTCTTGTGTCCAGGTGCTCTTTGGACAAGGTGGCCCCACACTGAGCCATGGGACAGTCTAAATGGAGGAAGTCCAGCTCCTGATTGTCTGGTTCTTCTTTGATATTAAAAGCATTCTAGTGAGAATAATTAGTGTTTAGTGCCCTGCTGTGGAGAGAGCTGTCCTGTTTGACCAATGAAGCTGACCTAATTCATCCTCTCCAAGTGTGCATCCGTGTGTGTGTGTGTACACTTGTATTTGTGCTAAATGCGGAATAGCTGTTGTGACTAGCTTGGCGCACACAGAGCCTTGTTGTTGTTGCTGAGAGAGGCTGTGTGTGCGTTTGAGGGCCACTGGGTACGTGACCTCTCCTCCAGCATCCCTAAAGCAGCAGCTCAGCGGGCGGGTAATTCATGCCAAAGCCCGGCCGCCCTGCTGCTTGGAGCACGTGCCCTCCCTGAACGCCCCCCCTCTCCCTGCATGCCCCCTGACCCATGTCTCCACAGCGATGGGGTGTCCCTTCACAGGGAGCACCTAGCACCTGGCCACCCCCTCTTCTTTCCTCTCCTTTCTGTCCTCCGCCTCCTCCCCCCTCCCTCCCTCACGGGCCTTGTTGGGGGGTCCACAATGAAGTTTCACATCTTCATTCAGAGAGCAACAGGGAGTGGTCTGGGCCCGGAGCGTGATCAAGCTGCTGCAGTGACACAGTTTGAATGGTATTTCAGCTCTGGGATGCAAATGCTGTACTTGTTGCCACAGGAAAGTTTGAAGTATGAGTTGCTGTTATTGTTCAGCCTTCAGCAGCGTTTTTCTAACTTTTTCAGACCAAGGAGCCCTCGACTATTAAAATAACACTCACAGACCAACAGGGCCTATACTTAGTAGTATTGTGGTGAGCTTGCGTGGAATAAATTCACCTGGGATACACTGTTCAACAGAAAGTGGTATTATTTACCACATTACAAGGAAAACTACAATTGCCTGTTGTGTTGGAGGCTTTGTCTGAATTGACCTGGTCATAATCCTTGTCAGTTGTCCATTTATAGACTGATAAAGATTTAGCACAACCCCAGAGCAGGCTAACCGTTACCTCCTTACCACCTGAGGCAGACAAGGTTGGCTATATTGCTCTAAGTCCAACACTATAAAACAGCCAATTTGAATAGTGTCTGAATTTTCATGTAGGTTGATTTAATATTGAAAACAAGACATATTTGCTACTATAGGCTGAATATGAAAATGGACGTTGGCTCTGGGACTCAAATTAAGCCAATACTGGGTTCTATCTAATGACAATCAGGTGGCGACTCCACTGTGGTAGAAAGAAGTCAGATTGTATTGAAATCTATGTGAAAATGGCCCTACATTTTCCTCATGAGTTTATGACTGTACCAGAAAAAGCGACAGAAAGTGTACAGAGCAGGTCAGATCCACCCCTCACTCCTCTTCAGCTCAAACATCTTCTCCGAATATGGTTTCTTCTGGTTTCAAAAATCCAAGATGGCCAACAGACTAATTACACTGGCCAGTAGGTTTTGTGGTCACTCACTTTGAGGCTTTGTGGACCTACGTAGCAAAGACTTTAAATGAGATGAAGTGAAATAACTGGGCCTCTTTTGACCTCACCATTGTAGGATTATATTTATATTCAAGTGACTGTCATTGTACTTGACAGCTCTACAGAGTGCGGCTGTCCTGCAGGTGCGTGAATAGTGGGTAATACAAGGTAAAAAAATATCATTTTTTTTTCAAATGACAGAGTGTTTTGAAACAGCAATAAAGTCCTCGCACTCCCTAATATTATCAGGATCAAGATGCTGAGTCAAAAATGATGAGGGTTCGTACCCCGTTCGTCCTCCTGTCACCACCTCTTCACAGTTTTTATTTTTCCCCTCCTCTGTTTTGCTGCCACCTTCAGACATGACATCACACGGCCACTGACTCAGCGAATCACTCAGCTCCTGTCTCTGCTCGCTCCTTATTACATGCCGATTAGCCACACAAAGTGGTGTAAAAAGGTGTCTAATGTAATTACCGTAGTTAGGACGTTTTAATAGTGTGCTGTGCCTCAGAGATGTATGTGCCAGCCAGCCGCTGACGTTAAATCAATAATCATCCTGTCACGCCCGCTTGTTAATTCAGTGCTTTGCATTTTATTTCCCAACATGGTAAGATTGATTATTGGTCGCAGGGGTTTTGAAGTGGGGCAGGGGTTTATAATGATATGTGTAATGGAGTATGGGCTGCGTTGCTTTAATTTGCATGGTACTGTAGGTATTAACTGAGATTTCATCTGTGGGATACTTGCAGCCTCTAATTTGCTTGGATAAATTGCAATATGAAAGAACAGTTTTATTGAGTGTGAGTGTCTCTTTGTGCACAAATGTGTGTGTGTGTGCAGGAGGAAATGAACGAGTCACTTCATTTGTTTCTGTTAACTTTATTCAAACAGCAACTACAGTGCACACTGTATTACACTGCAGATCAACTGTTTAAGTCAGACAGAGCAAAGTGTAAGAAAACAGTAGGTCTACATTTGAAAAACTGTAGTTTCAAAGGAAAAACTGCTTTAATATTAAATAAAAATGTGACTTGAATGTAGCCGAGAAAGATGAGGCAGCTGAACCAGAGATATCATCTCTTCTTACTCTTACCTGGCATCTACATGACTTGATGAGTTTAGTCAGAGATGTAGTTCCTGACACTAAATTACATTTTAATGTCCTGGATTAACAATGCTAATTCAAAGGATGATTAGCAATTTTTGTTCTGGACTTTTATAAAGCTGAAAAAGGTATGAGGCAAGCTCCAAAAACACTGGCAAAACTGGAAACCTCAGATTTCAGAAGTACATCGTCATCCAAATGTGCTTCAAACATATAAGAAAGTCACCTCCCAGAGGAGGGGTGAGTCACAGGGGGGGCTCTGTAAACCTGCATCATTGTGTCCTATTAGCCTTAATTAGGTCACTATTGAGAAGGGCAGCTCACAGTACCAACCCATATTAGCGAACTGCTGAGAACACATGATCCCTGGCCTCCTGATCACAGTGACCAGGCCTTGCGGGGAGACTCTGCCACACATCCTCATCACTGCAAACTTCATGTGGATTCGATTTATGCACAGGCACGCCCCGGCATTCCCCTTCCAACTCCAAAATCCCCAACATTTGTTTCTCATCGCACCCTCACTTCTCAAGAGCTGAAAGTTAAGAAAAGTGTGCAAATGTCCTTATCATTTATCACTATAACTCATATGGAAGGTGCAAAAATACCTGTTCAACCCTGGAGGAACGGCATGAAAATCAAGATGAGGCTTTCATGAATGTGACAAAGTCTCAACACTTTCCCCTGATGCATAAAGTATAAGTTTCGCCTGTGCAATTCAAGGTTGTGAATAATGTGTTTTCACTAAACATTTTAATTAAAAGACATTCGTATATGGTGATTCAAAGAATTATGGTACTGCTTTCTCAACTCCCCCCCGCCCCTGTGTTCAGCCCCCCATACCTTCGAAGCCAAAGTAATTCTACTGCGATGCAATGATGCCTCGGTTTCCTTCAAGGAGATCGCTGAAAGCAGTATTAATCATTGTCTGGTGCTGGCCCACCTTCCTCGGGTGTTTTGCATCCTGCGACATCACTTTCAAAGTGCACCTCCAAACTGGGGAGAGTGACAAAGTGGTTCTAAAAGACAAGCGGCGCCAAGCATATGGCGGGGGGGGTGGGGACGGCCACACTCCAAAGCCAATCCTGCAAAGAAGATGAAGAAAAAGAGGAACAGGGGGAGGAAAGGAGAGTCGTGCAATGGATGTTTGCTTCAGACTTTACTTTTTGCCCTTTGCCAACAAATCCTTACTAACTTGACTGAAATCTTCCCACTTAACAAAAGCACTTGCACCTAATAATTCTGTTTTCCACAGCTTTTATTTCAAGGAGGAGAATTGTCATAATAAAGCGCAGTGCTCTGACCTGCATACACACATTAATAAATCAAACATTGATTCACTGCTAAGTACCTGGCGAGTGTTTGCCTCGCAAACAAATGAATGTCTCACCGTATTCCTGTTTCCTGGCTGCCTCTGATTGGTTCTGACAGATATTCAGGCTTTTGGTGGAGTAATTAGAGAGCCTCAGGGTGTGAGCTGAGGAGAGGCCTTCAGCGCTGGGTTACTTCACAGTCTCTCCTCTCCCTCTCAGGTAATTGCTAGCAGCTGCACAGCCAGGGAACTGAGCCTAAAGGAGCTCCGCATCGATTCCTGACTTACCCCCCACCCCCAACCCCCTACTCCTTGCCATCACCGCCTCCCTTATACCTCAGATCCCGCAGACCACTCAGATGTACCTGATGCTCCAACAAGCCCGAGCCTATGCTGACAAGTACCCAGGTGACTGCAAGCAAGTAAACATTACAAATTTTGTTTACTTACAGCGTCCTAAAGGGGATAAAGGCACAGAGTTAGGAAAAAGCAGTTTTATGTTGTTTTTGTATGAAAAGAAAATGCACTCCCAGCTCTTTCTCTCTGGAGAAAACAAGGAGTTTGAGTGTGTCTGACCAAGCGTTCACCACCACCTACAGCTTCATCCAGCTCCGTGGAGTTGTGGACCACTTAGGTTGCCTGTCAGAGCTCCCTTGCTTTCTTCATTCCTTTAAAACTCACTTCATCACACGTGTAGTAGCTCATATTGCCAGCAGACGTCATGGTGGAGAATTGAACTGAAAGGAGCAAGGGTGTTTATGCTGCAAGAAGCATGACTGATAGTTTGTAAAAGTCCAAAAATGCACACAGAGTTAACTTTGGAAAGTAAAAACTGGTCAAGGTTAGACCAAAACTTTGAATGTTTGGTTACATTCAGTGAAGGCGCACTGTGTTATAAGAAATATTTTCACTCAAAATTAAAAATTAACTCAAAAACTCTGCAAAAAAAAAAGTTTGCATGACTCTGGAGTTCAACCAAGGTTGGTGCATTGGCTGATCCTTCCACCCTTTCCACCTCCACACACTGCCTCCCTCAGCAGCATTTCAGCGTCAACCAACATCTGTTTTTATCCTCATCCTCGTCATGTACTTTTTCTTTCTGGTGGGTGCACACTCATTTCATAAAACAAGATTGATCATTCTCCTGTTAGGCACTTGTGTTTAGTAATGTGTGCGTTTCCAGGCAATGATTTCAGTGATTGTTCACCCAAGACAGGCCTCTCTTAAAGCGAACGGAGGAGGTGGTATTTTGTAGCTGAAATACTCAATTTCTGGGTAGTAATTAGACACTTCAGAAATTCACCTCATGAGGAACAAAAAGCAGTACTATTAGCAAATGAATGTGCTTTTTTTCCTTCAACCTGTAAATTTTCTGCGAGGTTGGAATCTGCCATTACTGTCCATCATCCTCATTTTGATGCAGTGTGGGCTTTTAGCTGGTTAGACAGGCAGCTACTAGAACTGGATTGAAAGAGTGTGTGTGTGTGTGTGTGTGTGTGTTGGGGTCTCTGGTCGAATAACTTTTAAATACCATATAGTGTTTTGTTAACCATAGGATACAACTGCAATTGATAGGAAATCATATTGTCTCACTTGTCATGTTCCTGTGTCCTTGGAGGAAATGCTGATAATTATTTGCTACATAAATTGGCCCAGTTCTGTTCTCAGAGAAGCACAAGCTCCTCCGTTTCCTGTCATTTCAAGCCATCATTTCATTTGCATCATTGTCATATCAAAGAAACTAGTGAATCCATAAAGTCTTTGTACTGGGATACATCAGGTGGACAAGAAATAGTAGTAATAATAATAATAATAATAATAAAGAGCGACCAAAGGAACAGACTGGAAACCTGACAAACTAAAACACTAAAGAAGTGCAAATCCAACCGCACCAGCAGTGATGGATGGAAAATGATCCTGAAGATGAAAAATCTCAGAAGCCGGAACAAAGATTGTATGTCCGAGCTTGAAGCGGATGCAGAAGTTGTCTTGTGCACAACAAAATGAAACAAATGCAGTGTTAAGATCGTAGTTTTCCTGTACTCGGGCATGAAATGCTTGCATTGACATGCTAACCTGTTTCATGTTGTACTAATACTTTGTGGAAATAAAAAAAGTCTGGGACAACTTTACCAGGATGGGATTGAATAATAAGAACATACTATATAGTGTAGGACTATATTGACTTTGAATGTGTGTATATATATATATATATATATATATATATATATATATATATATATTTCAAGACATTTCACTTAAAATCATGAATGCACTAAGAGAAATGTCACCAAAGTTCTTTGGATTCATCCTGTGGGGATCAGAAATGTGTGGAAAAAATAGTATTTTCAGTCTTGTTAATTTGGTGGCCTGACTGTGGCTAAAAAGCTAAAAAATGTCTTTGGATACGTTGCTGTTGTAACAGTTAAACATGCAGGCAGATCTTTAAATACACTGTGGATGTATGTGCAGCAAATATTGCAGGAGTCACAAATCCAGTGATTCCTTCTGTGTGGTTGAATAATGTCTGAGCAATATGGGGCTATTTTATAGGTGCGCCCCCGTGGTGCAGGTGCTTACCATTCATGAAGTTTCCATATTTCAAGATGGTTATGCTCCCGTTTGCACCTGCAAGTGCTTTCATGAACAGCGGGAACAAGTCAAATGCCTCTCATGTCCCCCTGAATCACCACATATAAAAATTTGATCCTTCACAGAGACAGATTCCCACCTCAGGTGAACTTAAAGCTTCTTCAGAAAGGTTCAATACACCAGGAAGTTCAGGACTTCATCTCATTGACTTGATATATTTATGGATCTGATTGGTGTTTCTATTTTCTGCTGCCTGTATATGCCCACACATAGCCCGAGGAGAATGATAGTCTGACAAAAGCATCGTTTGGAGACACTGAAGTCAGTCTTAATACATTCATCCTACCAATGAAAACGAGATAGAAACTGACAGAATGCATTGCCTGACATCCACCAACACCCAAATACTTGAAGGCGAATGCGCAGATTGGCTTACAGTATTTACATGCTCAGTGATACAACACGTCAAAAATCTAAATTTTCTTGACGTGAAATAAAACAAACCCTAAGGGCCTTGGGGAAAAAAAAAATAAATCAAACATCACCTCTTTCAGAAAAGATGACAAGCAAAGACAAAGCCGAACTGGATAACAGAGACCTAAATGACAACAAAACATAGGAGTGTGATATACAGCACCAATTACAAAATGCTTAAATGACAAGCAAAGGAAATAAAATGAAACCCAGCGAAACGCTTCACCTCATGCAAACCCATCAACACATAAGCCTGAGTCCTTGTGGAAATGGCAGGAAAGTGACATGTCATTGTAAAACGTCTTATTGCAGGGTAATGTCCATTGCTTGGCTCAATGCAAAACACACGCAGGATTAGTAAGAATTACATTTCTCTTCACACAAAAGGTTATTGTTTTGCATCAGTGAAACATTGCTGAATGGACTCTTTCTCTTATTTTAATTAACATCACAGGCGCGTCATAATGTCACCACTTTTACCTTTTGTCTCCCCAGTGGCACCCCTTCTCTCTCTCGCTGTAAAAACTGTTTTTCTTTCACAGACCCTTGACAGGGGAGCCCGTGAAAGCCAGAGACAGGGGATTGTCAGGAAGGAAATATTGTAGTAAAATAACAGCAGGGGCAGCTGTTTTGTTTGAGCGCTCCTCTTTGGCATTTCTCAGCCGCTGAAGAACACAACCGCAATTATAAACCACAATGGCTTCACAGACACAGGTATAGATTCATTACCTTTTAACAACCTCTGGCTTCTTTCGCCAGATCCCATCAGTTGATCCTTTCTTTTATTTTTTTCCCTCTTTTTTTTTTCATTCATGTCCATTAATGTACACACAAAACGCAGAGCAACACAACAGAAAAGAACAGAATAGTCTTCCAGGAGCAGCACAGATGCACATTCACATAAAAACTCCTGTGCAACCAGATGTTCACATCTGCAAAGCTATAAATCCAGAAAAAAAGACAAAAAGAGAAAAACACAGGAAGTCATTTCCAATGGCCGCTCACTATCCAAGAAGACATCACTGGTAAATATTCTTCTTAATGCAGATGCTCAGAGGAACCAATTACAAGGAGCCACTGAGGCTAAATTGAGACCATTGGTTCCTACTCAACTCTCATTCCTGCAAAACAAGTCTATGGCACCTTATTGTTATGTATTTTTGCTGATGCTTCAGTAAAAGTGCACCTTAACAGTTTTTTTGTGGACTTTTTTTTTTTTGCAAAATCAGGCTGTTACATCTAACAAACACTTGACAATTTTTAATTTTGATTCATGGATGTCTCCAGTGTTTCAGTGTGAACAGAAATATCTGTCATCTGGTGGCGCTACATGAAAGGTCAGAGGATCGCCAGACCCAGTAGGATTCATCCTCTGGGTACCATAAATGTATGCACAAAAATTTCCTGGCAATCTATCCAATGGTCTATCCAATATTTCCATCTGGACCACAGAGCTGGCCAAAAGACTTCATTCAAACAATGTTCTTTGGCTCTGCCTTCTGGGGTTTAAATCCAATCACAGATTAGACTTAATCAGATTAATTTTCCCTGCAGGTATACGTGTCTAGGTAAATGCTTGTAGAGATAAAATTCTAATCTGTGGTCCAGAGTGGTTGTGTTAAGGGTAGGATTAGTGATTTGATCCCTACTGGGTTCCCTACAACTAAAATGTGCATGATAATGTTATTGTGAAGTGCTGAGTGAAACCATCTCAGTTTAGTTTTGTTTCCTGCAAGGTTGGATATTGGGTCCAGTTGGGCTGAGCTGGGGGTGGTGACTGCTTTGTTGTGACATCACAAAGAAACAGAAGTCCTGACGGCTGGTTTTAAGGCTCAGTTTCTGAATACAGGCTGTGTGCCTATTTCTCTGTGGACTGAGGACTTCATACTTTCACAGTATTAATATAGAACCAAGACCTGCTTTATAATCAAACATGGACTTTTATATACTATGTGGGACCTTTAAGTAAAAGACACTAATGTGTCTTCTCGCCAATACAAACCACAATATATGTGCCAGCTGAGCACCTTTAAAGGCTGCCATGTTTGGATAGCTCATCCAGTCTGTCATGGTTCAGACACTGAATGAATCTCAAATGACCCCTGAATAGCCATTGTGGCAGTGCATTGTGGGGGAGAAAGAGCAAAGAGCTGCAGACCATAAGCAGCCAGCAGATAACTGTTATCACATCCACCCTCACTTCTTGTTACCTTTCAGCCACCCAGGGGCACATTCAAAGGTGAAATGAGTTAACACAAAATTAATTTCCTCTTTTCACTTGATTTCTGGAACCTAAACACTGCAGGGGTACTTTCAGGGATTGGGATTGCATGGGGGTTGAATCGTTCAGATCAGCAGTACAAGATGTCTCGAGAGGGCAGAGGACACGGCTCCGAGGGAGGACAGAGCTTTACAGGCCTGGTGCTGCACCTTGTGACGACTCATTCACTGCCCTGTACTCGAAAGAGAAATCTTGGTTTTATCTGTGCTGTGAAGAGCGCTTCTCCTGAGAGCCGGAGTTTTTGTCTTTATCTCTGACGCTTGTTAACCAGCTGACAGATGGTTTGATTGGCAGACACAAAGAAGGAAGGTTTATAAACTATAACCACCAAGCGTTGATACCGTCTGTATGAGCGCACTGTACAATACTGCAGGGACGGACATATTCCATCTTCCAATGTGCCATAACCTGAACAAAATCCATTCACTTAAGCAGATTAATTATTTTGAGGTAATTCTCTGTGACTTTAGTTTTTTTCTCATCCCTTTCATTCATAAGTACAATAACAAAATAGAGAAGATAGTAAAACCACATTGAACAATGAAGGATCTGAATATTTGTCACACAACTCCTTAAAATGAATAAATAAATAATATATATACTAGTAAACACAATACAACCTGAATGTAGCACATGGGGTAGGCAAGCAAATAGACAGATAGATCATAACGTCCACAGACAGGCAACCGTCTGTCTCTGTTTACCCTGTAAAGTCAGTGAGACAATTGAAAGGTCGGGGGTCAAACAGCTGTCTGGGGTCACCCCTGAGTCTGGGCAGGGGCATTAATTTTAACACCAGGAGCTATTTTAAAGATCCGCTTAGGGGGAAAATGATACGCACTGAGGGCGTTAAAGTGCCCCTGGGGCCTGAACATTTGTGTGACAGGTAATTATTTAGAAGTAAACAGATAAAACCTCAGCCAGATATAAACAGTATGAAAACCTGAACAATTAACATGCATGTTTAAATAGCTCTGGAACACAATCAGCCGTCTGAGATTTCTAGTCTTAAATGTACATGGTAATTAGTTGCTAAATCCTGTACAATGGCACAGTCGCAAATTATACTTCCTTAGCTTAACAATACCTTAATGATTGCAACACATTTTCTCCAGCCTCCATCCTCCAGAAGCAAAGTAGGACAATGTGAATAATCACATATCATAATTATGGACTGAAGAGGATTTTTTTTTTTTTTTTTTTTTTTTTTACTTTTTATTTCAATTTACAGCAGTAGAGCGTTAACTCATTACCTTTGCACGGGGGCAAAGATTTGATTGGAAGCAACAAATCAATGGCAAAACTCTGCAGGTTTTATTTTGACCTCATACCAATTTACAAATCTCCCAATAATCCAGATTATTTCATTCCAGTATTCCTCATTTCATCATGCACCTTGACTTCAAAATACCCCAAACATCACAACACTTCAAAACCTTCAAATTAACTTGTAATGGAGTCCAAAGATCAGACTCTCAGTGTTCAGGCAATATTCCTGTGACCCTGAAATGATCACATCTGTAATTGGGGGGGGGTCTACATGTGTGAATTTGACAGGTACAATGGTAGGTGAACCATCAGAGCTCAGACCTGGAGATCATCAGGTCAGAAAGGGTGGCGAGGAGCAGCTGGCGGTTGTCAAAGGCGGCGGACGTCTCCAGGACACTGGTTACAAAACCACAGGTCACACAGACCCGAGAATAGACCAGCTTTTATTCCCAAGCTGCACCCGCAAAGGAGTTCTCACTGTTTTAAGTGTGGGAATCCTCGACTTTGTGTTTGCAATAATGTTTCACTGGAATGAGCATCTGCACGCAGCTGGGCTGTGAAAACACATGGTGAAAGTGTTACTCCAAATATTTTTAAAGTTGCTTTTATCCTGCTTTGTCCTATCTTCCATTCCTGTTCCATTATACAGACCAAAACTGGCAAGGAAATCCTCATTGCCAGGGGGAAAAGCTCCAAACAATCCCAATAGATCATTGACAAATCTGAATTCTGCGACAAAACTAATCCTTTGTTCAGGTTTTGACACAACCATTCTGGCTAAATGCATCTGTCTGCCTCCATGTTTAACTCTTTAAGTGGTAAAAAAATAACCAGAATATGTAGAAATTAATGGTGGAATGTTATATTTAATAAAAACCTGCCTTGGAAGCTGATTTTTGAAGTGTATGTCCTGGATGGAAGGAGTGTGTGGGAGAGCACAATGGCATGAAAAATGTAATTAACTGAAAAGAATATTTCATCACAAGCCATTAGTGTGATTGACAAAATTATCAAATATAAAGCTGAGAGCACCGGTCAGAGGACTGAGGGAAGTGTGATGGCTTTTCATCAAGATTTACTGCACGATTCTGCAGAAATCAGATGAAAATACTAATTAAATCCGGCATCTTGCTGCCTTTCCAAAGCGAATCAAAACAAAGTTCGCAAACTCTATCAATCCAAATCCAAATCTGCTTCTCTCCTGCAGCCAGGTTTCCACCCACAACAAGATGATGTTGTCAAAAGTTTGTCAGTGGATATTGAAAGGTTCCTTAAGGAGTTTTTGACACTAAGGGGGGGTCAAATCTTGGAGGATGCGCATGCCAGTGACGCGATGCACATGCTTACCAATGGAGTAACGCTATTCCACTGATCTGCAGGTCAAGCCCAAGATAGGCTAGGCTACGAGCAAGTTGGTAAACATGGATGATGATAAATACTGTGTTCAAATGCTCCAGATTGAAGTGTGTGATTTCGCTACATGCACAGCTTCTGATTAATTCAACATCATCCATTTCAATCAGGAGCATTTCACATATACTGACCCTGGTACCTGGTCCATGTCATGGGAGCAAACCCATGAACTACCTCAAATAATTTTTTTGCATGTCTTTTATATGAAGTCTATCTAATTCTTTAAAGCCTCATATGCCTGTAGCAAAAGCACTGTAATGACTGTGCAGAGGGGAGTGTGAGTTCATGTTTGTGTCCTCACTGCAGCTCGGCATGATGGGGGGGGGCACTCCCCGCGACCATGAACTGTACACAAAAAAAAGCTTTGCTGACATTATTTGTTCTTGCCACTGAATCTGGCACCAGCAGCGCAAACAGCCCTGCTTGTTATCCAATTGTGCCTCTGCCAGGTATGGCAGGCAGAGCAGTGTTTGCCGAGTTGACTGGAAGTCCCGAAAAGCAGTTTCTCTGTGACAACCTGTCAATCATTACCTGTGGCGGCTTGCCTGGCGCAGCGCTCACACACACTGCCAACAACACCAGTTCAAACCGTTGTGTGCTGCCACTTTGTCCTTGCAGAGATATCTGTCATTTCGCTCCTGTCGAACTTTTATTTTCAGTTTCTCCTTCTGTTTATTAGCCCCCGTTGCATTGTAAATCTCCCTCTATGTGTCTCTTAGTCTGTTCAACACGATTAAACCAAACACCTTCTCAGCTGACAACTCCACAACATTGAGCAGCACACTGTGAACCCTTCCTATCAATTACTATCAATCTTCTCTGGCCAATTACAAGCTAGTGACGCCATTATCACTTCAAAAAGAGACAAAAAGAGAATGAGAAAGGAAGGGATGGAAGGATGGAGGGAGGTAGATCCAGCCTGTAATTAGTGGTCCTAACTGGAAGGGGGAACAGGGGGCCACATGGTTAGGGCATCTGTGGCCGAGCACACACACACACACACACACACACACACACACACACATCGTCCTGCTAGTGTCTGGGGGTCCGGCGGTGTCAGCCCTACTCTGGGCCAGCGGCCAGCGCCTCTGTCCCTGTCATGTGGGCCCGTTAATGAGGAAGTCACATATGGACTAGGGACCCTCGTTAGGCAGGCGGGCAGGGAAACACACACACGCCATAATGTGGGAGGGAGCCCACACACACGCACACATATGAAATGAGGGATGCGTACACGCACACACAAACAGGTGCAGGTGAGGGCACCCGCACAGAGTGATGGACACGAGGCAACACAAGCAAGCTGGGGGCAGAGAAAGAACATGCTGTCACGGACGACATGAGGGCAGCACCAGACGGGCCTCACAGACACACACTCAAACACACACAATACTACAGGCCTCAGAGCAACACGAGCCCCCCCACCCTTGTTAATGAAATGAACTGACTAGAGAGCCGTGCTGAGAGCAGACCAACTACTGTACTTTAGGGAGGGCAGTTGGATCAAGTAGCTGGGTACGGTGGAGCCTTGTTGAAATCCACCAAGCAAGTTCAAATTGTTCCAGGTTACTGTAAATGACGGTTAAAGTCATAATCCTTGACATTTTTACACAAATAAATGTATTTTGGTGCTCATCACCAAAAGTGTACACCCAGTTGTCAAAAGCTTTTATTTTTTTCCTCCTAATACAGTTCTTCTTCAATATGAATAGTAAATTATGTGGATTCCTTTTTTTTTGGGCTTTACTTGAGTAAGGTTCACTATTTATATTTTTATCAATTTACAACGTAAAATGCAGATTTTTAGTTTTGTTTTTTTTTTTTCAAGGGGCTGAAATCAAATATTAATACATTTTCAGCTCCAAAAACATCACTACAGGTGACTTTAAACAACGATCCCCATTGACAAACAAACCTTAAAGTTAGAAAAAGTAAGGTGAGGTGATGGAAGTGAGTACTGGAGGAACTGAGAAAGATATAATTTATTGCTTATTTTAAAGCCAGATTTTTCAGGTTTTACAAAGAAGGATTTGTCCAATGTTTCTACCAGTTTCCAACCTGGGGTTCAGGAAACAAAGGGTCCAAAGATGGATCATGTGCCTATAAATAAGTTGAGGACAGATCATGAGTGGATGGCACTTCATTTACACTGGGATTCACTTGGGTTATAACATTATATAGCATTCTCACTGAGGATCAACTAAGTAGTTACCTTCTATATGTATATGTGATTAGAACCAATGGAAATCATGGTCAAATCCCAGTAAGACAATAATAGAAGAATCAAGTCAAAGGCATCTTTCAGTATTTTCTCCCACTCCAGACCAAGTAAATTGATTCCGGATTCATTTTATTTGTTTCAGCTTGAGTAATTTCTTGTCTGAAAAGTTAAAACCAGCAGAATTAGCAGAACAGGTTTCTGCAGAAACTCAAAGAAAACTGCTCTGCTCAAACAGAAATGCCATAACCATAGACTGATGCCGGTGAAATGGCAACTACCTGTTTTAGTCTTTTGCGTTGTCCAATGAGACTCAGATGGGGAAAGGACACACAAGGGGGATGACTGGGCAGCGACGGCTCAGCTGCTGCTCAGCCCTCGAGTTTTCCTGCCTTAGATATGTGTGTGTGTGTGTGTGTGTGTGTGTGTGTGTGTGTGTGTGTGTGTGGTAAGAGGAGGGGTAGTTTAGGCATCATGGGGGCAACGCTCTTTCACACGGGCCTCTCACCAGCTGTCACCCCCAGCACACCGCTGAATGGGGCCTGTCACTCTGCCGCCCCGTCGGGATTTAACTGGTCAGGAGAGAGAGAGAGAGATAGAGAGAGAGGAGAGGAGGAGTGGAGGAGAGAAAAGAGGATGGAGGGCGAGGAGGGGAGGAAAAAAATGAAATACAAAAGCAGCTCAGAAAAAGCTGGAGAGCAGGGATTAGGGTGCACATGTGTTGAAGACACTAATGCATCTTACACTAACTTCAACCTCAACCCCTTCCCCTTGCGTCCCCCTCTCAAAGCCCAGGATTAGAGATCCCGAGCGGGCAAAGGAGAAACATATAGGCCCGGGTCTCCACATCTCCTTCTCAGGGTTATTATCCATGTAGCCTCTTTAGCTTATTACAGGCCTCATCCTCCTATTTATCATTCCTTTGTGTCATATTATTTTTTCTGCCTTAGGAATACATTATATTTTCCTTAAGTTAAGATGCAGATCAGACGGCTTTCAAAGACTTGGGGTGGGGGTGGAGGGCGGCGTGTGTTTGCCACATCTGCTCGCCGCCCGTTTGCCACAGCGAGGGCTAAGAAGAACAACACAGGGGTCGCTTCAAAATCTGAACCTACAGAGCCAAAGCTTACTCACCCACCCCCCACTCCCCTTCACTTTCTCTCTCTGTGTCTGTGTCTCTCGCTCGGCTGCGTTTTGTTTGTAGAGGATGATAGAATAAGAGCGGCAGGTTCTCGGCTCAGGCAAAGTCCTCTTTTTCTGCAGACCTGAGGGAGGTGCAACGGGAGGTGAGGGGAGGGGTGACGGTTGCTGTTCACCGCTGATACTGCTGCTGTCACCAGCCCCCACTCCAACCCACACCAGCCTCCTCTCTCTCTCTGTCTCACATACACACTCCCATTCAAATTCAAAATTGCTTTATTGGCATGACCATATGTGGGTAAAGTATTGCCAAAGAAGGTGATACAAGGGTTAAAATGCAACTAGAATGTAAGAAGACAAGGCAACAAATGGTTTGCAACAGACTACACTGAAAGACAAAGAATTACTTGCAAAGAAAAATTATGAGTAAATAACATAATTGAATTTTGCTGTGCAATTTTGTTTTGGTCTTAGGTCTTTTATTTTGGAAAAGAACTTGCTCCTTCTGTTTTTATATAAGCTGCAGTGTAGCAGGATGTGTTGCTTTGTCCCTATAGCTGCTTCCTCTGGGTTGCCAGGTTTGTTCGCCCATTTTAAAAGATCACTTGTGCTCACTCTTTTTTACATGTCGTTTTCCCAAGCGTCTGGATGCCCACATATTCTGCCGCTGGTGTTGTTTGTTTAGCGGCAAACAGTATGGAAGTTACCAGAGTTTTTGACATCAAGGAATCCAAACCAAAAAAGATGTGCAAAGATTGCCACTTGTGATTTGTTTTTAAATGATTGAAGCATGGCTTAAAAATCAGAAAAACCAATGTGGAGACCATTAGGATGCAAAGAAATGTAATCTGGAGCAGGTTTTTACATTTTCGCACCACTTTGGAGAGTAATTTAAACGTTCCAATTCTTGGCGCTGCTCAGAAAGGTTGTATATGACATGTGCATGTTTTTTTTTTTTTTCTTTTTTCATTTCCTTGCATGGGGTTAGTGCAAATTCATCCATGCACATCATGAATAGCCAAAAAAATCACAGAATCTTGCCCATAGGGGTCACTAGCACTTCACCAAATGACTGAGGATTTGCAATGGAAAAGAGCTGCTGGTAGATTGTCAGAGTGTAGCCACGAGTGCGTGTGTGCTTGTGGCCTTTCCACGCACACACACACACACACACACACACACACACACACAAAACCGCCCCATATGCCAAACTCTGAGCTAACCTTCCAGCAGCGCTCAGTCTCACCTCTACATGTATGTAGCATTTTCCCAGCATGCCTCCCTCACCATAGCGTGCGCCATTATCTGCATTTCTTCACATGGTGTGGAAGAGCCTCGGCTAGTTGGCCGCGGCTCAAGCCGGCCCTGATTAGCAAGGGCTACATGGATGTGACACGTCCTCTCTGCCAGCGTGCGACCCCCCCCC
>CM076671.1:7841762-7875899 GCA_038496675.1 Rachycentron canadum
CACACACACACACACACACACACACACCCACACACACACACACACACACACACACACACACACACACACACACACTGCTGATGCAAATGAGCTCTCTGGTCAGCCAGGCTGAAAAGGCAAGAGAAGGCAGGAGCGTATGGCCAAACAGCGGGGCGACCACCCAAAACCCCCCCTTCCACCACCAGCACCAGCACCACCTTCTCTTTACTCCTCTCCATCACTCACCCCCATGAGCACACACATGCACAAAACCCACACAAAATAACAAAAACCAATACACACCATCTTCCTTGTCAACACATACCCGATTCCACCTTTTTCTCTCACCGGCTCAGACACACACACACCTCAAATGCTCCTCTTCTTCTTCCTCTGTGCAGCCTCATATTTACATATTTATCATGCGTGGTATTGCGCTCTTACAGGATGAAACTGCAGCTCACCAGGACCGAGTTTTGTGATGAGTATAAAGTTTTGTTTCGCATGTGTGAGTGGGCAGAGAAATCAATGAATTGTGGGTATATGGTTCATCACTGACACTGTGCTTGTTGGTAAAATATTAAAGTCAAAAATAAAAAAATAAAATGTAATTCCAAAGCTGTACATTTTTCCGAATTGAAAATATGCATGTTCTTACTGCAACAAATTTCACTAAAATGAGAACACAGGAAAATGCAGAGAGGACTTCACTTTATCCTAATTTAAGAAAACACTTTGAAAAATGTGTCTTTTGAAGACATTGGATTAATTATTTATAATATTTTAAAGGGAACTCAATTGCGAAATCTATTGCAAAAAAAGTATTATTTTGTCAACAATTTTCTACAGTGGCAAAATGCGCATTTATTTTCTTTCTACATTGCAGTGCAGAAAAGCCACAGGTGGCAATATCCAAAAAAGTATGAGGTGATTTGTGTTGTCTTTAAATTTGAGTGTGAAGACGATAAAGAAAGTTTATTTTCTCTGTGTGTCGCTGGACAATCACACACTGTGAAATCCGTAGTTATAAATGTTAAAGCCGTTTTAAAACAACAATGTCTCCAAACACTTTTGCATTAAGAGTTAACAAAACACACTTCTGGAACTTTAAACTTTAGCATTTAACAGGTTTGTGTCTTTTTTACACAGTAAAAAACACCAGGTGAAAGTTTGTACCCTTGAGCAGCATAACTATTACCATAACCATAACCATTATCGTGATAACCTAGTGTGGGTGTTGTATTTTATTATTTTTATAACTATTGGGTTATTGTTAACCCAAATTGCAAGAAGCTGAAGTTGTATAAAAAAATGCATTGTTAGTGCATATGATTCTCAAAACTGCAAGGATAGTCAAATACTCAAGTAACTGAACAGCTGGATTATATTATAACAGTACACAACCATTTCTGTCACATAAAAACACAACAACCTATTGTCTTGTGTTGTTTTCTACCTGTTAAAGTTAAGACAGAGCTACACTGGTGCTCTATTATTGTATTTTTAGATGTGTTTAATGTTGTGACTTCCTCCAGATTTATCCCATGGTCTCCATCTTTGGACACAGGGTTATTGATTTAACTCTATTCAGAAATAAATTGGGGGGGGGGTAGATCCCACTTCAGTTAAGACAAATAAATAAATAAATGTGCCGCAGCTTTAAACTTTTGCCTTCTTACCCAATCACTTTGCATTATTGTTAAGGTACCCATGCTAGCCATGATGCGTTTGCAGCACATGAAAGTGTGAGTCAGTTGTGGTGGATGGCCTACTTCTTATTCAGCTCATTTCCTGCCTTTGCTCTGCTCCTCACTACTCACAGTTTCTCCTTCACCACCTTACAGTTTGAAATAAAACCCGAACTTTACAACTAACTTTTACAAGTTGTCCTAATAAATAATTACAGACCTGTGGGTCATTTTACTATGCAGGTATTATCAATGACATTCTGTGAATAAAGATCCTAATTATTGATTTTAATAACAATATAATGTGCATGTTAGTGGTGATATAAAACAGGTTGAGAGCATCAGAAATGCACTGGGCACTGATGTTGAACTAACCGCCGTGCATGGCGCCAACAGAACATTTTAACTCATGCACAAGCATGCTATTAAAGCAAGTGGCCTAATTTTCGCCCTCCTTCGCTCTTTAGATGCACTCGCAGCATCAATTTCTGCCTCTAATTCTGAATCCCAGCAGAGCGACTTTTATTCTTTCATCACACTGGCATTGTCTTCAGCTCTCATTAGACGGCCTCTCCCCCCTCTCTCTCCCCCTCCCTCCCTCTCTCTTCCTCCTTAGGAAAGACCCACTCTGTTGACTACACAGTCAGGTCTGCATTAATCAATCAACACTCAACTGAGAGACACAGAGAGAGAGAAAGAGAGAGAGAGAGAGAGAGAGAGAGAGAGAGAGAGAGAGAGAATGGAGACACAAAGTTGAAGTCCAGAGATGAAGGAGAGATTTTTTTTTTCTTGAGCTTTCTGTGGTTAATCTTTCCCAACCAGACTTCATAAGATTTTCAAAGAATTTACACCTACCTGTGGAGACTTGACTTTCTTTATATATCTGGTAACACTTGACTTCACTGAATGGCCTTATTTGAGAAATTACTGCACAATTTATCCATGTATACGTGTGTTCATGTACTTCAGTTATTTGCACAGCTATTAATGACAGCAGCTCTTTTAAATCATTAGGATTTCTGCAATAAAATAAGTATTTTAATTTAATGCTTTGTGAATACATGTTTATACTAATGGTTGTAGCAATTAGAATGCAAAAGTAACTCTTGAATCATCAGACATTTAAATGACTGCAAAACTATTTGCTAATTAATACAATTTTTTCTCTCCCTTAAAACAACAACAGTAAGTTTGATGCAATGCAGCAATAGATTAGCATTTTTAAAAGAAATCAATTTTATAAGTAAAAGCTAAAGAGTAATTAGACTTTTATTTATTTTTTTGACTCAAAGTAAAAAGAATATTTTAAAAGTCAGTGAATTTAATGAATAATAGTGATCAAAAGAGTATTTGGGCAATTGCAATG
Source organism: Rachycentron canadum (assembly GCA_038496675.1). Lineage (NCBI taxonomy): Eukaryota > Metazoa > Chordata > Actinopteri > Carangiformes > Rachycentridae > Rachycentron > Rachycentron canadum. The sequence goes on from CM076671.1 coordinate 7,844,796, forward strand.
TATGGTTGTAGATGAATGTGCTTTTTCCTGTATATGCAAAACTCCATGCAAATGAAGAGACTTATTTTTACTCAAATTCAACAAAAGCAATATCAAAGTCACAATTACAACTGCAAATGCAAGTTGTATGCAAATGACAATAAACATGAAACATGTCACACCTACTCCAACCAGCATTTCAATATTATGACAACCCAACGGATCAAAACAAGAACACATGCTATTTATTGTAAGCTGCCGTTCAATTTACGTGCTGTGTCTACCCAAAGGGTAAAATATATATAATTTCACCCAGGTCAGGGTCAACAACCGACATCTTAGGAAGGTCATAAACTTGACCCTGGAGTAGCGACCCCACAGTTGCCAAGGAAAACCTGGAACATTGTTTAGCGAGCACTTACACTCAATCTTCCCCCTCCATCCCACGAGTTACAGTACACGCTCCGTCCTGCACAGCTCCTAGGTGTGCAGCTGCCCCGGTGATAAAAATGTTACAGCAACATCAGGGCCTGTCAGGGAAGTAGACGGGAGTGGGAGGTGGAGGCGGGGAATGGGGGGTGGGGGGTGGGAGTGGGCTACAGGAGGTTTTCACTCAGCGGAGGAAAGAAAAGGGGCAGAGAAGAGGAAAAAAAAAACAATAACCGATGAAAAGATGAGATGTGAAGAGGGAAAAATGTTACTTCTGGAGGCATTTTTCTCAAACCAATGAGAACAGAGCTTTTCACCTTTGTGGTGCAAAGGTCAGGTTTCGCCTCAGGCCAAGTCAGCCCAGACTTAGAGAAGCAACTTTCCCTTTTTTTTACACCGTAGAGGGATAAAAGTGTGTATGTGTGTGTGTGTGGGCGAGAGTCTGTCTGCATATCTGTGTGTGTGAAAGAGAGAGAGCCCAAGCCAGGCCCACACAAAGTAGACCCTGTACATTATCCTGCTGTTAATGGGGCTGTTTAATGGCTACAGGGGGGGTGTTAGCTCAAAGTGCCACCCAGACCCTTGCTCTTTGTCTCCTCTTTTTTTTTTTGTAGGGCTGTAAAGACCTACTGTGCCTACTGTATCACTGGAAAAAAGGGAGGAAGAGGTGCGAGAAATGTGCAGACAAATGGAAGAAAAGGGATTCATGAGTGGTGGGACATAATCTAGACGAGTGAGGTTCGAACCAATTCCAAACTCCGCCTGAAAAACATGCATTTTAAAAAATTTGGAAAAATATACAAATTCTATACATTTAAATATATGACCTGCCTCCAAGCAGTTGCCAATCATCTGACAGCAACAGTCCCCCCCCCCCCCAGCCCTTGGTAGGAAACATTTGCACCAGGGCACCACAAAAAAAAGAAAAAAGTCCAGTCTTCATCATGATTTGTGCTTTAAAACGTGTCTTAAATAAGCCTAATCCTTATTTTGCAGAAAAAAATAGAAATACAAAAAAGACACAAATTCACTTCCACATATTTGCAGTCGTAGGTGTTCATAACACCGACTGCCTCTTTAGCATCTTATCTGGGAATATTAACATATTTATTAACTAATGCTGGCGTGTTTTTGTTTTTTGTTTATTTTTCCAGCACACTACTGCTGTGATTTATTATTATTGAGTGGTGGAAGTAAAAAACAATACCACAGTAGAAAAGTTTTCCATTACAGGTGAAGGTACTGCATTCAAAGTCTTCCTTAAGTGTAAAACTACTGTGTATCAAAACTTTACCATAATTGTTATTTTTTTAAAGGGGATCACTGACCCTGTCAGTGTTATGTAAGTATGCTACATGATGTAACATTGAACTATTATTAATATATGAGCTGCTAGTTCAACAGAAGCTAATATTAATGCTTCAGCTTCAAATTAACTACTGAGCAATGGAAATCACATTTTCAGTGGAGAAGCATCAAATAGAAAAATGAATCTGCAGTGCAGTGAATCATTGTTTTTCTGTCGATCTCAGTCCAGAAGAAAAGCACAAGGAGCCAGTCTATTTGATGAAAGCTGCCTTTTTCTTCTGTCCCATGACACCTTTTTTTCTTTGCTATTTAAAGGTAAGAGATGTGGGTTTCTCCTCTTCTGAGCCAATAGATTTCTGTGTAGTACAATAAAGACCACTGTACCTATCAGTGGAGAAAAAGAGAAAGAAGGGAGCAGTTTGACTCACTGATGAATAGAGTGAAGGAGAGAGTGAGTGAACAGAGGGAGAGAGAGATAGGGGCAGTGAAAAGGGAAGAAAAAAAAGAGTGAAGTCTGATTAATAATTGCAAGGCTGCTAGGTGCCGATCTTCTGGCTTCTCACTTCAGTGGGCCGGCGCAGGGATCTCGCCTTCGGCCGTGTCGGTGGGGCTCATTAGGGAACCTCTAGGGACCTGACAGAAATTGTTAGCGGGATGTGATGGCCGAATCAGACGCCCACCCCTCCCACTCCACCACTACCAGCCCCTCCACCCCTGCTTCCTCCCTAATTCCCTCCACCCACCCACCAACATGCCCCTTATCCAGACAGGAAAGGAGGCAAAGGAGTAAAAGAAGGAGAAGGGGAACGACATTCCTCCTTTACATCTCCTTCATCCACACTGCTGCCTGTACTACACCTGTAATCAAGCTGCTCCTACAAAAAAAAAAAAAAAAAGCACCAGGGGAGAGTGACCAGCTACAGACCTCAACTCTGATTGGAGGAGGAGGAGGAGGAGGCGGCGAGGAGTACTAGAGCCCCGATCCATAATTGATGTGTGTGCACAATTACAGGCCCCCAGACATCAGCAAAGTGTTGCACAAGCGCGCCTCAAGGATAGTTGAATTTTGAACAGGCGTTGCATAAAAATCAAGGATCACTCTTTTTTCCTTGGACCGCCGACCCCCACCTCCACCTCGCTACGTCGCTCTCTTTCCTGAATTTTGATACCTACTATCTGTCCAGTGTGTGTATACGTACGTGTGTGTGTGTCTAAAATGTGCCAAGCTAGTATAATGGATGAGTGAATGTGGGCTCACTTCACTGGATATGCATATAATTTCTCCATCTAGTGCATATTTTTGACTTTAAGGGTATTCATTTGCACTTGTCCACTCCCATGAGCTACATACAGTTGATCTACTTATTTTCTGCAGCAGCATGATCACTACCCATGTTTACTTAAAAAAAAAAAAGCAGAAATATATATATATATATTGTAGCCTTTGATAACTTCTTATGTGGTCAAAACCATTTCACTTTACATATTCTTTGATTTATTTTTTGTTTAAATCATTTTAATTTGCTTTATTTCTAAAAGGGTCTTTTTAAATTTTTAAGATATTGCCATTGAGTTTTAAAGGTTTCAATTTTTCCCTTTTTGTGATTAATTTAGTACTTTGGATCTGCGCAAATGACTCAGCACAAGTATCCTGCAAATACCAACAAATTCACAGCAATATGAGTGAGTTACTTATTATGGTTCACTTTCATTTAGATTTTTTAAAAATAAAAGCTGCCGTTCATTTAATATCAGTTTAATAATTGTTCATCTTCAGCAATGACCAAAACTGAGAGAAAACTCAAAATGAATTTTGCTTTAAAATTGAATGCAGCTTTGTGCTCAGTTAACCCTTTTTAGAAAATAAATTGAAAATGTTTAGAATTTGATATATTTTCTTTCATTAAAAGCTGTGTTTCAACACAACAGACCAAAGACACAATAGCAGCCCAAAATGCAGTCGCACTGTTACTTTAGTAGTGTGCGACCCACAGCATCGTGCTGCACCCTGCCGAATAATGTCTCACAGAAGTGAAAAGATTATTGTTGATTAATTGTCCGCATGCATCATTGCTCCAACGGCAATTTGGCAGTTCAAAAAAAAAAAAAAAGTAAGTTGTGCAAAGTTTTTATAAAATCTACATAAACTGAAATGAGGCGTGAATGAGTGGACTGAAGTGTGTGTGTGTGTGTGAGGGAGAGGGAGTGTGTGTTGGTTGCTCAGGTCATCAAACTCTTTTGTAACGATGAAAATATCAGAATAATTTTTGATATGTTGATCCCGTTTCTCTTTGGAGCCAAAACTTTGACTCTTAATGCTGCTTTTAATTAATTCCTTCAAATTACACATGTCCAAGAAAAACTACTTTTGCTGAATAAAATTAAGTTATTAGCAGATTTTGAAGGCAAAATGATGATCTCGGACTGTACCTCCCCTCATGACTGACATATTTATTTATTATATCTGCAGCTGCATCTGTTTTTTTTATTTTGGTGTGAACTTTTAACCAAAAGACAATCAACTCTGATTGTACGACAGCCAAGATTATATTGGGATTTCTGTTGCTCTGAATAAAGCAATAAAGATTTAAAAAGTTAAGTTCCTGCAATGTGAATAAAAGTGTTGGAAGGTGAAGTTATTCAGTAATCAGTTGATGACCTCATGAGTTTTTTCACAATCAACCGCAGACTTAAGTGAAATCCTTTTAGATTGAATGTGCCTCTGTGTGGGAGTAGGGAGGATAAAAAAATATTCAAATGATGCAAACGCTCATGTACTGCGCATGAGGCTGACCCCCCCCCCACCCGAGTTCAGGTGAAAAAACGGTTGCATTTCCTTTGGAAATAAACTAAAGATGCGAGTGGTCGAATCAACCCGGCTGAACTGCGCAAATAAATCTGACCTCTGTCTTTGCATCCTCATCAGACACATTTATAGTGTAATGAAGAGAAAGAGAAGAAGAAGAAGAATGTGAAGCTTTGCCGCTCTGAGTGCTGAATCTAGTGTCTTCACCCTTGAGTGTCAACAGGTGAAAGTGGGCGATAACACTGTTTGATGTTGCCAGACAGAAATTTCTACCACCCAACTTCACTTCTTCTTCTCTCTAGACCTCTCAGCAGACTTCAAAGCCCCCCTCTCCCCACCCTCCCTCCTCTGTCTCTCTCTTCTCACTTTAATCCACTGCAGCAGAGTCCTTCAGTTCAAAGCGCTCAGGAACACCCCCTCTGCTCTCAAAAAAAAATAAAAAACTGCAACCCAAACTTTTTCTTCAACCGCCCCTTCCCTCACTCCCTCCCTCCTCCTCCTCTTCCTCATCCTCCTCCCTCTGCTGAGTAGCAATTACAGCTCTGCTAGCGCGTTGACCAGCTCCCGCTATTAATTAATCCCACAAAGAGCGTTCATTTCCTGGATTTCTCAGATTGACAAGAGATGAAGGGGAGAATAGGGGAGCAGAGTTGCCTGTTTCAAAGGCAATTCAGTCTGACCAAGCCAAAGAGAGGAGAGAAGAAGAGGAGAGAGTTAAAAGGGAGAGGAGAAGAAAGACCTGTTCTCCTAAAGTAGGTGGAGGTGGAGGGCACATTTGAGACAGGGCCCTACTTGAATGTGATTGAATGCTTTGTTGCAGAGGGCTCTTTGCTAATCTTTACCTGCACAAAAATTCACAGCGCTAGAAAATGCTCACTGAAGGGCTTGAGAGTTGAGAGGCTTTGGCCTTGGGTGGGCGAGACGGTTGGGAGAGAGCTTTCAGGTCCTGCCCGCGCGCTCTCTCTTCCTTTCGCCTGTTGGACTTTCTTCTCGGAAAGAAAAGGAACTCTAACGGACAGTCTGTTGGGTGGGTGGCTGGGTGTTGTGGTGGTTGGAGAGGGATGAAACCGTGCTGAATGAGAAGAGTGAAAAACACGGAGGTGGAGCTGGAGAGGAACATCGCCAGGAAGAGGGGTGCAAATGACAGTTGGGGGATTCTGACATCTCATTCATATCCCGTGTGCTGGAATATCAGAACTCTTCCCAGGGAAGGATGGGAAACTACCTGACCATGGAGTCCTACCTGACCTTACCTTCCAAAAAGACTTCCAAAATATATGTAACTTGAAGAGCAGTTGACCTGCCACTTGTACTGTGGTTCAGGAACAACCGTGTCTCAGTTAAAACCAAGCATAGATTTTTTTTTTTTTTTTTTGTAGGGGGGGACGTGGTGCAAAGAGTTACTCCAACTGCCAATGATTTGAACGGTCGTTGGCAGGAAAACTTGAGTATGGACTTAATAAAAGATCAGAGCTGCTGTTTTTCTGGTCGCTCAGTCAAACTGCCACATTTCTCATTCAAAACTTGCCCCAGAAAAACTGTATTTTAAAAGTGTCACTAGTAATATATGAGCTAATAACTTTAAAATAATCTAGAATTTTGAATTTGCATCTAATGATCTCACATTGAGGATGTTCTGGATGAGTCTTTGAGTGTAGATTTCAGAGATGTAGGAAGGTATAAGATTGATGTTTAATCAGTCAGAGCAAGGCCAAAGGTTTCGGTGCTTCATCACCATCATAAAAACATGAATGAGGTGACATTTTCTGCTCTTGCCAAATTGTTCCGCAAAGATGTTACTGTGAATATTGTGGACCATTTGAAAAGAGCCTCAAAATACGATAAATGATATATTTAAAAACTAATTGAATTACATGTGTGGCTTTGGAGTGAAAAAAATTAAGAATAACCTGCCTTGGTCTGACGCAGCATCAATAAACCCTTCACTCACCTGATGAAGCATCAATATTTCACATAATCAATTTCTTTGAAGGTGGTTGATTGAGGGCCTGAAATTCATTTTGAGATTTTGCAGTCAATAAAGTTTAAAATATTAAAGCATGGTTAGCTCCTCTTTGTTTGTTGCATCCATGAGAAATGCTGGCGAGAAACTGGAGAAGAAAAAAAAAAACCTGTTATTTTCTTAATGCAGTTTTGAATGGCGCTGGGAGAGATTCTAGTCATTAACATTTAACACAAACAATGTAAGAACTTTGTATTTACCGTCAGGTGTTACTTCAGTCTTTGGCCTTTGGTGTAAATGTTAGCGTGTTAAAATGCTGGATTATGCTTGCTAGAGATCAATTTGTTAGAAGTTTGAGCATTGTAAGCTGTTAGCGTACTGATTTTGAAAATAGCATAGCGTAAAATGAGACACCAAATAATAAATGAATGATAGGAAAACTTTAAAATAAACATAGGAAATAATTTGTTTGTAGAAGAAGTCTATGTTTGCAGGACATGATTGCAGGTTAGCGGTATAGATTATTTTGACAGTGTTCAATAATTGTCCTGGCTCACAAAACAGTTTTAATTGAAAACTTTTCAAACAGAAACAACCCAGATTTACATATGAACAGAGTCTCTGATTGTGTCCTCAGAGTTTGACTAAAGTCTACCTGACTGATGACTTCTCCCTTGTTTGCTGAACAAAATCACACGTTAGTGGGAGATCATGTTTCGCCGTCCAAGGGCCAAGCACTGGCAGGTGTGATGGGTGCAGAGCCCTTGGATAGAGGAAGTGAAAATTTAAATATTCAGCCAGAGGGTGGAGAGGAGAGGGCGAGAGTGTAAAGGCCATTTTCACTGACCCCAAATGTCTGCAGGTCCAACACTGGCCCTCTCTCCTGACTCCAGATGTTCTCAGACACATTTTGGTGCATGAGAGAGCAGAGCATGAGCATGAGAACGCACACCAAACCGCCAATCTCCAAAAGGTGGCAGAGCTCGGGGGACACTGCTTGTTTTTCTATCATTCATCACCCTGATGTCAAAAGTCATTACTGAGTAGTTGTTTTTACAAATGAAGGGCAGCAGGAAAAAAAAAACAAAAAAAAAAAACTCAAAAATTAATTGCCATACCTGATTGGATGTGATCTCCTCTTCCTGTTGCGTGTGTGGCCAGACCTAAGAGTTTGTTTTCCTTTTATTAGGGTTCAGGCATTTTCTAATTTCGACTGGGATTTCTATACCTCACCGAGTCTGACAAAGATATTTTCATACATGGTTGATTTGCCAGTTTACCAGTAGCCTGGCTGCTTTAGCACGACACGTCATGTGGATGTTTGCCCCTTCAGCAAATTATGAGCTGGCACTCCACAAACAGAGAGCTCCCTTCTGGATAATTTGGTCCTCGGGGATGGACTTATGAGCCATTAACAAACTTCCCTCTGCTGTTCCAACAGGCCATGATTGTAAGAAAAACTAACACTTTAAAAACTTAATTTTCCCTCCTTGTTTGGTCGACCTGATTAGCACACTGCTAATTCTCCTCCCTGGTGCAATTAATCACGTTGACACCTGTACTCCAGGCTTCATTCGCACTCTCTGCCAGGCTTCTTATAACCGGCGTGCTCCAGGCACATCAGAAAGTGTTATTTCTGTCATCTCATTACCAGAGTAAAACAAAAGTCCACAATGTCAGGTCTTTGATTTGTGTCTCTTTTCTTTTTTGCATTTTTCCTGAAGCCATACGGAAAAAAGAAAAAATATTTTTATTTGCGTGTGAATTTTATCTAGAATCAGCTGCTGCATCTTCCCACTGTGTGAATGATAAAGAAGCAAAAAGGTAGCACTCTGTCTAAAGTGCATTATGAATCTCTGCTGTCAAATGGAAACCTTTATAAGAGCATGTAAGTGTGCTTGAGGCTATCTTGCTGCATGAATATACCCATTAAATCTCATTAGAATGAAGATTTGAGAAATTGTAATTTTATGGAGTGTTGCTTCTTCACAGCCGGTAAAATAACCCGGACTAGAAACTGCACTTTACTCTTTTTTTTTCATGTTACTGGACCTTAAATGGGGTGAAACCAAATAAAAAAAACATGTTAAATTACCTCATCATTTTACTGGTGTTTATAAAATTTGATTTTGGAAAAATAACATTTCAAGCCCTTATGTCAAAAAGCAACCTCTTTATGTCAAACAAGTGGGATCAAAAAATGTATAATGTTAAATGATTTGTTGAAATTGTCTTTTTATTACCTCTCAAAAGAGAGTAAAGTACTAATGGCATGTCTCACTGTATTTTTCCAAATTATAATTTGTAATGTTTCAAATGTATTTTTTTTTACATCAGATACTTTACTTTCTTGTCGCATAAGCCATCGGTTCAGATCATCATAAAATGACTGTAAACCGGATCAACCATGACGGTCCAGGACGGTGAAGGCACAAGCAACTGCTGCTGCAGCGAGTGACGACATTTCATTAGTAGTTGTTGGAAAAGCTAAAGTCAGACTTTACTTCACTAGCTGTTGTAAGAGCCAACATACAAGCCAACAGCACAAAACCAGAAGATGCATGTCAGTTAAACTAAATTATTTAGGGATAAAGTTTTTTCAGCATTTTGTCTCTGAATGTCGTTAATGCTGCTCTATAGAAATGATTTAGCTTTTGAGAGAAAAGCACTGAAGAAAATGTTCTCTCATCAGTTTTTAACAATGTCTATCTAAAATAGTGCAAGTGTTTTTCCATTAAAAAAAAAGACGGATGACCAAATGTCACTTTATTTTATTTTTCTGTTTCCTGTTTCTGGACTTCCTCAGAGGGCGCGAAATAAAATTTTTCATTATTAGGGGAAAAAAGTTTTGGATCTGGATGACCTGTGGTGGCTTTATAGAAATGATTGAACTTCCTTTTCATGAGCGTGGAGCATTTGAATGTGTTAATGTGTTGATGTGGCACTGTCTGCGGGGCAAGGATTAATGAGTTAACTGCATCTAAAATCCTGCAGGTTTCACCTTTAAAAATCAATTGGGCAATTACTTTATTGTCCTAACTGTCATTGTTTGTGTGGTTGAGGGTAATAACACTGCATAATAAAAGATAAGATGGGATTTTATTTTGAAAAATAAATTCCTGCAGAGTTGCTCAAGACGTAATCAAAGTTAGCGTGAACTTGCACTTCTGCAAGTACATTGTGTTACAAATGTCACCTCAATGCGAAGCTACAATTCTGATCTAGTCACTGTGATATCAGTTGGCGTTTGGTATCACAACTTGTATGTTTTTGGTGAGAACTTGTTCAAAAGTTTGTAGATTGGAGTCGAAAAATTATTCTATAGACTCGTTTTGTGGCATTTGAAATTCTCGCCAAAGCTTTTTTTTTTTTTTTTTTTAAATTCTCAGCGAGCGGCGTCACCCCGCAGCACTCGAAATGGCAGGCTGACTGTTGTTTGAGAGGTCAGGGGCCGATCTGGGCATCAGAATCTCCTGGAAGCCTAATGTGACAGTGCACCTGCCTTGCATTTCAATCCTCGCACCCCAAACCTCGCACCAGACCTCGCCATCAAAGAACTCACCCCGCACTGACTCACAAGCAGCAACAGCCAGGACATCTGCGGAGTTTTGGCAGCTTGCATGTGTGTGTACATGTGTGCGTTTCCACTTGTGTATGTGTGTGTGTGTGTGTGCGTGTCTCCTCATCCAGACAGTGTGTGCGAGACCTCACATTCCAGCCAACACTGACTCTTACTCAGGCTGTGTTTGGCCAGCAAGCCAGTGGGAGCCGCACCGCGTGTTACAAGCGGCCGCCATGTCTGAGGCAGAGGCCTGTGGCTGCATCCTGTTTGGGGGCCTGATGGGAAATCACTTTTACAGGATACTGAAAAAAAAACAAAACACCATACAGTATACACACTCTCGTGTACTCATATTTTTTTGTTTCTCACACAAAAATCAGTCATACACGAAAATACTTTACACACAGGCACCCTCCGCTGCATGAATATTCATTTGCAACTGTGATGAGCTGTGACATGCTTCCCTGGCAGGGCTCAGGGACCACATGGCCGGGGTGCAACAGGAAGAGAAAGGCCGTGTCGGAGCGTGTTACTCAGGCCTGCCTCATTCAATTGGATCCAACCATGATGTTCGGATTTCTCAATCTCAGATGGATTCCAGACGTTCCCTTAAAGCCACTCCTCCCCTTCCTTCACTCTTTGATTTCTAAAGAGGGGCTTAAGGGCCGGTTAAGGCTGCGGGGTGAGGGTGTATCTGTGTTTGTGTGCGCACATGTGGATATTTAAGAAAGTGAGAAAATGGAAACCATGTCGACGAAAAGGGTGCACCTTGCTCTGAGCATCTCCTCGGTGAAATTTGACCACGAGGTAGCCCACTTTAACGAGTTGTCGCCTTTGTCCGGTGGCGGCACGAGGAAGCTGGCATGGCCGACCGTGGCGGAACAATGCCGCCTTTCCGCGGCCGCCCATTGTGCACAGATCTTTGCATTGTTTGGTCTCTCCCTCGCTCCCTTCGCCGCTCACACCCGGCCAGCTGGCACGGAGATGGCAGCGCCGTTGACATGGTTCACAATACCCCCTCTAGTCCACGCTACAATAGAGGGACATGAACACAGGCACCTCTATGGCACACAAGAGGGTAAGGAGGGGATACTGGGGCCTCACAGGCAGGTGGTGCTGCCAACGTCTCTGCGACATGTCGGTAGCTTTCAGTGCTGACAAGGGGCTGGCAGAGAGGTTTCTCCTTTTAAAATCCACATTGTTCGTGGGGGACTCTAGAGGATGAGTGTTTGTGTGCTGGGTTTTTTTTTTTTCAGAGAAATGGGGAGCTTAGTCTCCTCTCATTCTCACTGCACAGAGCCAAAAGAGCTGCACACACACATCCTGGAAATCCAACTTCTTCCCCTGTCTGTCTCTCTGCTCTGTTTGCCTCAGCTTATTGCATTATTGCAATGACTTCAGACTTTCGTCAAGGCTTATCAATAAGAGAGAAGTGGCAGATTCACATGTTTTGGCAAACTGGAGGGGGAAGAAGAAGAAGGGTTTTTATTTTCTGAGAGAGGCAGAATGCTGAGGTATTTCAAGTCTGAGTGACAGCTTGGTGCCAGTGTGCTGTTCCTCGAGTCATGATATGGTGTTTGCAGCGGGTGTTGTATTTTGTCTGGTTGCTGTTTGCTGGAGCCTGAGCTGCTGGTTTGTCATTTCACAGGGAGCTTTAGTGACTCCGGGAAGCTCTGACTGAGCTGGGTGTGACAGCAAAGTCAAGGTCCCTGAAGGTCATTTTACAAATAATTTCATAATTGCAACACAATCTGTTTTTTAAAGTCTTCAGACTCATATATTTTATGTTTTTTGCTCAAGAGGCTTGTTGATGGCTCTAGAAAGCAAAGGTAACTCACCTTGTAAAGACTCAAATTGTCATCTCTCTGCCTAATAACCAAGATTTTAGGCATTTGACAATTTTGGTAACATCTTACCTCGATATATCATCCTGGAAAAGCCACAGTGACTGAATTTTCTTTAAGTGTTTGTGTCCAATGCTACTTATCTATGTAGCCTTTGGTCAGTTTCAACAGGTGGCTGCTTCCTGTCTGCTTTTCCATTATTGGATTTAAGGATGCAGGACGATTCTCTAGTGATGCTGATAGAGCATTCTTTCTTTATGTGTCATGTTTCTTGATATTAATGGATAAAAACAATGAGGCAAAAGTGTCTCACCACAGTGACTGAACTATTCTCTTTACAGAATAGGCCATAAGTGTCCAACGGCACACACAGGACAAAGACCAGCTGTTAGACTAGTTGTTTTCTGTTGTGTATTTATTTCCTTTAATGGCAGGTTGCAATTTTGAACCTTTGAACCAGTGGATACACACACAGTGTCAAATGTTAATGTATGAGCTCGCATAAATCCTGAGGAGCGGTCTGTCAGCCGGTGGCTGTGTGTGAATTTCATTACTGTCAGGGGAGTAAACAGCAGGCCAGTGGCAGCACCAAGATGGTTTTGATGTTGAGATGTTCCACTGCCTCAGGTTTTCCAGCACAGCCATGTGGCCCCAGTGACTTCAAGGGACACCTATGCAGAGGTGGGGCCTGATGGGGGTAACAGCAAAGGTTAGCCTTCCTGAATTCGGTGCCATCAATAGATCAGAATTACAATTTATCCAATATTTGCATTTGCACACAAATATCTGCAAAACATTCCCATATGCTCCTCCTGCGCTTTCGTGTTCACTGCTAATTTGCAAATGCTAGCATGCTAACATGTTAAACTAAAATGGTGAACATGGTAAACATTAAAAATTCATGATTTTATGAAACAAGGAGCATAAAGGAGGAATTGGTGCCTTGCTAACATGTTAGCTGTACCTGCCAAACAATGTCTCCTTGGTCTCGTCCACTTTCAAGTCCAACTTCAAGTTTCATTTATTTTCTAATCAGTCCATCCCTGTGGACCACCACCCACCCTCCTTCTTCCTCCCCTTTTCCCCCTCAGCCCCTCCTGCCCAACCCCAAAAGGTTCTCCCCTCTCTGCCGCTGTCAGTTCAGCACTTTTAAGGGAATTGGTGCTCTTTGAAATGCATATTCCGCGAGGCCCAACACTGGCATGTGTACACTGCTGAGTAATTGTGGAGGCCAAATGTTTAATTACACATGGCAGGCCAAGCAGCAGGAGGCCACACCGCAGCAGGGCTCAAAAACAACGGCCTAGCTTCTCGTCTCTCGGTCGGGCGCGCCAATAACAACCAGGCCCCCCCCCTCCCTTCCTCCTCCAAAAAAACCATACTGGGAGTACAGACGGTCGAGCAAGAGGAGGTGAGGGGAGGGAGGGGGGATTTGTTTTCATGTTTATGTGTAAAAGCATATTTAACTCTGCAGATCCTGTGTTGTTGATATTTGATAAGTTGCAAAGTAAAGATATATAAGGCTGCAGTTGCATGCCAACACTTTGACAGTTCAGTGAGCAGTGCATACCTGCAGTACAAGGTGTGCAAACACTTAGCCTGAATATGTTCTTAAATGTGCTTAAGCTTCACATTAGCCCTATGGTGGTCTTTAGTCCTCTCAGCAGGCCTGGGGTTTGTCCTGGTTCTGCTAATGGATCCAGACTGGTCATGGGGAGCTGGGTGGAGGAGGTGGCCATGGGGGAGGCATGGAAACTAGGGGCCCGATGTCTGTGACCCCCGGGCGGCGGGGTCGGCGGGAGGAAGTGCAGAGCAGCAGGGGAAGTGGGAGCACCTGTGCAGGTCAGCAGCAGCCCGTCAAGCTTAACTAATTTTGAAATCGACCTCCGACCTCCATTCCCACGGTGCACCGGGGAACAGGCTGAGGAAGGTCTGGTCTCCTCTTCCAGTTTGACTCCTGCTTTTAATTACCGGCTTGAACAAAGTTGTTATCTGATTAAGCCTCCTTATGAAACCATATCATTGATTGTATCCTTTGCTTGGTGTCGGTACAAATTAGCCCATTAACACACAACAGGGATGTGGCAAGTAATTTGATAAAATGAAGCTAAAGCCGATAATGGCTGCAGTTCCTTGAGTGGTTGACCTACTGTGAGGGATTAGCAAGGCCTGCTCTCAGCCCTATGCTGATGCTAACACACACACACGCACACACACACATACGCACACACACACACACACGCACACACACACACACACACACACACACACACACAGGCACACACACACAGGCACACACATAATCCTAAATTCTACACTGAAGGTAGATGTTTTAAAATAATGGCCAAACCATCATGTCTGTATTTCATTAATATAAAGTCAGTATTTACTTTAGCATTTCTAGCATATGGGTACAGTTAAGAGATTTACAGCTTGCTGATTGGTTAATTTTGCATGTCAGCATCAATGACGTGCTGAGTCAGAGCAGCAGCCATCACATGCAGTACACACACTGTACTTCCACGCACACCTGCAGGCCTGCATGTGTTTCTCAGGCTCCCATACGAGCGTGTTTCTGTCTGCCGGTGTGGTCTGTGCCGATGTGCCTTCAAGCTGTAACATGCTCGAACAATCACATGGCGATTAAACCGCGGCGGCCCCTCAATTTTCAGCCACACTTGGTGTCACGGGGAGAGCCGTCCGTCGAAAAGAGCACTGCCAGATGTCTGCAGTTGCATCAGGCAGAAAAAGGAAAATATAGCATTTACTCGTACTGTATTTAAAGGTTGTTCTAAGGTTGTAATTGTTCATATTAGGTTCAGCTAATGATGTAAAAATATTGTTTAAGCGAGAGAATGATTTTCAGTTCCCCACTTGTTGATGCACTTCCCAGGTACCACCTGTCAATCAAGCACAATGGGTGGCTCTGGGATATCATCAATCTAATTTAGATTTCATTCATGCTACATGTCTGTTTTTTTCTTCTTTTTCTTCTAAACCCCAGAAAACAAAACATTGCTTCCTGACTCTGACTGCAGCTAAAGTGTTTTTAGGTGAAAAGTGTCAGAGACTTTACTTTGAAGTGTCATTATCAGTCTCACCTTTGAACGCTTTTCTCTCTGCCGCTGAAGGACGAGGATTAATTTGAAGATGTGTTTTAAGGTGGGCTGACCGGTACGCGTCCTGCTGGAGGGCACCTGAAGGATGGCAACCAACAGACGACAACATCCGGCGGCGGGCTTATTTTTCATCCTAATTGTCAGAGCCCTTTGTCAGGGTGCAGCGGCGGCCAGAACGCTTGGCATGCTTGACTTCCTGCCAACTCTCTCTCTGAGTCTCTGTCTTCCTCACCCGCTTTACCCCACACTAATGGAATTTTTCCTTGTTTGTCGTTGCCATGGTGAAGGGATCATTGCCAGGCGCGGGCTGTGTGTTGACACATCTTCTGCTATTAGGATGTGAACCACATGACGAAGGGGAGGTCTGGCACTGGCAGATGGATCATTAAGGATGTCATGAAGGATAGGGGGACAGGGAAAGCCTGATGTGACCCCTGACCTCTAATCCACACATGCAGATGCAGACACAAAAAGATGCAACGAAGTGTCCACATGGTTGTTTGTCTCGATGTGTCAGCCCCCTGATGGACTGGCGACCTGTCTAAGGTGTACCCCGCCCTCGCCAAATGTCAGCTGGGATTGGCTCCAGCCCCCACCTCCCCCTCCCACAACCCTGCACAGATACACAGTTTGGATAATGACTGAATGACATGTCCACCACATGCGTGCATGCACAGACTCATCCACACAGTTGCACACTGATACATTAGCATGGATCTTGTATGAGAACACCTATGGTGCTCTACCTGCAGCTAAAACCATGAAGTAGTAGTCTTACAGACAACTGACTCTGTATACTGAATATTCATAATGACTTCTTCTTATTATTATCGTTGTTGTTGTTGTTATTATTATTATATAATTTCTCCTCCATTACCACTTTTGCCGAAGGAAAAATTCTCTGTATCTCACCCACAACTGGCTGAACCTGTAGCCTAATAGCTCTCATAATATATGACTATATATATATATAGATGATATTTACTATTAGACTGTAAGTAAACCCCTTTTTATTCCATGTGATTTTTAAATTACAATCATAGTTAAAATAATGTATTTGTGATTGATTTTGAATGAATATAAAGTTGATACTCGAGAGGGGATTTCGATTTAATAACTGGTTTGGAAAAATGGTTCTAAAGCCATCACTCTTAGGAATATCCTGTGTCTCCCACTGGATGAGCGCTGGGGAAATGACGGTACTTGTGCACCAAAATCATCACTTGTGAACAGCTGTGTCGTCTGCCAGCGAGCACAGAGTTGTCAGGTTGTTCATGTCTGCAAGACTCGAGTTGGAAGACAGCTAGAAAAATTAGTTAGATAGTCTTTTGCTGATTGTTATGTTGCATGTTTCAGACTTGATCAATACAGGGCCTAGTTTTTCTTTTTGGGTTTTAAGAACAATCAGAATATGTCAGTAAAAAAAATTTCATTGTGACAAACAAACAGACACTCACACGCATCTCCTCTATTTCCCACATCCATAACCTCTGAATCCCAGCGTTCTCCCTCCATTGTTCCTCCACTGCTAGTCATTACCATCATAAAGGCTGTGAGGATATGCATGGTTTCATTCACAAAATCATCTCCCAGTGTATAGGCGATGAAATCTGTGGAGGAGTAGGAAGGGAGCGGGGGGGGGACTGCCCCAGGAGCAACAACTAAATGAAAACAGCAGTCGCAACCCAAAGCGTGTTCACTCAAGCAGGAACTCCCAGAACAAAGGGGCTGTTGTGTGTTTTCAACAACCCCGGTGTTGTACGGGGGCCTTGACCTTAGCTGAGGTTGACCCTAACCTGTAAGAGAAGAGGTTGTTTGTTTGGAAGTGACACATTACACCTCACGTGTTGGACGACAAAGCTGCTGTCAGTCACAGCTCTGGGCATCATCGATTCTTATCCAGTGATAGTGAAGAAACTGTCAAGTTGATGTGAGGTCATTGTTTTTTAGATGTTATGTTGTGTTAAAATTTAGTTCAACCCCAATCTACTATCAAGTCCCATGATCCAATGTGGGAACTGTAGTTTTTCGTAAACCTTTCCAAAATGGGGAAGTGCAATTGGTGGGGACTATTTTCAGCTGCGAATGAATAAACATTTGATGCACCAGTAAAAGAACCAGGACACTGCAACACCTTTTGGACAACAATGAAGCTCTATGGCACAGAGGATATATCAGGCTTTGGCTCCACATGCAATATTTGTTATGGCATCTGATGGGAACAGAAGATTATAAAATATCAATAGTTGCTGGTCAGGTGAACTGTAAATATCTTGCCAGTGTTTTTCCACTCTACACTGGTGAGCAAGGTTCCCCCGCCGTCCTGAAAGACTCTGAACATGAGGCGGCACTCAGCGCACGCTGGGCCTTCAGGCCTGCTGGGAGCAAAGAGTGAATTTGAACAAGGCTTTACCCAAGAGAGAGGATCTAAGCACGACCTTTCCACCCCACCCTTAAGAGTGGAATAAAACCACTAAAGATAGAATAACCCAAAGAAAATGCTTTTAAACCAAATCCATTTTTTTGAGAATATTGGTAAAAAGTTCCTAAAAATAGATTCCAATTCCTCTATGTGACGCTATCAACATCCAGCTTAAGGCGTTTCAACATCTTTATATATACCAGCTCCTGCAAGCGTTGAGACAAATGCAATTTCAGTTTATCGGGTAGAACATACTTTAGCAATCATCTCATTTTCCACTTGGTCTCCCTCTCACGTTCCCAATCTATATTATTTTCACATGCCAATATGGTGATCATCCGGCTCGTCCACCAGAGGGGAGAGAGATTTGCATGCAGGTTCTCATGGTGAATGTTGAGACAGCACTGTGAGTGCAGGGGAGTGAAAAACACATATAAAGAGGTGTGCACAAACATACAGAAATATTTTTGTTGTATAGACATATTATCGATCAACCAGTCTTTATTCGCATTGCACTTTTCATATAACAGTGCAACAAAGTGCTGTACGCAATAAAGCAGAGAGACCCCAATTAACACATAGAGCACTATGTGACAAAAACAGCACAATAACAAAAGGAACTGAGGAAACACTATCATTAATTTGAATTTCTATATAACTCAAATACTGTACCATGAGCACATTCAGCTCTACAGTGTAAATGCTTGCATGTGACATTAGATACTGCAGTTACAAATATGCTCTCTCATATTTGCACATAAAAAACATACAGCATGGCCGACTACACGTTTTGTACACAAACACTGGATTTAAATCAGTTGCTCCAGTTCTCAGGTCCTTGCACTGGCTTTTTGGAGAAAGTTTTACCTTTTGTACAAGTCACTGAATGGTCTGGGTCCAAAATATATTGGGGAGATGTTAGATATAGATGAACCTAATAGGACTCAAAGACCTGCAGGAGCTGGTCAGTTAGTGGGAGCCTCCATTAGATCAAATGGATCAAATCAGCCCAAACTGTTACTGGCTTTAAAAAGAAGCTAAAGCTCTGTGTGTGCGTCTGCATTGTGGGTCAAGTCTTTGAAATATTCCATCAGTTTTAAACATAAAGATCATTTTCCTCAGCTGTATAATGAGTTCTGTGGCTGATAAAACAGCATCAGGGTCATTTCG
Organism: Rachycentron canadum; assembly: GCA_038496675.1. Classification (NCBI taxonomy): domain Eukaryota; kingdom Metazoa; phylum Chordata; class Actinopteri; order Carangiformes; family Rachycentridae; genus Rachycentron; species Rachycentron canadum. The sequence goes on from CM076671.1 coordinate 7,863,398, forward strand.
AGTTATTACTTTGATGACTATTACTTCTCACTTTTTTCAAATTGAAAGTCTGCGGAACAAAGTTTGGATACTTTGGACTGAGTTGCATTATGGGAAGTGAAGGATTTTCATCAGTCTCCAGCATTCAGATGCAAAGGGATAAAAAGTAAATCTATGTGCAGCGTTCAATGCAAACATATGAAAACTGACATTGATCAGAGATATGAACCACACAGTTCATTCATTCATGCATGGGCTAATGCATCAAGGTAGCCTGCTCAAGTGTATATATGCATGTTATAATCATACCAGCACACACACTGATTATAGTTATATGTTACACTATGTCCTCACAGGTACATTCCACATTCACACATTAAAACTCGTGCTATAATTCATGGAGAAATGTTGATAATTGCCTTTGCACTTCTCTCCCAGCAGCTTCAGCAGGGCTGCTTTTGACAATCAAACCAGCCTCAATCGTTTAAATATGTATGCTTGTTTAAATATTTCACTTGTGATATGTAATATGCAGGCGGAGTACAGCAGTGAAGCGGCCCTCTGATGGTGAGCTTGATAATTGGAGGGCGCAGTTTACTCTCCCTCCCATCCCCTCCCCCCTCCTCCACCCAGCCACGGGTTTTGCACACCTTGCAGACCTGCGTTTACCGCTGACTTCTGAATGCCTTTGTTAAACAGCCATTTACACCCGCGTCCCGTGAATACATTTCCTCGGGGTGAATTCCATAATTTTTCATGTGCCAATGTGATGGATTGTCCCGATTTCAGATCCCAACTTTGACAAGCAGCCGAGGAGGGACCACACCACTGTGAGAGTGGCCTTTGTTTTGCATTGCAGCCCATTTACTGATAGACAATAAATCTTCCCCATGCAAATTTTATCTCCCTTAAGTGTATGATGCTTCCTGAAGGTTAACATGAATTGTGATGGAATTTAGCATTTCAGCCACAAAGTGGTGTCCATGCTTGTCCTCACGAGGAAATAAGCCGTGCAGATAAACTGGCAATACAGTCAGGGATTAGTGACGATGAGTGATTTTATGTTGGTTGTTACAATTTGATGGCTCTTCCGCTGTAAATGCTTGAAATAAAACCCATTAAAGTTTTTAGTGTACACTGTCTCTACACTCTCCCGTACTTTTACAAAACCATCTAAAATTGCCCCTTCAGGATTCCTATGAGCCATTATGCATTACGTGTGTGTGTAGCCTGGTGTGAGTGTGACTGAAACGTAGCCGCCAGCTTGAGTACCTGCAACCAGCGAGCCTGCGCACAGAAGGAGGCACAACAAAAGCGGGCGAGCCATTCTCCCTCTGATAAACAGACATAATTCAAATGTCAGCATTTGAATGTCATCCTCAAAGAGCCCTCTCCATCAGCGCTCGAGTCATTACAGACGATAGGGAGAGGGAAAAAAGGAGGGGGACATTGTTTCATCTGTTTGAGCTTTCTATCCCTCTAATTATTAAAGCGCCTTTCTTCCTCTCCCCCCCTTTTGAAAATGCACAGAGGGAGAAAGAGATTAGAAGTATTGTTGCCTTTTGACAATTCTATCCCCCCCTCCTCTCCATACAGGTTGAGTTTTAATTTGTGGCCGCTGAAGAAGCAGAGCCCAGATGGTGAGGCACAACTTGTCATCCCTCTGTCTATCTTCCCTCTCTACCTTTCTCTCCCTCAGAACCAGCACCAGATAACAAAGATATGCAGATGAGGCTGAAGCGGCGAGCTCTGGATCGCCGCCAGAGAGATCGCCTCTCACAATGGCGGGGGAACAAATTGATGCGTCCTGCAAACCATGCCACGGCAGCAGCGGGTTACTTCGCGGCCTGCCAAAAAGCGCCGGCCTACCGTGCCAGGCGGTGTGTGCCCCCGGTGGCAAAGTGAGGACATCAGCTGCTGAGCGATTGCCAGAGGCCCATGACACAATATGTAGCATCAGTGTCAACGATGTCATTAGACACAGAGCGACGCTGCCAGCAAACTCATTAGCCCGAGTGGAAGTGACCCAACTCTTCGTATAGCAACAAATGCACTTCTGGAGGATGTTTTGAACGCTTTGATAGTTTTCAAGTGCTGTGATTCCACCCAGGTTGTCGGTTATTGGGTCAGATAGATAAGATGAAACATGCATTATGGGACTATAGCGTGCCACATATTATGCCAAGTGGGACACCTTCCGTTAAGTGGAGAAAAAAACAATATATCCTAAAAAGTTCTTTACTTTTTGACAATTTAACTTAAATAATGACATCACCTTTTCTCAGTGGAGACAAATACAATAGAAGAAATAGGAAAATTTGAAAGAGCAGTAGAGGTTAATAAATTTACCATATTAGGAAACTGAAAGTCATTAGTTTGGCTCTTTTTCTGGCTAATAAAGAGATATCACAGCCACAGAGTGCAAAAAGTGATCCAGCCAGCTACAGTCATGGCCCCTCCACTTAACTTCAGTGAAAATGGCTGCTTTCTTACCTTTCTTTAACTTAGATGTGGATAATTGATGTGAGAGTTTGTTTCCAAGCTGAAAAATAGATTTTTGCAATCACTTCTCAAGTAAATAACCGACAGATTGTGGAGTCACTGGTATTAATTAACTCTCACTGAGCTGCAGGGCAGTGCAAATTATATTTATTGGCTTACATCTTGGAGGAGATAAATAAAACCCAGTATTACAACATGCTTCAGGTTTTTTAAAGTATTTAGGATTGTTTTTTTTTTTCTTTTTTTTGAGTCTACAGGAAACAAGAAGAGATAGATACAGGATGGAGATGGAGCAACAAAGGTCCAGTGAGGTTGCAGCTCATGGTCCGTACCTTGGCCACCAGCGGTCTCTGATTCAGTGAAATAGGGCAACATGGCAGATTTTTTTCCCTTCTTTGAGGGAAAAGTTTCACTTCAAAACTCTCATACAAAGCTATACATGAGCAACCTAGCAGCACAAATCATTTACAGTATGTTTTCCAACTCTTTCGAGGACTGATCTTCTGTGTAAATATTTCCCCAGAGAAGAAGCTCAACGAGATCAGACAAGCTGGAGACCGTACAGGCCTGCAGAGACACCACCATCCCCCTGATGGGATCCCTGTGTCTCTTCCTCCCCTCCATCCTTGATGCGTAATGAGTCCCCCTGCTTTTCTTACAATCAGCACAAATCAATATACATGCAACAAACATGCCTTATCCTCCTCTGATGAATGGCTGGGGTGGGGAGAGAGTGAGAGAATGAAGAAGAGGGGGGTGAAGGGATAGAAGAGGGGAGGAGCGATAATCATATCTCCACCCTGAGTCAATAAGCCCACACCTCATTACCAATGCATAAGGGAGGGGTGTGGGGGGGGAGGAGATGGAGACAGTATGCACTCACATACTCACACTGTCATTAACTTAAATTAGCAGCAGAACATGATTATCTCCAACTTAATGCCACCCTATTCATACATGAAAACTGTTTGATGTCATCTACACTTATGAACCCAATCTGTACTGCCCTTAATATATATATCTATATATCTATATAGATATAGATATAGATATATATATATAGATATATAAATATAGATATATAAACACAGTGTATTTGTGCTTTGGCAAAAAATATTCAGTACTGGAGTTTGTGTTTTAGCATTGTAAAAGGTCACAACTGCAAGATTTTACCTGCTCGTAGTTTTAATTTTCTAACTACACACCATATTATTATGACTCAGGTCTAAAAGTGGCTCTTTTCAGTGTAGCAGAGAGAGCTGGCTTAATTGCAGTGATTCAGAATATCATTCACTGGCCTGAACTGAATCCTTGTCATGGCGAACAAAAATGTGAGGTGGAAATGATCCTGCCCAGACGTGGCAAAGTGCTGCGAGTTTTGTTCAGGTTATTCATTTATGGCCTGCTCTAAACAGAGATCATGTGTCAATCAAATGGCATGGGCGGGACTGCGATTTTCTTTTTAGTTATCTGTGGATGAACTTCAATTTTATGCTGTTGGCTTCCTCTTTCATGTCTGTTCAGCCATGGTGGCTATTGCTAATATGCAAAATGCAGTGGCTTTTTTTTTTATCATGTTTAGTAGATTTCAGACTTTTTACATGTGATATATTGAAATCAATAAGGCGAAAGTACAACTATGAGGTATCACAACAACTATCAATTTGTGTGTTTCAGGTTTCTTTTGGGCGACCCCATCCCTGCGAGATGGTTCCTTAGTGTTATGACTCATGAACCCCTGGCTGTCTTTACATTAGTTAAAGAAGCTTTGGCTGCAGCCTATACTTTCATCATCGCTAAATTAGTTTTTGTCATTTACATATAGTGTCTTTTTTATTTCTTTATTTTTGTATTTTCAGTGTAAATCAAATGTCAAAGTAAAGATCAGTTCAGCTCATGCTCCCAAAACTTTATTAGACTTAAGAGAGAACCACAGATCCTGAGGGTTTCTGACAAGTTCCAAGGGCTAACTCTCCTGAGGCTTGAGGGAGTGGGCTACTAAGCCCCCCCCCCAAAGGGCCACTGATCCTGAGGGTCCCAAGAGTTTGCCTTCTTCAGCCAGATTGACAGATACTAATAGCATGGATGCCTCTCATCCCATGGAGACGGCCTATTAGGGCAGAGAGCCGAGGGGAGACCAGGACTCTAGCCAACTAGCGGCTGACTTATTAGCGAGATTGGCTAGTCTGCACGCTGCTGTAGGGTGCTACGCCGATATGCAAATGTCACATCGTCCTCTTCCCCTTTCACTCCTCCTAGTCCTCCATCCATCGTCTACTCCTATCTTCCATCCCGCCCTTTGCTCCCTCCTCTTCCCTCCCTTCATCACTTCTACCGCTCCTCTCCCTCACTTATCCTCTCATCACTTCTTCTACTCCATTTTACTCCACCCCTCCCTCCCTCTGAAGGGCAGGTTCCCTTCTTAATTGATCTGTGGAGATTTCGGCTAACCTTCTTCCTTTTGCAAAGGGAGATGAGAGAGCAGAGATTAGAGGCGGAAAAAGGGGAGGAGACAAGAAAGATGGATGGTTACTCCCTGTGCCACCACTGATATACTGAGCCTACAACGCAACAGATCCATTATGTAAACAACATAGGAAAAAAATGTCTTTTTATTAAGTGGCCACTGTGTTCTTGGCTTTTTATGAATGTATTTCTTTACCAGGATTTGGCTGGAATATGAATGGAACTAGCAATAATGTCTCTACCTTACTCTGGGAGAGGAGGATGATTTAAGCTCAATAGAGCTACGGTTAATAAACAAAAGAGGAAGGAGAGGGAGAAAAGAGATGAAAGACACTGAGGATGTCTCTGAACAGCTCTGGCTTTTGCCCCTTTAGAAACCAGTGAGGTGATAAGCAGAACCATTATCCAGGCAATCGATGAACGGGGGACCGTGATTAATGTCACCCCAAGCTCGCATGTCCCAGGGCTAGGCCACAGGGACTACTACTGTCCCCTCTCAACACGCTGCAAGCAGTGGCTCATAACAGGTTTTATGGACAAGCCAATTACTGTAAGGTTCCTTTATGGTAGGTGATTTACATTGAGTTTCCTCTTCAATCTCTTCATACTTACGTTTCTTTCCCATAACTCCATCTTCCAGTATTTTTTCTGCTCTAGACTGGATTTTGTTCCACAGAAAAGACTCATTGTGCTTTAACCTCAATGCTATTTTCTACATTGCGTCCTCAATGCAGCCAGGAACTCCGTTAAACCTTGAGAGACTCTTGCAAGAACATGGTCCCGTCACCAAGTGGGGCCAGCCCAAGCGTGGTGGAGATGCATGCAGCAAATGTTTTTGTTATTTCATACTCGAAACACAATCTTTCACTAACCTGAGAGATTACGAATGCAAACGTAATCCAGGGTGAATCAACTGAACTCAAGGTCCTTGTCAGGCAGTAAGGTTGAAAAAGGTAGCAACTAATTGACTCAACCTCAAATTAATTTAATTTATTTCATGGCTTCAAAACATATGTCATTTTTTTTTATATAAAAAAAGAGGTTCCTCAGCAGCAATGGCTTAAAGCAAGATTCATATGATGGAAGATATTAAAGACGTTTATTTAGGATTATCTCATGGTATGAGTCATATGACATTAAACTGATGAGTAGACACCCTACTTTAACTGGGTTTACTCACCATCGGCCCCTTCCATCCATCCTTCCATCCATCCATCCATCCATCCATCCATCCATCCACTTCCACTCTTCCGACTCAGCTATTTTCAGTGTCACTCTGTGATCAGAGACCAGCTCTCCTCTCTCTTCCATGCAGCTATTATTTACAGGATTAGAGTGGTAGAGATCTTAGCACGAACACTCCTCTACTGAGAGTGGAGAAAAAAGACAGGCAAATTACCAGCTAATGGACCACCGGGCACTAATATCTAAATCCCCAATCTGTCTGTAATTGCTGCAAAATGCTCCGGCTTGTGCTTTATGGGAGACTTCTAAGCGACTCTCTCTTTCTTCCCCCTCTCTAGTTCCTTTCCTTGCTTTATTAAAGCAACAAGGAACAGGGGAGAAGGAGGGGGGGGGCGAGTAGTGTTCTCATTTTCCCTTTGAGTCCTTCTACTTTCCCCGCTGGAATCCCCAAGACATCATTAATGTCTCTCCTCTCTTTCATATCTCAACAGAAAGAGAGTGAAGTGACCGTCCCGCAGCTGGCTGCCTTCCTTTGCCATCTTTTCCTCCGCAGAGGAGTGAGTGATTAATTTCCTTGTAAGGAGAGATACAGAGAGGGAGAGCTAGAGGGAGAGCTCTGTTTGAAAGGTGCTTTATTTGCATTAGCATTCATAATTACTTAATGACGAATCAGATATGGTTCATTGCGACTAACTGCAGAAACAAGCTGTCGGAATCATGTATTTCAATTAGAATACCACTAAAACATGGTCCTCCATGACCGTCCAATATAAGGACGACTTTATTTATTTAACTGGGGAATTATTATTGGTGGGTGAGGAGGCCCTGTTTCATCCTTCGTCATTGCACCAGAAGACAATGCTCTAATTAAAAGAGGAGTGTAAAGGACTGAAGTCCTATTAGGAATGTAAAAATAATTAAGGATGAAGGGTTTGAGTAATAAGGCACATTTGCAATAGCTAGAGTAACACTATGGTTGCACAATTAATTGAAATATAATCAAAATTGCAATATGGCAGTGTGTAATATGCAAGTTGCAGGCCCTTGGTAACACCTTCCATCACAGTATCACATTGGCATTTCATGATAATTTATAAAGTCTTATTTGCTCACACATATTCACAGATTCATCCTGTGACTGTATTTTAAAATACGATTTCATTATGAGGTGCTGGAACTTGATGGAAACCTGTAAAATGACTGTGTACAGGTAGATTTGTGCGTGACATCCATCCTCACATCTTTTCTTACTTCACACCACAGTGTGATGGACGTCTGTCTGCTTTGCTGAGCAATTGTGATGCATGTAATTCCAGTGAGGAATGAACTGTGTCCCAAACTATTTGTCTCTAATAACCTTGTGTGCAAATACAAAATAGGCCTGAACACAATAACTCAACGTGCTGACATCTCTATAAAGACCTAATCACTGAATCTGGGTACATTCCTGGATCAACACTATTTCCTTGTCCTACTAGAAGATGGACTACAGCTGGTAGGCTTGTTTTTAATACAGGAGCCTGTTTCTGATAGTATCTTTAGCTGGATCCAAGGAGCCCACAAAACTTGCAATGTTTCCAAAAAGTCCTTCACAACAAAGTAACTTCTCTTTCTCCTACCACAGTGTGCAAAAAGTGCCTCCTTAGCAATATCCCTTTTAATCAAGCCAAGCCACAATAAGAGACAGCAGGAAGCATGTGTAAATAATGCATTAATAACCATCCCATCCACACTCCTGGAGGCAGCGCCAGCACGTAGGGAGTTTAAATATCTCTAAGGGATACCTTCATCTGAAAAGCACTCAGCTCTTTGCTTAGAGCCTCTGCTGGAAAGAAAGAGGAAAAAAAACCTCAAACTAATTGTGAGGAGTTCAATGGCAGTTCAGCATGGAGTGCACTTTCCAAGGCCTCGGCAGAGAGTGATAGAGGATGGCCAATCGTGTCCGCATTGCCCTCATTGACGGCTATTTTAGAGGGTTGTAACCTCTGATGATGAGCTATTGACAACGGTTTTTCAAACTTTTCTCCCTCTTGATACTGACATTAACACAAAACACACTGCTTTACAACTACTCTTTATATGGCTATATTTATTGGGGCTTATTTCACATGCAGAGACTTCAGTGAAGTCAACATAACCTTGACAGTTTCCTTCTAAGGATCAATTTTAAAGATCAAAGTTTCCCAGAAGCATAAAAAATAGAAGAAGTCTGTTTGATCGGATAAGAAATAAGAAGTTTACCATATATGTCTGGATTTTATTTTTATGTTTCTTGGATTTTATTTACATTTTATTTCCTTTGATACTGTATCTGGCCAAACATTGGAAGAATAGTGCCATGTTTAAATATTTTAAAGATATTCAATAGTAAACATAATGAGTTAATTGGTGTGGATCACAAAGATAATCTAATAACAACCAGTACTTGACTGGCTTTGAATGTTCGCAAGTGCTTTGAGTTGCATGATTGGTTTGCAAAGAATTAATGTTCAGTGAATGGATTTTCCTGTTTGCCACCATAAAATGCCCTTGTTGTATAACACATAAATACATAATGCAGCCGAGGCTGAGGTCATAGGTCAAGGTCAAGGGCTGTAGTTGCAGAAAAGGTAAGCTGCAGCTGTAATATATAATATAGGCACATCTGCTATGACAGAAATATTTGCTGAGATGAAAGAAAATCATTTCTGAGTTGTGATTTTAAGGTAATATTGATGGTAGTCTCTAAATATACAGAAACAGAGATTAGGACTCTCTGCTGTTAGGTTTAACTATTCAACATTGGCCTGAATGCTGTGTATTAGCCATACTGTGCATACCAAACACACTTGTGTGGTGTTGGCCTTGCCTTTGCTCCTGGAGCCTTGATGAGAAGCCCAATCAATGTGCTGAAACCTCAACCGGTGCAACTTCTAATCCAATACTGTTTATGTCTGCTGCAGTCAATAGCCTGTAACCTTGGACATGGGTGCAGCCCCTGCCTTCACAACGCTGCTGTCATCGTGTAAAAACCTCATAACTGCGATTTAGGGGCCCGGTTTTCATGTTTTCACCTCAGCCAAGAGAGCGCACAGCTTTCTCCGCGGCTTGTGAAAAATCACAGATGTCTCGGGGGTCGTGGAATTGTTTCAAAGCCAATTGGACGATGTGGAAAACTCACTGTCATCACGCCGAAGCTGAGGCTGGTCCTCAGAGTTGCTGAAAAGTTGACATTTTAGAAATACAAGGTTTTTACCTTACAGCGTGATATAGTATCCTGCTGTGGAGGCCTGAGTGAATGAGAACATGTGGTCGGTGTAGGAGAGCGTGAGTGTTCATGTACATAATGACATAAACCCGCTCTGTCCCTGCCAAATCTTTGGTATATGAATCCCACTGTACAAGTCCCCCCAATGGTCCCATTCAACACAGGGTGCAGCGGAGACCCTCTGCCAGTGTTAAGCCCTTTTAATGACTGGATTTCCTCCCGATTGCCAAGTTCCCGTGTAATTGCTTGATGGTCAGCCCGGTGCAGTGCCAGAGCTGGGGGAGCACTTGGCAGTCGGTTTCTGCTTTGGCTTGGACAAGGGTGAGCAGAAATAGCTGCAGCGGAAGCTTTCGGTGTCGCCGTTCGGACACTCACAACCCAGGGTTTTCACACTGAGAGGGACTGGAATGAAACAGGGCCTTGTAGTCAGAGAAAAGCGGGAATAATGGAGAGACTGTTTCTGTTTGTTGAACCCAATAAGGATTGTGTTACCCCCCCCACACACACACACACACACACACTGTGCTCCTCTTGCCTTCTTCCTCTCTTTTTCTTGTTATTACATGGCTCCTTTCCTCTGCAAAATCATTATTATTGTTCCTTTTAATCAGCAGGCTTTTATCTCTTCTGCACTAATTTCTGAAAATAGAAAACGCAGGTTAGCAGAATCAGAATCAGGATAACTAAATAAAACGCAGCAAGAGGAAAAAAATGGAGTTGAAGTACAAAAAAAAAAAAAAAAAAATGGGATTGACGTCACCTACTGTGGCTGCAGGTTGTCAGTCGCCTTTGAGCGCGAAATGGGAATCGCTGCCCTTTGCGCACATATCAGTGACCTTAAACCCACCACACTTAGCCAGCTTTTGTCTTAGCACACAAAGATATCCAGGAGGCTGTAGTTTTAAAAAAGAGAGAAGGGAGTACAAAAAAAAAAAAAAAAAAGATGTATGGTAATGCCCTGTCCGGCTGCTCTGGTGCTGCCGCTGTGGCAAACAAAACAGTCTCTAAAAGACCCATAGAGGGAAGGAGGTAGGGAGATACATCAATCAATTAACAATTACCCCTGCTGCTAATCAGCTGTCCCCGGCCTGCGCCGACCGGCCCTTTTGTAATCCCGTTGGCAGCATCAATTAAATTCTTAAGGTTAGTGTATTGAATTTTCCAGATAGGGGAAGATGGGGGTGGAGGGAGCGGCGTTTGAGGGGAAGGACAAACTGTAGCCTAAACCTTCACCTCCCTGTCTTTTATCCCGCCTCTCCTCTCACATGCTATATGTGGCTTTGGTACCTGAACTGAAAAGACAGTAGAATTAGTAGAGTCAGCTGTGAGGAAGCAGTAGAAGAGGTGACAATGAGATATAAAGGGAAAGGAAAGGCTGCCTGTACACGACGGAGCAGGACAATGGAGCAGCAGGGCCGAATCCTCCAGTGTAAAAGCACAGGCTGAAATACAAGCCAACGGGGTGACGGTCTTGTGAGCTGAAGGGTAAAAGGGAGAGATTTTTATGAGGTGAGACCACGCAGCAGTGCTGTGTGTGCGTATTTTATCTATTTGTAAGAACCTGTCAGAGGTTCAGGCCTTGTAGCGAGGAGATGTTTGGCTGATTCTCACATCTTCAGGTTTTCAGGTTCTCTTTTTTTTTCGAGGGGATCTCATTTATTCAGAATCAAACAAATTGAATATGAAAAAATTAGATATGAAAAAGCCTGGGTGAAGAAGAAGCAGCAGTATCAAGACAAAACTTTGTAGTTTTAGACTCTTTTCTTTCCTTCTTGGTCACATTTGTGTGAAAAAAAAAAGAGCTACACTCTAATTTCCTTAGTGCTCTGTAGGTACAAAAAAAAGGCTGTTAAATTTCACACAGTCACATTTAGTTGTGGTGTCTGAGTGGATGCTGCAGAGCAGCCCAACAATATCCTTCATGCAGCAACATTGTAGTTCAACAGTGTCCATCAGCTGCAGCTGGTTCAATATGCACAGTGGCATCACTTTGTCTCTTTATCCAGTGTAAACGCACCACGTACACAATCCTGATGGCATTTAGTTTGGGCTTTGTTTGTGCCACAGTTGGAAGGGTCTATGACCTTGATAAGGGTAAGGTTCAGGTACAGTATGTCAGGAGAGAATAACGTGTTATTTGTGTGTGCATCTCCTTTGCAAAGTCAGCGCAAATGCATGCAAACACGCAAAGATGCAACTGCAGAGCAAATAAAAGGTGGAGGTGAATCCTTGATCTGTCCTTAATGACCTGTAGGGAAACCAAGAATCACATCATTATGTTAAAACAATCCCCCTTCCATACACATTTGCTGACCATACTAATTACCCATCACCTAATCAATACATTATTTAATCTCCCTCCCGGTAACACAAAGCTCCGTGGAAGAAACCAGGAGATTTTTTTTTTCCAGGTCTTTTATTGCTCACTGTTTATTGCTCTCTTCCTCAAAAAGCTATTTGTAATTTAAACCGGGATGCATGTGAACCTGATAGGAGCAGCGTCGCAGCCTGCTGGAGGGGTGAGAGCGGAGAATGCTGACAGCGCTCGTATTTCCTCGAGTGAAACTTTAACTGGCTGACCCTCGGCGGCCGCTGGCGCCTTCGCCAAACCTGCTGCCTGCGTGCGATTGATTCGGATGCTGAACTTATCATTGAGTGACAAAGGAAAGGAAGGACTTCAGAAGTTGATGATTAACATTTCAACTCAAAGGAAGTATTTGCATTTACTTTTATGCTCTTGTCATTGAGTATTTGGTGGCGTTCCATAAAGACACTACAGGTCAGTCTGGGTGAAGAAAAAACAGGAGCTGACTGTGTAGGTATTCAGACACCCCAACTGTACTGTAGCTACTGTGATGAAAGACTTCACCAAAACAAAAGCAGAGGGTGCGTGTTCCTTCTGCAACATCTCCCCATCAGGCGCCCTCCATCAGCGCGTCTGGCTGCGCGCCGGAGCGTGAACGGGCAGATTTTCCGGTAGCACAAGCCTGAGATGGGCTCCTGCGTCTCGGTGAGCTCGTTTCGCCGGGCCTCCCGCCGAGTCCCCCTACTGCCGATGCACAGAGACGAGACTCTGCAGCCCCAGGACACAGTCACCACGGGGGGAAGAGGAGATATTGGGGG
>CM076671.1:7876274-7896274 GCA_038496675.1 Rachycentron canadum
GAGTATGGGGTAGAAACAGAGGGAGGGAAGGAAGAGAGATGGAGGGTGGGTGAAGAAAGGGATAGAGGAAAAAGATGCATGAGGGGTTGGGGGAGATAATGAGAGGTAGAGAAGATGAAGGGACAGAGATGAGAAAGAAGGGAGCGAGGGGAGGGGGAGCAGAAAGAGGTAAACAGAAAGCAAGGAGAAGTCGGCAAACACAGAGAGAGACGGAGGGGGGAAGAAAGAGAAGGAGAGAATGATTGCTCGCGGCTCATTTCTCCACACATGAGCCCATCTGTACAGCGCCCAGGGTGGGACGGCACCACTGCTCCGTCTGAAATGACTGAGCGAGCCAAAGACACCCCAGCACCACAGGAAGCCAAATGCAATCCCATGAATCCCTGGCTCGCCTATTATTCTGCAGAAAGCCCTTTTAAAGTGCCATTTTTTCTCACTGATGGTGCCTTGTTGATTTACTTTCTTTTCCATCATGACCTAAGTTGACCATAATGTGTTTGAAAGAGGCTCATGGTTGGATGTCATGTTTCAGAGTTTAGGCTTGTGAACCCAGGCACCCATACACCCATGCTGTATCTGTCTATAGATACATTTCTATATATTTATATGTGTGTGTATATACACACAGACACACACAGAACCTCCCTCAGACTTGATTCCATCAACACTGCAGCACCACAGGGGTAAAAAAGGAAAAATTGACTGGCAGAGAGCAAGAAATGGTGTTTGCAGTGAGCATCTTGTGGTATTGTAATATTTACTGTTAGCACCTCAGGCTACATGATACGCTCCACTGTCACCATCAAACAAGCAGCTCTCTGAAGGAGGGAGCACATCTGTTGTCAACCCTCCAACCTCCTCCCTCCCTCCCTCTCCCCTTTTTCCTATCTCTGGAGTGAGGGGGAAAAAAAATTCGAATAAGAGGAGAGAAAAGTGGAAGAAGAGGACCCCAGAGTTAGAAAATACACAACTTTTTGACCCTCCTTTTCTCCTCACACATGCACATAAATACACCCTCACGCCACACCCTTCCTCTCCCTTTGACCATGGCTCAGGATGCAGCCGATTCAAATTGATCATTCCTCTGACCAATAATTCATTGTGATGGAGCAGACATGGTGTGTGCATGGCGAGTGCCGGCCGCACAATAGCACCTGCATACTAAGCAGCCCCGCCAGCCAATCATGCTGCGGCGAGCCCGGTCAGGTGACCCCGCTGTTTATCCTCTGATAAATGGCAGGTCAAGCCGGGTGGCGTTCACCGCCACATCCCTCAGCGCCATGTCACCCGCACTCCCGACCGCTCATCAAACCCCCGAGCTCCCTTTCCACAAACCCTTCTTCCCACCCCCCTCACACATACACACACCCCTTAAACCCCTTCTGCAATCACAGCCCACCCCACGCCACCATCACAACCCCCCCCAGCATTTGCCCTGCATGCATCCATTATTCTCCACGCTCACTGCACCGTCAGCACAGTCATGATTGCTGACTTCTCCTTCTACTGCCAGCCTCCGCTTTGAACACAATTAACTTAGTAATTGCATTTGTTTTAGGAGTATGGGAGTGATTATCAAAGCCACCTATGATCCTCCAAGCATACACACTTGCTGCCTTCCCTGTCTGTTGATGGGAGCTTGTGCAGGCGAGACCACCGGGGGGGACACAGATAGGGCTGGGAGCACTTCAAAGCAAACCTCGCTTCCTTGCTCAACCTCATACACCTTATTAGAATACCCTGATTGCCAAACCCCTCTGTTGCCTTTGTTTATCTGTTTGTTTCTTGGGTGGCCAAGCCACTGAGGCTTTTGAAATCCAGGGGGTCATTTTCAGCACAGTTGCCACTAACAATGCAAAATACAAGGGGAGATTGAGCAGTGGAAACAGCACACACCCGTAGACTGCAGAGGCAGTTTCGATTTGAATTTGAAGGAGCTGCTGTGAAAATGTGTGTTTAGGGTGAAGTATTTTGCTTTTAAGCTGATCTTCTGTCACAATCAAAGGAAGGAATGGTCTGTATGCTGCATTAGATGGAACTTTAAGTTATAGTTATGGAGTTAAGATGCTATCAATTGGCTCCCTGCAATCTCCACCTTTTCAAGAATATATTTGGTTGTATTATATTTAAAGAAGAGAAAATAAGCCATTTTGCTGCTCTATGATCAGGAAATAGTCGACTATTTTTCTTTAGTTTTAAGAGAAAGTAGCTTATGTGCAACAACAATGGACACAAATGTGGCTGTAATTTTAGGGAATCAGCCATATTTTTCTGCACTTTAAAGAATTTTGAAACTGAATCTTAACATAGGATGAACTCTTGATTAAAGTCCCCAACAATGCATCCATTTTCTTTTCCTCCGTAGTGGATAAACTTCCACCATTCAGCCGTGAACATCCCTTTGCATTGGAACACTGTAGTCCTGCATTGTGAGTCCAAATGTCAGCTTGTGTGATGTTCACAAAATGCTCTATTCTGGCTGCATTTTGTGGATCCTTCTTACGACATTGACTCTGAATAAAAGAGCAGTATTGCAGCCCTATTTTAATTGAAATGCAAACTACATCAACGGCCAGGCCGCGGAATTGGAAATACTCTCCTGGCGTCGTGATAAAGGCTTTTTTGCTGTTTCTGTGGCTATCGACTTGGTCATGTGTGTAATTGCCTAAAGCGTTTCTGAAGCCTCCGATGCACCAATGTAAATATTAAAGAGAGCGCTCAGCTTAATAAAATGCTGTTCAAACAATATGGGGCCCAAGTTATCTCCGCCTGTCCGTTTTTCAGCAGTGCCCGGGAGTCGAGGGCTTCTGCACAGGAGACGAGAGTCAGTATCAAGATGAGACCTGCTCCTTCATAAGTGACGGCAAAAACCGAGGGGAACGAAGTGACAGCCGATTAAATGAATCCACTAAAGAGCGAACAGGGTTGAAGAAAGAAAAAGGAAGTCAGAATAGGAGATATTATAGCCAGTGAGAAGTACACTGAAGGGGAAAAAGGAGGAGGAAGGAGGGAGACAGCAGGGGGTAGGGAGGGGAGTGATGCATCAAACAGATTCTTTAATGGTATTGATCATGTCCAAGGCCACGGTGGAGATGAAGGCCCCCCTGCACACATACCCCTCTGTCACCTTGACCTTGGGCCAATCCCCGGCCTCTGACCCCCCGTGACCCCCTTCCAGCCTTGCTCCTCCTGACCCCAACCGTCACCTCCTGTGTTGGTCCCCACAGCCCCCCACACCTTTCCAAATGAGAATTGACTTCCCCACTCTGTGCAGGGTGGAAATGCAGGTTAAAGTGTGTCAATAATGTTTCACAAGAACAATTTCTCTGGCCGCGTTTGTGCACGGTGTAACGTTTTGACATTTGCTCGCTGTGTGGATACCATAGCGTGTCTTGCGAGGCAGTTGAAGGCCACTAACTGCCTTTAGCTATTGATCTGCCGGTTAAATTGCAGACAGAGCCGGCAGAGAGGGAGCACTGAGAGTCAGCCACTAGGGTGATGCACACTCGGCTCACGATAGCCACCATCTAATGGTAATTGCTTTCGATCTTTCCCCACAGACATAAGATTTACAGCAGCTCTTCTCATGAATAGGTGACAACAAATATTTAGTGTGTGTGTGTGTGTGTGTGTGTGTGGGGGGGGTATCATAGTTTGATCTCACGCTCAGGTAGTTGAGGAACTGTACCAGAAAGACAGAAGCCAGAGAGGAAAAGAAGAGTTCATCGACATCGGGAAGAGGGAAAAAAGAACAACGGCTGTAAAAACATGATAGTTGATCATCTCTAAAAGGGACGCTTGGCTTTCTCCACACCCTGCACTTCATCACCATGTCGCTGCTGAATGGTGTTTAGGGAGTGGAGGGAGGGGTGGGCAATGCTTCTCTAGCGGCCCCAGGTGATTTCACTGAATGGATTACAGCGGGAAACGGCTGTCCTTCTTTCAAACTGCCAGGTGGCGTCCATTTTTCTCCCGGCCTCATTGTTCGGCTCTGTGTACAGGACAGATTTAGACGGCCCAATAAAGTCCCATCTTTAGACCAGACAGCTTGATGCAGCACCTTCTGATCTCAGTGGGGATACAGTAGATCAACTGCCTCGCCGTTAACGTGGGACGGGCTAAGACAAAGGTAGAGCCTGGACTCATGCGTTTGGAAAATTTCCACACACCGTTAAAAACTGACCGCTGGACATTTTCCAAACTAATCAATCTTGTGCCCATTCACTCGTCCCTCAACTTTTTTTTTTCCCCTCCGCTCATCTACCTCCCTTGTTACAAACAGCAGCCGAGTTCATTAGCTGGTATTTGCATCAGTCCTGTCCCTGCAGAGCGGGGAGCTGTTTGTATCCCTTGTAGCCTGATACCTGCCAATGCTAATCCTGTTTACACTAGCACTAAAACACAACTTAGTGGGCCATCCATCCCAAACATCCCTTCTACCTGTCAATAGGCTTAACATCTACCAAATTTATGTCAGCGTTGTCGCACAGGATTATTGAAGCCATTTGTACCACTTATCCTACAGTTTGCAGGCTGCTCACAAACAAGTCACTGCTGTTGGGTTAAAGGACTTTTCCAGAACCAAAACAAAACTCCTTCATTTGTATGTCGGTCCACATACATGGCATCACTTTGCAGAAATGTTCTCAACCCTCAGACTGGAGTGAGGCTGTGTTCTCACTTATTCTTTAAGAATTCATTCTTTAAAACATCCAGCAGGAACAAGTCCCTTAACATCCTCCAAGGTTCGAAAGGGAACCTGAATATATCGTCTAACTGGAGCCTGTTCTTTCAATATTCTAACAGAACCATGTTCTTTAATGTTCCTTACTATTCCTGTACATAGGAAGTGATCACATTCACAATTGTGTTCTTGAGCCTTTGAACAGTAACTTGTTCTGTAAATGTTATTTAACATTCATGTTCTAAAGGGAAAACGCTCCTCAGTGCCACATGCTCCCGTGCACCAATCAGGATTCAGAATCAGATGATGGTCAGTGATGTTTGGTCAGTTAAGTCTTTGACCAGTTATGGAGTTTTACTCCACCAACAATATAATGAGCTTGACAATTAGTCAGCCGCTTGTTATCCAGCGTCTTTATAAACTTTGATTTGTAGCTGCTGGAACAATATTACTTGAGCACAACTGTATATTGGCTCATTTCCATGCGTTTGTGCTGTAAACTGCCTCATCACAGCGGAGTCTGCATGATACTGATGAAGCCCTGGTTCTGTCGTGGGTTTCGTGAGGACCTGATGTGTCCTACTCTTCAGAGATTCACCCAGAGCTGATGTTAAAATGGCTTCCTGGATGTTTTCCAGTACTGTTTTGTTCTTGCCTTTGTTACCGTTGGAGTATTGTGTATGATAGAGGGACCGCTGGGACTGTTTGTCACACTGATCCTCTTATACCTCCTCTATCCCTTTGTTTAAAGCAACAATTAAAACTGTTAAGCCACCGACTGTTGTATTTTTTCTCTCTAAGAGCAATTTTTTTATCACTTCAAAGAGTTCAAGAGCCTTGATAAAAATACCATATTTTGAACAGCACTTGTTTTTATGTGAACAAATAATGTCGCTTTATATTATAAGAAGGGGAAGAGGAGTGCTGTAGGCAGATAGGTGCAAATGAGATGTGTGTTTTTGCCTTTATTTTTTATTTTTTTGCCTGATCTGACTGCAAACAGTAATGTCTTGCTCCATAAAGAAAAAAATCCTTGTTGCATGCTTTTGTTGACAAACTTTCAGCTTAATTTATTAATTTATGTCATAAATATAAAGTTTCCTACAGTTGTGATTTATAATGGCTCCCTCAGCATGTGAGACTGTTCCAACTATCCAGTCAGTATCCAGTGATAATTCCCTCATAATGAAGTCATTTTCATTTTTTGGAGTATCCTTGGCCTTGCTCCAGGTTTCCTCAGATGGCGACCAGATGTCGAGATGTATCTCTAAAGACTCCCAACACTTCAACGTTTAATTTTTACGGGATTCGTTTCTCAACATGTGAATCTGTCATTCACACATGAGGGGGAGAGAAGCATGGAATCGGTTTTAAGCTAAATCTTGTGCGTTTTTTTCCCTTTAGACTCAAAAAATATTGATCGGCATCCATGAATCTTTTGAGTGAGAGGGTCTGATTGTTGGCAAAACATTTAAACATGCAATATGGTAGTATCTGCCTCTCTCATTAAGCCACTGCACAAGGCTGAATTTAAAGTGATGACAAGTTAGTGGCAAGTGTAAACAGGCAGGATTTGCTTGCCAGCAAAGGCAAGTGTGTTAGTGAGAGGTCTAGGGAGCAAGAACTAGTCTTGAAATATTTATAGGGTTTGACTGGGATCCCTCCCTGAGGAGCAAGCATTGAAAAATTGCAATCTGTGGATCGCCAAAGGCAAACTGACGCGGAGGTCAAGCCTATAGGTTTTTCTTTACATGAAAACAACTCGTAAAAGGGAAAGAGACAGAGCAAGGGAAGAGAATAATATATTCTGCACCCGGGAGCAGGATTTTAGCTTGAGAGGGTTATAGATTTTTTTTTTTCTCCTTCCCCGTTTTTTTGTTGTTACAGACATCTCCCCTCATTTTCCCGGGATCAAAAATCCATTTTGGATCATCCATTCAGTATTAAATCTGGCAGCTACTTGTATACACAACAAACTCAATTTGCTCAGGCGATTTTGAGATCTTTCGTGGATGTGTCAATGACAGACAACAACGATCCTTTCTTTCATTTTTAATACAACGCCAACAGGTTGAGTCACATGTAGTTGCATGTACGTCTCTTTTTTTTTTTTTTTTCACTCACATCACTGTTTTTGGCATCTTTCCTCCTTGCAATGCAGATATCATTATGAATATTGAAAATGCTGTTCATGTCATATCATCTAGGAAACGGGGGCGAGACTTTTTTCATGCTTTTATCGAAAAAGACGCTCAAATCTATTTCATACCAGAAGGGAGACAACTCCACTGAACTACCACCCATGACTCCCACCAAAACAGAGAGAGGTCGGCCACTCATTTCCTCATGGTTACACAGGCAATGAGGCCAGGAAATTGGACAGTAGGAGGCAGTCTCCCAGTGCTCCCTCTGACATGCCTCAAATCCCTCCAAAGGAGTCCTTCAGAGGAGTCAGAAATATGCCTGATTACTTTTGCCGTCTTTATTTCAAGTTCTCCTTCCAAACCGAAATCGCAAATTTTTAAAAACATTTTCTTTTTATTAATATTTACTTTTTGCAGAAAGCAATTATTTTTATATTCAAGTCACAAGACCTCTGCCTGCAATTTCGAGGGCTCCTCGTGCAATATTCGCACGGTGAAATTGCCGTGATGATGGCCCAAACAAGCAATTACGCAGGCCAGGCCAGACGTAATCGATAGGCCATCAGACAGACGGATCAGGGGCCAAATGTCAGGGGTCAAAGTTCATCTTCTCCCTGACTCTTGTGTGTGTATGTGTATGTATGCATTGTTTTTTTTTTTTTATTTTGTCCTCTGGAGGAAGAGGATGCTGATTCATAACTAGCAGGGGGATGGACAGTGAGGTGCAGTCCAGCTGATCTATTCTTCTTGAGGCGGCGAGTATTGATTAGAATCTACCACATTATTGTAGCCTTGAGGAAAAGCAATCCAAACAGCTGGGATAACACTCGAGGTCCCTACTCCAACACACCTCGGGAATGATACATTGAAACAAATGTGTAAAATGTGCCGTCACTGTGTGCATGTGCTCTCCAGTCAGGTGACCTGATTTCCTGACATCAAAATATTGAATATTGAAGATTTTTTTCTGAAAATAAAGCTGGCAGTTTTTTTCTCCTGAAACGAGAGAATCAGTGCTTTCATCTGCCATCTTTGCTAGTTACATTTAGAGACATGTCTCTACATCCGACACTCCTATTGGCTCCAGTGGGTGATGTCATAGCCAATCAGAGTGTCTCATTCAGAGGCCTAGCTGTCAACTGCTTTTTTACCCAAAGTCAATGAGATCAGTCGTGGGTTTTTTTTTCTCGTCTCAGAGTGAGGAGAAGTTGCTCTGAGTTTATTGCAGTGACAGAATAAAGACAGAGAGACATGGACAGTAAGATATTTAGAGCATTAGGAGCTTTGGAGCTGATTTTTCATCATTACTGCTCAAAAGAATGAGCAGAACTCATATTTTAAAATGTCAAATCAGCTCTGAAGCAACACAAACACAGGAAATGATTCAAACTTAAAAGGAGGATCAGGATCAGATAAAGATGAGGTGAAGCTGAAGTCCAAACTCTTAATACTGGTGTCTGGTGATCAGGTTGATGGTGTCACATCTATCCAAACAGGCCACATGTACCTGTTTGGCCACTGTGGTAGGGTGGTTGGCACTGTTGTCTCCCAGTAAGAAGGTTCTGGGTTTGATTCCTGGTTGTGGTGAGTTGAAGTTGTGTATGTGTTAGTGCTGTGATAAACTAGGCAGTGTGTACCCTGCCCTTTGTCAGCTGGGACTCCCTCCAACCCCCTGTGACTGTGATGGATTGGTGTAGATAAGGAAAGGCTATTGATTGTCTAAAATGTATTTATTCATTATTTTGATAGGATATGCACAACTTAAAATAAGGTTTGAAATAGGCCTGATGTTTTTCCTCATACCTTTAATATGAGCATGGCAGGATACATCTTCATAATTAGAAGAAGTTTGAAGTGTGAACCTTTGAAATTGCTGATTACTGAGCTATCAGCTGGTACACCTGTTTGAACACCTTCACCAGCTGATGGTGGTGAACCTGACACAGACTGAGTGTTGTTCCCTCCTCCTCGTGTGAAATGCGCTTGCAGGTAAGATCATTTCCCACACTCTTTGTAATCAGTGATGTGTGTCACTTCCAAAAAAGTGAAGTGTATTTTGAGGGCGAGGTTTTGGTTTTCCTGTCGTTTGAAGCCGTTTGGTCAGAGCTGTGTGTTTTGTCCTGGAGGTCATCGGTGCAAATGGAGCAACAGAAGCTGTCAGTTTGTATTTTCAACCTCACTATTTCCTGACTCATTCCATACCTCGCTAGCAGTGCTGTCGAACTTTTGCTGCACTACATCAAGGAAGAGGTCTCTTGTGCCCCTTGAGCTCTTGATCTCACTTGTTAGTGGTGGTGCTCACAGCTGCACTTTGCAACCGAGGAGTAAAAAACAAAAAAGGAAAGAAAACAGGTGGATTTGAATCAAGCAGAGTTACTGAGGTGACATCAAACTGTCTGGGCCAAATGATCCAGAACCTCTTGTTGTACAGTGGAGGGCCTGAAATGTGCAGGAGGAAGATGCACAGTCCATCATCAGCCTCCCCCCCCGTGTGAGACCACCCCCCTTACTCTCACCCCTCCTCTTGATAGCGGAGATGTGTCCGTGAAATATGTGCAACTTGCCGTTGAAATTAGAGGGCCCTGAACCATGAAAGGCACCACAGGTATTGGCTGCACGGTGCTGCAGTAGCGGCGGCGGCGGCGGCCCCCGCTACATGCCTGGCCTCTATGCTGTAAAGCTCCGAAGGCAGAAAGACACATGAGCACTCGTCTGTAACATATTAAAACCAAGGGAAATAAATTACCCCAGTGCTCTGATGAATTATGAGTTGTGTCTCAGGAGCTGGAAACGCTTCATAACTTCGAAATCTTCTTTGGAATATGGTGAGCATCACCTGATTTCCTTTCCCTGTAGACTCTTCAAATCCTGGTTAATTACAACTTTGAGTTAAACAGCGTGTTCACTCTCTCTTCGGTTTGGTTCGACATCCAAATAATCTGATATAAGGAAAGACATTTTCTAATTCCTAAATTATAAATTATACCTTAATACTCATATTGTTTTTGTTATTTAAATTAGTTTTGTTTGATTTTGTGCATTGTCTGCCTTTATTTTGATAGCAGGAGTGAGTGAGAGACAGGAAAGTGGGGGGAGCGAGACAGGGGATGACATACAGCAAAGGGCCGTGGGTCAGATTCAAACGTATCTATCTAATTTATGCATTTATCTTTCTTTGCATCAAACACAAGCATCACACACACGCTGAAGTGTTTTGCAGTTAATCTGTTTTTTGTTTATTGCGTGCAATAATAATGCAATGCAATTCATAAAATTAAATTCATTAAATGCATCTGAAGTAGCCGAATATACAGAGGTTTGTGAACTCACCGCTGCTCCCACTGTGGTGAGAACCAGGCTGCAGCTTTAAATGAATACAGGATGAGTTTCCTCCCTCCTCTCACATTGATTAATATTTTGCTCAGTCACAGCCAGAAAGTGCATGTGATGAGCCAAGCACCGTGCACACTGGTAGTAGTTATTTTCATGTCATCATCATCATCATCATCTTCATTATCATCTTTGGCATTATGTGTAGCAATAGTAAATATATTGACTTTATGGGGATGATTTGGGTGTACAGTAAAGCTTAGTCACACATCCTTGTTTACACATCTACGCTGTGGTCTATGTCTTTTCTTTTGGTGAATCAATACTTGTGGTGCCTCCATGATACATCAAGGCTTTTTCCTCCGTCTGCATTAAGAGTCTTCTCTTGGTGCTCAGTAGCTATGGGGAATGATTCTGAACAATGCAAAGTAATGCAGTTATTAGCTTCAGACGGCAACTGTGCAAGAGGAGAAATCCAAAGGAGAATAATGAGTTTGGGCCACTGGCGACAAAGTAAATATTTGTGGAGTTAATAAATCCAATCCGTTGTCTCATTCAATTAAGGAGGGGGACCTTATTGCAATCCTGCCCCTCCTATTGGTTCACCCGGCTGCTTATTGACTGGTACAGTGCAGCTTGAGGTGGTAGCCTCAAACATCTCCATCAAGAAAAGAGCAGATTATGCACTCCAGGACTGGGATTGCGCAGCCATCTGTCTTTCCGGGGGCGCCTCCTGACAAGCCGGCGCATTCGCCTCGGCAACATTTCAAAGGTGAACAACTTTATCTTTGCGCCACTTTAAAAGAACATCACCTCTGTGCAATCTCTGAAGATTGACGTCGTCAGAGTGTTGAGCCACATGACTGATGGGCCACTCGCAGGAAAAGTGGAGCGCTTGATGAGATATTAATCAGGCGGCGTCGGGAGGGGTGGAGCGGCGCTGTTGTGGAGGATCCTAAATGCGAGGCGTGATGGAGATGTTGGAGATCTGAGGTGTCTTGGGTGAGGCGGAGCTTGTTGGAGGGGAATAATGAATCGGCCTATTAGCATATTGTCACCGGTTGTCTTGTTTACTCCGAGGTGTTTGCCAAGCAGCTCTCCCCAAGGAGAAACGGGCGCTTCACAGTAACTTCTGGAGTAAACAGTGATATGCTAATGCACATGCAAATACACGCACATGCCCACACACACATACTGTACACTCACAGACAGCAAACACACAATAAACTTTGCTTTTAACAACCTGTGATGGGGCGATGGCTCACGTTCTTTGTCAATATTTATTGCGCAGAGGGAGGATGGGAGGGCTCAACATGGAAATGCAAGGCCTCATACTTCTCATCTAATACAGCTTGTTGTATGGAATCAAAGGGTACAAAACAGCCAAGTTTACCCACAGCAAACATCAGAGCTGCGCGTTCAGACGCACACAGGCGAAACAATCCGGCACTGGAGTGTTTCTGAAGCTATTTTCATTGACGTTTTCATCACTTCTCATACTTGTATCATCATTTACGGTTGATTGGTTGTATTCGCGAAGGAGGTTGGGATGTTTAGGATCAGGCACAGCTCTATCAGCCTATTCTGTCAGTTTCTTTCACCCCCCACCACCCTCCATCTCTTTTCCCACCTTTCTCTTTCTCCGCCATCTCTTTGTCTGTCTATATCCCTCTCCCTCCTAAACTCTCCGCTGGCGCTCGCTCAGGCTCTCGTAATTGCTGGTAGTCTGCTTAACAGTCACAATGCCTTACTGTAATCAAAGAACTGACAAAAGACCCCTTTCATTTCGCTGTCTGCCTCTGTGTACAGTATAATAAGCTTCCATCCTGCTCACATGTCGAGAAGCCAAGGACCCCGGTGCAGTAATTTTTGCATTGAATGAGATGCAGGTGATCAAAGTCCGCATAGTCTTTTTGATTCCCTAGAATAGCCAGGCCCTCCCTCTGCTATGCCTTTTGAACATCTTAAGATTCCTCCGAAAAAAGAGGAGGAGGACAGGGGAAAAAAAGAGAAAAGAAATGCTATTCCTGCATTCTTCTTGTAGATATTCCCACTACACGCCTGCCTGGGTAGCTGGCTCCCCAGCGTTTTTGGGGGAAACTTTGAAGGAAAGTAAAGGACAAGCTGTTTTTGGAGGAATGAAACTCCATCTGTTCAAACGCTGCATGTACATCAGTGTTGAGAGGGTCAGGATTTACTTTGTCTGGAATTATGATTTTATTGATGGACTACATGTAGGACTGGGACCTTTCCTGCTTTATATTTAGATTTTTGATATCTCAGCATTTGATGATTTTCCCTCCCTCAATATGTAAACATGAATACATACTAAACATTTTATTTGGTCCTGAAAATATACACAGTGCCAAGAATCCTCCTGAGTCAAAAGTGCAACTCTTTTTCTTGATTCTTGACTCAGTTTTCAAATGTCAGGCTGGCGTGTGGTGGCGGTAGGTGGAAGAGGGACCGAAGCAAGTTTGGGAATACCTGCAGAGCAGCTCTCCGCGCTCCTACATTCAATTAGAGGATTTCTGGGGTGATAAGGCCAACCAGCGGGGCAATATCCCAGGGATCCCGTCTGTCCCCTCTCCTCCTGTCCCTCCATCCGTCAGGGGCTCCAAATCCATTGTCAGAATTATGGCGAGCAGTTCAATAATTCAGATTAGAGCTCATGTTTATTAATGTCCTACATCTGTGCAAACAACGTGTCAAGCCGAGAGTTTATTGTAATTGCCTGAGCAAACAAAACCTGAAAGAAGCAATTTCCAGTTACAATGTGCTATGACAAGTAATGAGGCCATTGGCATTCTGCTCCCATCGTTGCCGCTGCTTCTTTTCATCGCCCCAGTATTGTGTGTGATAGATATTTTTATAAGGAATGAAGGTGCTGGATAATGTGGTGGCGCCACTAGAGGCAGGTTAGTGATTAAAGATAATCATCTTTTTTTTCTCCCCCCTCCTGCAAAATCTTATTAGGCTTCCCTTAGCATTACTTACTTTGACTTCCACGTGGGACTGAATGGCGGTGCGGCCCGGCCCCACAACAACCACAACTAGATGACAACTATTAATTTGCATTCTTGGAAGGAGGGGAAAAAATAGTAATATTGCCTCGTGCCACCTGAGGGACGCACATTGGCTCACAGTTGCAGTGTTTTGAAAATAGCTGTTGCATAATCTGCCAAAGCAGCTTTAAAGGAGAGCTCTAAATAATTGGAATTGACACAGGATATCAGCCTTGACTTTCCTATCTGTGTCTAACATATTAGCCATCTCTGGAAATTAGCTATTATTGCCTAATTGAATTTTGTCTGCCAAATGTTTAATTAAATGCCAGTTGTAGGTTTATTGAATTCGCCCCTGTATTTGTTTAATGGCAGAGACCTGTGAGCAGATTATGGAAAGTGCTGCGGTTTGATACATTTTCTCTTCCCTCTATGGCGTTTTAATGTGATCACAGTCTTTGTTTTCAGTCACAGATGGTTGAGAGCAACCAGGGGCTTGTTCCACCATAGAGAGCCATGCTGTTACACTGGAGCTGATGGACCCACGAGGACTCAGGATGCCGATTGATGTCTCTACTTAGTGCTGTGCGTTGTACCTAGACTCGTCTAGTTATATACTGCTGAAATGTGCTGGTGAAGACATTTATCTTGTCGGATCCTTAAAAGTTAATGAAATATGTTTGGGTTTTGCTCGTTCATACTCCCACGGAGGCGTATACGCTTTGTGTTATTGCTCTGCAGTGCCTTGAGCTTAGACATGCTCACGTCTCTACATCGGACACTCCTATTGGCTCCAGTGGGTGATGTCACAGCCCATCAGTCAGCTGCTTATATAGCCAAAGTCAATTGGATTGATCCTGTATTTTTCTGGTCTCAGAGTGATGAGAATTTGGTCTGAGTTTATTGTAGTGACAGAATAAAGACAGAGAGACATGGACAATAATATATTTAAAGTATTAGAGGCTTTGGAGCTGAATTTTCATCATTAATGCTCAAAGTATTGAGCAGAACTGATGATCAGATAAAGAGAGAAACTTCAAATTAGCTCTCGAACAACACAAACACATGTGTTATGGTTTACAGTGCTTTTATGCTTTTTTTCTTTCTGAACTACTTTTCCCTATTACACTGAACAGTCGTCTTAATTGAGGGACATATATAATTAACTGAGGTTGTGCTGATTCTAAATATGTGTATAACATTTGCTAAAAGGAAAAACATGAGAATAATAATTTCCTATGTGTTGCCATGTGTTGAAGATGGTTAAGCTACCAGGACAGGCTGTATTTATTCGTTGTTGTTACATAATATAACTATTTTTTAAATAGTGGATTACTGTTGCCAGGATTCAAAGTTCTCTCCAAGGTTTGTTGAGGTCATAAGGGGTTGAACGTGTTGTTTTTATGCTCTTCTTTGGATGGGAACACACAAAGGCCAAGCGTCCATCACATGGCTGCTCAATATTTTGTTTTACAAATTAGATACCCGTGTATGTGTAGCAACCTTCTGTCGCTCAAAGTGCTGTGTTAACTATACACTAAGTGCGTGTTTACATCGAACGGGGGAGGCACTCGCTCTGTGACAAACTGTTTAGGTTGCAACTCTGTCTGATGGCTCGGGGATTAGAAAATCCCTCTTATGATTGATAGATTTATTTGTCACCGCTGTCTGGACGCGAGCATCTTACACTCTGCCAAAGCCGGGGGCCCATTAATCAGTGTAAATAACACTCCTCTTATACACATATCAGGAAGTCCGTACGTGGAGACATTTGACACGAGGGGGAACGGCGGTAAAAGCACATTTGCAGCACGTGACCGGACGATCAGAGATGCGATGTGCGGATGTTGGCGAGGAGCTGACTCGCTGCCCGAGGAGTGCTGCCTTTGCTGCTGACGCTAACCAAGAGGAAATTGGTATTTTTTGCTGCGGGGCTGAGGTTGTGAAGTTTGGGACAGTGGGGTGTGGATTGATTAATGACTCTATTGGACGTCCCTGCGTTGAAGAGGACGGCATCTCACTTTTTGAAATATCGATGGATTTATCACTTCGGCTACGATGCAGGATCGCAGCCAAAATAGGCGCCGTACCCTTTGCAGAAACATCAAATTTCACTCGGCTCTGAAAACAAAATGCAACACAATTCCCTCTGTGTATTTCACGAAAGCCTGCTGATTATTACTCTATTAATTATCATTCAAAATCCATTCAGGGCAAATACACATTGTGATGATTATCATACATGTTTAATGCCCTGCATAACAATGGTCAGACATGTCCGCTGGATGCATTTAATCTCAGTCCATTGTTGTCCAAAGAAATGATCTGATTGGGTAACTTCTCCGGGGTATCACTTCACCCAAGCTTTGCTATTATCTTTGCATAAATGCACACCTTGTCATTATTTACTGCTTAATTAGCACACGGCTTAATTAAATCGGCATTAATCAAGCAGACAGAGGTGGTGCTTGGGGAACACTTTACACATGTTAGCGATACTGTACTTTATTATCCAAGGAAACATAAATCAAGCATCCCTCACTGGAATTACTTGATGACATTTGGTTTTTTTTTTTTTTTTTTGGGGGGGGGGGGTTGCCTCTTAAGTTCTCCTGTGCTCAGGTATCAACACAGTGTAATAGAGGGTTGTTGTGTCAGTGTACAAAAGAGATGTTATCAGTTTAGTTCTTCCAAGCAATACAAAGACAATTAAGAAGTGTTGCACTGTTGTAAGGGCAAAAACAGAGAGGAAAAGGTGTTAACATTGTAATCTTTGCTCTCTTTTTGTTCTGAGGTGAGTTGGAAGCCCAGGTAGTGTTGATATTCTGACATCTGATCTGAAACGTGGAGCCAACATTCCTACATTTTGCCCAAAAGCAAAATCCCGACCATGTTTGGCTGGATTTTAATGAAATCACCCACATGCACGGAAGCATGCTCAAACACATGAATCATTTTTAATTTGCTTCATCTATCGAAAAAAAAAATTATCATCTGTGAGGGAGAAAAAAAAAAGAAATAAATAAAACCTGTGAAATCTGTGAAAAAGACATTTGAAGCTGAAAATGGTGTTTGCTCCCTGCTGCATGTGTGGAAGTGGTCGACTCTGCAGGCTCCTTTCCCTTCACTCTCTCAATCTTAATGGAGAGGAGACGAGGAGTGCTCCCCCGTGGAGAGGGAGAGATAGGCGCGGGGAGAGCGGAGGGGGAGTGGGTGTCGGAGGAGCGTGTGCAGGGGGTGGGGTGGGGTGGGGGGCATCTCTGTGTAATTAAAGCTATTTTAATAGGAGGAGTAAGGCAGTGGAAGGGAGGTCAGTCCCAGTGGAGATGAGCCCCCGCGTCCCACCCCCCCCCGCCTCCTGTCCCGTGAGGCAAGGTGGGCGCAAACTCCTCTTTTAGCCCATTGCCACTAAGCGGATTTCACCAGTGGCCCTCCTGGGGAAGGGTGCTACGGTTGGAGGGGAAAAGCACGAATGGGAGCCCCTGCTATGGCACCATGGAAAGCCCTGATTAACTCCCTCCACCAGGCCAAACCCCGCCATGCAAATGAAGGCAGCCCGGTGCTTTTATGAAGGGGGAAGCGCTTGTCAGTCAGGCTTGGCCGTCCCTTGATGTGCTTCCATTGTAATTCTAGGTGTGCTGCTTGTACCGTCTTAGATAGGAGCGCAAGGTTGATTCATCCCCATAGGATTGTTAAAAGGTGGATCCGCTAAGTTTTCAAAGTGACTCAAATGGGGGAAGGAGAGGGGTGGCTAGCACTCTCTTGTCAGCTCTTTCTTAGCCCATCACAGACATTGGTTTTGAAGATTTTGCTGTCTGACTTTGCGATAATACATAATGGGGATTCTTTGACAGTACAGTCGTCCCCTGAGGACAGGAGATATGTTTGCACCCCGAAGTATGATCTGCCTTTTCTATGCATCGTTTCCACTGCGTGAGGCGTCTCCCTTTTCATTAAGTGTTTCCATTTGCAGGCAGATTCTTTACACATTGTATGAAAGAGATCACTGCGATGTGTGCACCTCTCAGTGGTTAATGGAATATAAATAAAATATATCAGGCGCATCTATGAGAAAGAAATAAGTTCACAGCAATTGATGGATGCCTTTGGGGTCATGGATTCACATTTTCACCCAGATGTTGGTTCTTTTCTATCTGCTCTCATGTTCCTTGGTTTGCTTTTTTTTTCTCCATGAACCCATTGCATGCTGTGTGAGAGTTAATTTGGAGTTTTACTTAATCCTTGAAGTAACCCATGAAGCCAGTGTGGGAGAAAACGGCAAAGCAGCCCACTGTAAATTAGGACCTGGAGGTATGTTGCAGTGTTCTGGGGTCACACTCATCATTTCTCTCATCCTGGTTTGGTTTCTCCGCCTGTCACAGACTGGAGCTTAGCGAGCTTTATCGTCAGCCCTCTGTGACCTTGTCAGGGCTTTTTCCTCCTCCTTCGTCCTCGACTTAATCACTGCCAGCTCCCTCCAAATTTGACCATCATTAGGAGGAATCTGGAAGCCAAATTTTGACATGTCAATAATTCTTCTGACCTGCTGGCCTCGCTGGATCCACATTTTCTGAACATCATTCAGTCTACTAAGCATCCACTGCTTCGACTCTCCTCTTTCTTCTGACTTTCTCACTCCACTTTCTCCCTAACAGTGATTTGTAAGAATGAATTATTTCTGAAAAAAACAATGTGTGCTTTGCCTCACCTCTGGCAGAGCAATAGTTTTAATTTTAGAAGAGGAAAAGGACTGACTTGAAATGAATGGATGGCAACTCTCCCATCTCCCGCATTTGTCATTTGTTAATGCACTTGACCTCATAATCAGACTGCCGGCGCAACAAGGCAGCAAACAAGTTATGTCATGTTATCAATTTATCCAACATGACAAAGTAATAACAGCAATAAATGAACATGTACTTTGGAAGGGCGGCGTTGCAAATTGAAATGCCGGAGTGTGAGATGTGCTTCTCGCCAAAAGAAGGAGCAATGAAGATGATGGAAAATCTAATATGAAGGAAGACAAGTGTTTACATTGCAGCTTTGTGCGTTTTACATCCTAAGTACTCTCCATCTCTCTGTTGGCATCCCTAGGGCTGCTTTCACTGTTAGCAAAGCATATGCAACAGAATTGAAATACAGTTGCAGTCCGAGCAGCGGCGGCAAACTGGCTGAGCTGATGAAACAATACTTGAAATTGAAAAAGCTGGATTGTTATCATTTTGGGTGTATTTGGTTGATTTTGCACAGTGAGTGTCTGCTGGGTGAGGTTTTGCCTCATGGGACATTTCAATTGGTTCCAGTTTGAGAGTCTAAATCAATCCGTCAATCACAGAAGAAAAGAATTTCAAAGACAGTTTGACTCAAGCTGGAATACATCTCGATACATATTTCATGGACCTGACCAACCTCTGAAGTCACTCTCATTTGACATCAATTCTCTGTGCAGCCCACGAAGGCCTTGGGCAGTTCACCTGCACACAGGACGGGCTGGCCAGTTCATGTACCATCAGTTCTTCTTTACTCTCGATGCCCCGGGCACTTCACAGTTCTGCAGCTCTGCACACCAAACAGCACATCAGCTTGACAAATACAGCAGAGTGATAAAACACCGTGTTCTCCGCCGCGTTTCTTCACTCACTGCAAGAGAGCAACAGGCCTGCGAGAGCGCATCGAGGAGTCACGTGGAATCATGAAAGGAGGCATTGTGGGAGCTTAGAGCCAGTAGAAATCCCTTGCACGCCTGCAGGTGTGGGATCAAATCAGACCTTTCCCCTCCACTTCCCTGTGGTTCTGTGTCAAGAACAGAAACAGTGAAACAAACTGATGGAAACAATCAAAGAGAAACTCCTCCTCATATATAACTGTATACATCTGGTCACTGGGTTTCAATGTCTATAGGTTCAGAGCAGGACTGTGGCACAGGTAAACAATGCCTTTGTCTGTACTTTTTATCGCCAATACTGGGGTTCATTTTAAGAAATGATGAGTTGAGGACAGTGATTTCTCAATGCAAACAGCAGGTGATCGTAGACTCTTTGTCATGATGTGACAGTGAGTATTAGTAATTCAGAGTAAATTCAAATAATCTTTTTATGCAATTTATTCACAACTTAGGCTTTCTAGAGCCTTCGATCTTTCCCTAATCCTAACCCAAAATGCTGCTGAAACGTAATGAACCAAAAAAACCAAAGGGATGGCGGATCAGAAATTCCTCATACGAATTACATTTGTGATGGTTTGCGAAGGTACGAACAAACGTCAAATGTCACCCTGCCAACAGCGGCGCCAGATTTTAAAGAAATTCAACTTTTAGGGGGGATTTTTAAAGCCAATAGATTCTGTCATCTGGGTCACAGTTTGACGTTGGGTAGGAAGCTTGGCAGAAACCAAAGTCACCACAACAGGACGCCGTTGAATCTCTGGCGGCACAGGTGCAAAACCACTGTGAAAACCATTCAGACACTATCAGCATTAGCCACAAGCGAATACTTTTGCAAAATCCAGCCTCCAGGTACAAATATAAACAACCCTGCACACTTATGTTCTTTAAAATTGCTTTGGTAATTTATTCAAGGGTAAATGCTGCAGTCAAAATGCATTAGCTGCTCTTCCTGTTTTGGGGTCACCCATCTCTTTGTTGGTGAAGACTTCCTGGAAACAAACATACTTGCTCTCAATCTGATTGGCTGCCAATGAAATCTAAAACCTTTAATTACACAGCAGCGAGTGTGTGAAGAGGGTTTTGTTCTGTTAAACACGACTTCTAAAACTGCTCAGCAATGACAATAACCACGACAGCACTGATGACCAACAGCGATGACCAATGAATATTTG
>CM076671.1:7898774-7904739 GCA_038496675.1 Rachycentron canadum
CTTTACAGTTCTGCCCTGAGATTTTCTCATCTGCAAAAGTACATTGGCGTCACTGCAAAAACAAGTAGCCTGTGAATCAGTTAAGTTGATCAAGGATAATGGATTCAATCCGTTAAAACAATCCAGGGTTTTTGGCCACATGGCGGCAACAGATGTAAGTGAAAGTGCTAAAAGCTTGGGACCAACTTTATAATATCTGACCTATGTAAGTCTAATATTCTGTGTCCTTTTCAACTCGGTTTTGGAAATATCTGACTCTTTAGCTGATAAATGCTCCACTCTGATCAGCAGCTGGTCACAAACTTTCTCTGTCTGCAGGAAACACACATTTAATTTATTCAGACCAAACAAAAAGTGTACAGCCGATATAATAGGCTCTTATTAAGACTTAACAGATTGTCAGTAGTAATGATGAGGTGCTCGGTCAAGGACACATTAAATTATTGCCCATTAAAGTTATTGAATTATTGAATTGTTGCACATGGTAGCCTCAAATAAAATACAGGAGCAGCAGATATTTTTTTTTAAAAAAGTACAGTTTGTGGGAGCTGAAGATATTCAGTCAGTCTCTTGTGTTTGTTGTGTGATTGTGCATGCACATGTGTGTATTTTTAAAGCTGCCGGCATCTGGAGGTAAAGTTTTTGGGCCATGAGCCAAAAGATGCTGAAGATGAAGGGAACTGTAGAGGTAGGTAATGATTGTCACCATGAATGATGCCTTTTAGTCATTTGATTCATTGGTAACTAATTTCAAGGCGTTTCTTCTGTTTCACATCACTGTAAACTGAATATCTTTTGGTTTCAGACAAACCCTGAAACTCTGCTCTTGTGAACCAATCATCTTTTTCTACTGGGACGTTGCACGTGATTGATCAGCTTCACCCCAGATGTGCCGGCGTTAGCCAAAAAGGCTTATTTTAAGATGCCGGCCTTTAGCCACATGTTAAATGAGCCATTTTCACCTTTAATTTAACCTCAAGACCCTTAGAGTTTGGGCCAAAATGACCAAGCCACTAGATAAGGATTAAAACATCAAGACGATTTATATTCGCTGTGACACAAATTACTCTACGGCAGATAAAGGATTACAACAAACTAAGATGTGTTTTGCATGAATGGATAATACACTATGCTAAGTATTTGTTACATCAACACACCATACAGCATTAGTACAGTACAGTCCCATAAAGCCTCAGCTGTGGGTTATTCGGGAGCACTATAGCAGTCAGTCACTTACTGTACAGTTTCTCCACAATCGCATTTTTTGAAAATGGATGTAACATTTAGCTGTTAATACCAGCTGCTGGAGTGTTCGTCTTCAGATGATTTAATTGCCCGGCAATTTTCTCCTGTCAAAAAAGCAATGTGCACCTCGGATGAAAACGAGCGAGCGCAAGTGGGAGAGTTAATTAGCGACCTCGTTAGGGACCTGGAAGTGTCTGGTAGGGCCTCTGTGTGTGTTTGTGTGCATCTGTGTCTGTGTTGTCTTTGTCTGTATGCCTGTGTGTGTGTGTGTGTGTGTGTGACTAGGAAATCCGAGATGGCTTGTGGCAAGGACCTAATCTGTCATTGTATGTATACACGACCAGCTTACCCTGTGTGACTGACAGGATGTTCACAGTGTGAGCCAAATGGTTGATATGTGTGCATGTGCTGATGCATTGTGGGTGGTGGCAGAGGTTGCTATGGCATCTAGAAGTAGATCTGCAGCTAAATTAAGCTATGTACTTATGGAGAACATACCTTTTTGATTTGTTTTGTGAGATGCATCCTTCAGATATGTCAAACATAGTTATGAGTGGGTACTAATTAAGGTATATTAATCACAGAAACAAACGTATAATGAATACAAGCATTTCTATCTGTATAAATAAAGGTTGATGAAAATTAAATGAGTTTAGAACAAATGTGTTGCCTGTTGATTCTGTTATCTCATTAACAAATCAATGTTTTACTCCACCTTTGTTTTTGTGTGTCCTCAGGTGCTGATGTTAAGTAAAGCCTCTCATATACATGCTTTCTTCTTTGTGTTTGCATGTGCGTGATGGCTCGCAACATGTACCCTGTGTTCCCTGGTTGTGTGTGTCCTCAGCATTAAAAGCTGGCTGCAGGGTGCAGTTCATTTGTTTTTGCAGCGCTGTGCGTATGCATTGATGAAAAAAATATCAGAAGCTCAACTTCACAAGCCAGAACCAAAAGCATTGTGATCATAGTTGAGATGCTCTTTAAGACTGATTTGCTCAGACATGTCTCCCTTTCCAAAAAAAAAAAAAAAAAAAAAAAAGAAAAAAACTCCTGTGAATTGAATTGGAGATTTGACGCCTTGCAAAAAATGCCACCGTCATTTTCCAAGGGCACGCTGGAGATTGGATGAACGGGCTGCGTGTGGCGCTCTGGCTGAGTGAACTCTGTTGGTTTGGGGAGTGGTGCAGTAATTTGTTAAGACTGGGCCCCTGAATTATTAAAGGCATATGAGTGTAAATAATTCACTGATCACCAAACAGCATGACAGGCCATTCATCAGCATGTGTCGCCTTGTGGATGCGGGCATACGTGTCTGTGGCGTGCTTGTGGGAGGAGAGGTGGGTGGCAGGGAGTGGGCGGCTGCAGGTTAGAGCTGAGGAGGATGCAAGCCTCCAAATACATGTGTAACTTTTTTTTTTTTTTTGCATGCACACAAACTTTTATATCGTCCTCCTTTTGGTGCTAAGATGAATTTCTGCAGTAGTGTACCTTAATTACACTTCCATGAGCAAACATATGACCAACAGGAGAGGAGCATAAGCTTGAGGGGAAACTCAGAGTACTTTGTTGAATTATCTGAATGAAAGTGCTTCATCATAACCTGCTTTGTATTTTTATTCCTGTGAATCTAGCCTTGCCCTGCCTACTTTTTTTTTTTTTTTTCCCAGTGTCTTCTCAATGGCAAAGCGAGTATGGTGACAAATTGCCATAAACAGGCGGAAAGCATGCAAATGCAGCAAGGAGACAAATGTCCAACCTTGTGTTTAGTCTGAAGCTAAGGTCATCCACCCTCCCATCTATCACTGTTCTAATCAGCTCCACGCAGCCCCAATGCATAGCTCAGTACCTGCTGCATAGATAACACCCAGAGAGGGAGAGGAGGAGCGAGATAAAAACAAAACTGATAAAAGATTCAACAAGTAAACATTCATATTGCTCCGGAGCTGCTTGTGTTTTGCTGGGGCTTTTGCTCTGTTCCATTTTTATGTGTGTGTGTGTGTCTCTCTCTCCACCACCATCAACCTCCCCTTTATACACTCATATTCCTGTGTTTGCATG
Organism: Rachycentron canadum; assembly: GCA_038496675.1. NCBI lineage: Eukaryota > Metazoa > Chordata > Actinopteri > Carangiformes > Rachycentridae > Rachycentron > Rachycentron canadum. The sequence goes on from CM076671.1 coordinate 7,902,078, forward strand.
CTCCTAAACTGCAGCATGTTTGTTTTTGCTTGTCAGGTGTAGACAGAGGGGTTTGACCTGGGATCGCAGTGCTGTATTTGAAGGTGATTGGAGATGAGCTGTATTGAAATGTTAGTTGTTTGGTTTTTTTTTTTCCTGTCAGGCACTCAGGGAGGGAGAGACGAGGCAAATCCAGATGTCTGGCTCGGCTGTAATTGCAGTTGCACTTTTCTTTTCAGATTGTAACACCCAGGTGCATAATGGAAAAGATAGACCGCCTTGTATTTTGATTTTACTTTCTATCACTCGCTTTTGTTCTTCCTTTAGCTCATTTTCACATACACTGAGAGCCACGCTGCTTGCGATTTGATATCTCTCCCTTTCTTTCTCTTTCTCCCTCCTTCCTTTCTGTCTTTGTGCTTCCGATGAGTGTTTCGTTTGGCCCCCGCCAAGCGATCCAGAGATAGTTGAATTAGAGCCTTGCCCCACGCAATTAAAATCTTATTATTGCTCGAGTGTGACCCAGCCTAATTTAATTGCCGTACATGCTCAAAAATGATTAATAGATACAGTTTGTAAATAGCCTGGGCAATGATGATAACGCCAAAGATATGGTTAGTTGAGTGCATTATTTCTTGCTAAAATAAACATTTGGAAAACACATTCGGCTCGGCACATTGGATTCCTGAAATGTTAGCGGCGGCGGTGTCTGATTGTAATAACTCTAAATGAAAGATCAAAGGACACAGCAGCCTCCCGAGGGAGAAAGTTTACTCCAAACTAGGCTAAAGGAAGAGTTGTGTCTCATGCATATAGCCTATTAATCATTCAGCTTGCCTACTGTCATTACTTGCACACTTGTCTCCCTCCGTCACTGTGTTATTGTGCCGGGGTGACACTGCGGTGGATGTTTCTGATGAGCCATTTTGTCCCCCAGCAAGTGTTGCCAAAACCTAGACGGTTTCAAAAGGTGTGTGCGAGTTCACATTGTCTGATTGTGAGTGGACTAATTTTTAATTTTGCCATTTAAAGTGTCAGGACTTGAGGTTTAGACTTCGCAACAGTGCTCGGGAATAATCGTAGCCAATAGGAAAGTGCTGTCGTGTTTTCGCCCATGTGCGTGTGTCTGTGCCTTTGTGTATCCTGCTGTCCAGCGGTGCAAGGTAAATGGGCGTGTGCTCATTAATCTCTGTGTGTGTGATGGAGCAGAGTGGTCGGCCAAGCTGCTGAATGTCTAAGCAGGGCGCTGTGCATGTGATTTATCGGGAGGAGCGTGCATTAGGGCCCATTCGTAGCCATTAGCCTGGACAGCTAAGGACGCCGCCACCTCCCGCTACAGCCACAGGGACGGTGGGCGGGTCCTTGGCTTTACACTTCAAGGCTTGGTACATTTTGTCCAGGATGTTTTAAGAGCTGCATACAGTGAGTCAATTAATGATGATGGAGTGGTGAGTTCATGATGTTGCTGACAGCATTGTTGCAAGGCGCGTCATTGTTGGATCGCACTTCCCAGACATCACCTGTCAGTCAAGTCTTCTTTTTGGATTCGTGGAGTTTACATTTGTATAGTGAGCCTTTTCGTGCAGATATTCCCCACAATGCTCTGTGCTGAGGACTCTACAAGTTCATGAACTGGCTCAAGGTTGACTCTTTAAAGACAAACGTAAATGTATTGTATGTCCTTCCACATGTAAAATACCCAATCCTCCCATCCTTCGCCTCCAGGGAGCAGGTGCTTCTTTGGCTGCCAGCTTTAGACGGTCCCCATGCTGAAAGATACATGCCCCCATGGTGCGGCTAGGTGGGCATCCACAAAATGGCATATATTCTTGAAACCAAGAGAAGGAGGCAACATCACTGCAGCATCTTGTGGAGGAAAAGTAATCGGCTCCCAGTGCAGTTTGGGTAGAATTTAAACTATATGACCATCTCTGAGCAGCAGCATAATTTGAACTATTTAATTTCTAAAAGCACAAAGCTCCACATTTCTAACTCCATCATAACCAAAGTGCATAGGAAAAAAATTAAATATGTAATTTAAGTTTGTCTTTAAGCTATAAATGAAATAATTTTTTTTGACTTTTTGACAATAATCACCAATTATTTACATCTCAAGATTATAAAAGTTCACAAAATGTAACTGTTTTGTTTTCGGGCTTGTACACAAAAAAGGGGGTTGGTTGTTCAGGGGTTTAACAAAGTCCAAGTCTGGTTTTACACCAAAACTGGGACAGAGCTGAGACGGAAAGTGTTTAAATCACTTTATTAAGCAAAAACATGTCTTGAATTGACGAATTTGCAGAGGTTTGATTTGTGGTTTTGAGCAGACAATAAAGCTTTCTGGATATTTGAGGCATTGCTTTTCATGTGCTCATATCTGTGTCCAAGTGTGTGTGTGTGTGTGCGTGTGTGTGTGTGAGCACAGACTATCATCCAGTGTCAGTTCGTGTCAGTGGCTGTGTGAATAAGCGAGGTGGGCAGAGGGGCGGGGGGGGGGTCACTCTATTTTGGCTGAGGTAATCCATCCATTGTGTTGAACTTCTTCATCTGTATCAATTCATTGAAAACACACTGGCACTGTGGAGTGAAACTGAGCCTGCCTGGTCCTTTCTTGACAGGGCAACGAGAGAGAGGGAGTGAGAGAGAGAGTATCGTGGCGATGGGGGCTGTCTCTTATACACAT
>CM076671.1:7905111-8056601 GCA_038496675.1 Rachycentron canadum
GGGGGTGTGGGGGAAGGGGGTACTGGACCATGGGAAAAACACAATCTCTGGCCCCTCTATAGCACTTGTTCCACCCCACTTCACCCGCACACCCACCCTGTGTGTGCCACTTGTCACTGACCCTTGCAACCCCCTTCTCTTTCTCTCCAAGCCTTTGAGCCTCTCTCTCTCTTTCTCTCTCTCTCTCTCTCTGGGCTGCAGATGTGTGTAAGGCTCCACCACCAACCCCAAATTCATCACCAACACACCCCTCTCTTCGCTCCGGAGACCTGCGGACCTCCACGCTCTAAGGCCCCTACCTCTACCTCTCACACCCAGGAATGGTGAAGTGTGGTGGGGCAGAAGCTGTGCCCGGACCCCCACCCCACATGCCTCGCTTCCAGTCCTAGTTAAGAATGGACCAAAGGAATAAAGAATAACACAGAGGATCCCTTGTAGTTGTGGTTGCACAAAGGGGAGGCAGGCGGGGGCAAACAAGGAAAAAGGAGAAAAAATAATGCGCGTCTGTGAGTGTGTTTGTGGTTATCATGCACATACACATGTTCTGGCTGTGTGTATTAGGTATACTGTGTATATGTCTTGTCTTGGGGCTGTGGGAGGAGGGTGTGTGTGTGGGGGGGGGATTATAGCTGAAACATGCACCCTCTGTGACAGAACAGTAATTGGTCCAAGGCATTCGTTCCCTTTGCCACCACTGACAATGTGAGCTTTCACTACAACATACAGCAAAAATACTCATGAAATGAATCATTACCACGGACCATTAGCCTGTCTTCCTTTAATAATTGAATTTGTCAGCAGCATCCTTTTCAACCACGAAAGCCACCATCATATTCTGATGATGAAGGCGATCTCTACCAAGGAGGATCTGTATTCCTTAATTATTCTCTTCCTTCTTCTCCAGCTTGTCAATCACTGTTGTTGATGAACCCGAGTCAGATGATTAAGCGTCAACGCTGACATTACAAGATGGATTTAATCTGCAATGAGGTGTTATCAATATCATTGATTAATCACTAATGCACGTGCCATTTGGTGGATGCTTTAATCTGAAGTAATTACAGTAGAGTGAGGGGATGTGTTTATAGCTTGGGTGGCCCTGTGGCAATGTTAGTGCCACGCTTTAAACATTCAGATATGCAAACTGTTAAGTAGCATTTGATGCTCTTTTGCCATGTAAGATGTAAAAAATAATGGTAATTGCACTGGCGCCGAGGGATTTCTGCATTTGCCAAACTCATGACACAGCACTTGGTGAAATGCAAATCTGCATTACAGCATCGCCTCGCTTTTTTCCTTATGTTGAGCTCTCCTCGAGCTGTAATGCTAAGGCGAGACCGGGAGAGTCTTCTGAGGGAGGAGGAAAAAGAGAGGCAGCCAGCAGGGGGAGGTAAGACAAAAGGAAAAGTGAAGGGAGCGCAAGACAGGGAGAGGGGAAAGGGGGAGAGGGTAAACAGAGGAAGGATGGGAGAGGAAGAGAAGATGTGGGGGGAGGCTCTCTGCTGGGGCTCCTATCGATGCCATTGGTTTTTGGTCGTGCATCAGGCGTGCCCCGGCTGAGTGGCAGCCCAGCCAGACCTCCCGCCCTCTGATGGCCTGGGGAGAGGAGGGCATCGTGGCGGCGGTGTGCTGGCCTTTCCTGCGTCCAGCTGTGTACTCTGTGGGGAGTACACTACTGTATGTTAGTGCTGACCAGCAGGGAAAAGGCATACTACTGTACTTTTACACCCCTGACTTTTTCAAGGAGGAAGGAGGGAGCGAAAATAAGAGCATGTACAGTCAATTAATGCAATATGAGAATCATATTTGTTTACATTACAACCATGTGTTTAAAGATAATTAGCACTAACTTGCATTACTCATGTGGTGCTTCTTCAGAAATGTTCAATTTTTAGGAAATATTTCAAAAGCATCTGCAAGACTGACATTCTTATAGCCTTATAGACGGCTGATTGACTTCAATGAAATTACACAGTTCAAATGGAGCCTATACAGTATGTTTCATTTTGTATTAGTGAGCGTTAACCAGGCAGAAATAAGCAAGAAGTGTTTGCTCAATGTGATTTAGTGATGCAGATGTGCAAAAAATGAACAAATTCACCTGAGTTGTCTCTAAAGAAAGACAGGTACACAGCGTTTAGGGACAAAGCTCTCCGAAGCTGAGCCACACTCACCTCTAAGCAGCGTGTTAGAGATGATATATCACTTCTTTCGTTTTCAGTAGCTAAGAGTTTAAGTTCACAGCCTATTTTCAGGGTGTGACACCAGGAAGGTGCTGTGAAGTTTTTCCCTTTGCAAGAGTCTCACTCGGCTGCTGCTGAAGTGATGTGCTGCTCAGTCACAGCGTTCACGAAAAGAACAGGAGAAGAAGAAGAGAGAGGTGTGCAGCACAGTATAACCCTGCTACTGTACCTGTCCTGCAGCTAGTGCACCACACAACCACAAGCAGCTGCTCTTTTCTATATGGCGTGCAAAAGTGCACACCAGAAAAATGTCATGTCGGACACAATTCAATATGGCTCAGGGAGCTGTTATATCTACAAGATAGGTGGCGTTTTTTTGTCCCATGGGTTAGGGTTATTTAAATAATACTAGTGTTGTTTTAAGTTGGGTGTCAAAATGAGAAACAGAACTTCTTCTCTCCACATTAAAACAAGCCACTTGCTATTATTCAGTATTTCATAGCATTGTTCATTACTGCAACCATAAATCCTCAGTTTGGCTTTTGTAAAAGTTTCTGTTTTATCACAATTCCACTGAACCGACTTGGATGTTTTTTCACTTCAGCACAAGTATTACTTTACATTCTGCTTGCTGTCAATCACCTGACACCCACAGGAAGAAACTGAAGTCTCCTCCAGGAAATAATCCTTCAGAAACATGCTGCTTTACAAACTGTACTGTCACATTCAGTGCTTTTTATTTGGAAAGTCTTTGTTAGCCAGGACAGCAGTTACTTTTTAGACTAGATTTCAAACTAGAGAAACATAATTCAGCTCAAAACAGGATTAAATTAGCCCTGAAGGATTTCAACAAATAATATGTGTGTAGGTGAGTCATGCTTTGGTTGCTTGACTGAAAGGTGTTAGTGATGATGGTGGAGAACAGATCAGGGAAAGTGTCCAAGGGCCCTCGAGTTTGCTCCGGTGCCCAGAGCTGCCTCTGTGCGTGCATGAGCCTCATTTCTCAGAGACGAGAGGGAAGAGGAGAAAAAAACAAAAAGCAAAAAAATAAAGGATGTAGGGTTTGAGGGGGATGAAGGAAGGAGAGGAGAGGGCAAGAGAGAGGTGAAGGGAGACGGGGGGGGGTATTGCTAGAGCTGTCCAGTGAGATCCGCTCACAGCTGCCTCCCCTCCTCAACGGCTCCTCTGCTGAAAAGGGCCCTGAGTGGCGACCGGATCCATTTCAGCGTGGAAACCCCACACACACAAAGCTCTGAAAGCTGCTCTTATGCCACGTCTCGGTATCCCTTACCTGTTAGCCCGATTAATTATTCCCCCAAGTACAGGAGCCAGGGAAATGAGACACCGCGGATGGGCCGGCAAGATAGGGCTGCACTCTCTCAACTGAACGAGAGAGGCCAGATAAAGAGAGTGTGGGTGGTGGGGTGAAGGAGAGGAAGAAGAGGGGGAGAGCTCTCTGTTGTCTGTCCCTTTTTTCTCTCAGTCTACAGTAGGAGCCTTCAATCTCCAGTGGCTAATGTACTAGAAAGTTGCTTTTACAATGTCCCCACACTTTCTTAGTCACACTAGAGTGGGTTGAAAGAGCTGGTAGTATAGTTAATCATGAGTTTTTTTGTCTTTTTTTTTTTTTTTGCCCTCCCATCCCTCCATCTATCAGCTCGAGCGACAGCATGCAGGGCATGTGAAAGACCCCCACATCCCCTCTGAAGAAAAAAAAAGGGAATCTGTTGTTTCTGCTGTTGGGGTTGTGCACCCTGGAGCATGTCGTGAGGACGCCGTTTTTGGCAGGAAAGCCACTGACGCACTGACCAGAAACTCCATTATACGCACACCCCGATTGTCCTGGCCACAAGAAAGCAATGTGTCTTTGCACAAGAGTGTGCAGCCAGCTGTGAGGCATTGAATATGTGTTAGTGTGATCGTCTGATTTCAGGCAGCGTACACAAACCTGCTCTCTGCAACTTCTTGACAACATCCTTTCGCCTTAGGTCTGAGCGTCCAATCACTTTCTTGAACAAGCACTTCCTGGTTATGCAGAGCAGGGGTTTCCATGGCTATCAATCAGCCAATAGCGGCGCAGCTCCTCAGAGCAGCATGTTGAGAGTGGGGGTCTCTGGGGCAGCCTGTCTTTTTAAACAAGGCCAGACACTTCACAGACAGGGAGAGGGCCAATTAATTCTGCCGGGGGCAACGCTCCTAGGTTAGCATTTGCTTATAGTGATAAATTGGTGCTTTGTATCCACAGTAAACTACCTAGGCTCCCCCTGTTTTGGCTAGCTTGGCAGGTCCAGGAGTGATGTCATGAGGTTCAGGCTGATTAGTCGGGTGTGCCTCGTCCTTTTTCACGGGGTCACTGCACTACTGTCTGTGTAAAATTAATTAAAAGCCGGCTGGGGTTAGTGTCCGCGCTAATTCCAGCTCGTCGCTAACATCTGCTGAGGAGGAAAATGAGGGAACGTCGGTGTGACTGCAAGGTGAAAAAGAAACCTTGGCGTTGACAGGATCAGTTTGCTGAACGGGAAGATGCAAACTATGGAAATGTCTCCTCATGTGTGTGTTTGTAAATAACCTAAATGTTCATATGAAGAAAAAAAAAGAATTTCAAAAATAAAGCCACAACCAATTTAAGAATTTTGGAACAAAAACAAAGAGCAGTCATGTAGAAATCACCCCACTGAAACTTGATGATTCTCTCAGTATCTCAATTTAAAGACAGTGCATCTTCATCTTTAGTCCTTCCTGCTCTCATGCCAGACTCATAAAGCTACCGTGACTAGAAGTAGCCCCTGGTGACTCCCCCTGTACAGCCATGCGGCCATGTGGTCTGAATTTAGCCATCCTTTATCTTCCTCTCCCATCCGGCTTCCTTTCCTTTCTCTCAGTCTTTGCTAAGTGGTTGCATGCATACATGTGTCTTCAGAGTCCAGTGAGCTCCAAAGCAGCAATACTGCAGACCAAACAGAGGAGTAGGAAGAGGAGGGGGGGAGCTGTTGGATATTTTATTTACCTATTATTTAAATACTTTTCCCAGTGCCTCATTCTTTCTTCAGCTACAGTTCAGCATCCTTGCAGCATTCCCCTTTCAAATCTCCCCCCAAGGTGAGAGAGGTTGATCATTTTTCTTTCAGCGTGAATGAAAGTCACGGCCAATTTCCCTTTTAACATGGACACGGGAAAAACAACAAGTACTAGAGCAACAAAACAGCCTTCAGTTGCTAAAGCGGGATCTTTGATTTGGCATATCAAAGGGGAGCGCGATCCCTGGGTTGCCGTGGCTCCCAAGGTCGACACACATAGATCTACTTCGCCTGGATCTGATTGGCTGGCTGCTTAGTGCTGCTGCACATTTGCCAGAGTGAATAAGGGCTCCATTAGAGTATAGGCCGAATATATATTTTCCACTAAACAAAGAGTCTAAGTGCATAAATGAAATAGCTTCAGAGGTGTTTGTTACTGTAAATGATGATGAAATGGTTTGCAATCCCTTAACTACCTTTTATTTGTTTATCACCTTGCTTTAAATTGAATTTCCATCAAGGCCTCACACACAAACCATGAAAATGGGTAGTGCACCAATGTTGATGAAATGAGTGCACATTTTATTGCAACGTATGGATTACAAGGAAAGATGTTCTAAAGCTCTATAGCTATTCTACAGCTCATTTACAATATTATAGACTTGTAGAAACTATATTAAAAATGTAAGCTTTTCTAATGTGCCTAATTCTGCAAATACATCCAATTTTGCAAAATGATAAATATTACATGCAAACAGTTGTTTTCTTAGAGGGTCTCAAGCTAAAATAAACCTCTTGCCTCCCTCCATGAGCACACATTACTTTCAGCTGACTGGTTTATCAGAGCTGTTCAGTCTTGTCTGGATGTGAGCCGTGCAGGCGGAGGGAACCGCTGATCCTCTGCCGGATTGAAAAGGGAACATTGATATCATTCCCACTGTCGGCTGAGCAGGGCCCAGAGGTTTCCCCTCATGGGGGGTCTTGAGAATGTCACTCTCGCTACCATGCAGCAGACCCCTCCCTCCTCCTCCTGCTCTTTCCAACTCCTCCTGCCATTATATTCACCTACATTATCTCCAAATGTCACTGAGAGTAAAACCAATAGCACAGGGAGAATTTATCAAGGGAGTATTATGTTCTGTTGGGTACAAGATGTTTAATGGAAGCATGTAAACCAGTTGCTGCATGTATGACACATTAACCTTACATTAAATTGCTGCAACTGAGCATTCAGCTCCAGGTGTAATGTCTAAATGTTTCCTAAATACCTAAACTCCAAATGGCTTAAAAATGATCTTACTACTACTGGATAATATAATATAATATGAATGTCTATCATCATCATACCTCCATTTTTGTCTTCAATTCAATCACAGTGACATATGTATCAAGTTTGATGATGTTTATTATTAAACTAAAACCAGCAATATATTGATCTATTGGTAAAAGTGTGACATAGCCTCTTCCTCTGAGCCTCTGAAAAAAAAGATTAAAAAATGCATAAGCCACAAAGTTGCACTGACTGACTTCTTCACTGCCAACAACATGGGCACTGTAGACTGTCCTGAGACCCTTGAGTGGGAAACGTAAAAACTACAGTGCTTCAGTATTTTAAGGCTAAATAAAGTCTTGTCTTCAATAGGAACCAATGTGCTTGGGACTGAGAACCGTGAGAGATGGACTCACACATTGTTGACTTTGGCCTTTTCATAGGATAGAGAAGCTCTATCCTTTTATTGTCTGTTGATCCAGCCCTACTCTTCACCACTGGGACATCTTGTGTTGTGTTCACCTGCTGAACGCAGGAATGTCAAATGTTGACTCCAAACAGCAAGTATCTGCATATCTTTACTTACTTTTATACTGATATTCATGAACAGATTATAAACAAATTATATCCACATTCTGGTTATTTTCACATTGTATCTTTCTGGGAAAGTCAGGACACATGCAATTTTAAAGGGGGCTCTGTCCCAGCTTTAAATACAGTTACTGTCAGCATATTTCCTCTGTTGGCTTGGTTCATTATAACTGCAGCATTATGAAATGTGACACTGTGAATAGTGGGAAAAAAGTTGTTTTTTTTTTTTTTTTTTGCTTGAGCCGTGAGTTCAATTGGAACAATGGGATATGAGGGATCTTTCTTGAAAGGCTACAAACACCTGGTGGTTATGGGTTTGGACAGCAGACATGTCATATTGACGGTTTCCCCCCACTTCAGCAGCACCCCGAGCTCCGGCTTTTGTGGATTTTTTTAACACTCTGAAATTGTCAATCGAGTCAGTGGCCTGGACAAGCTCTTTCTTTGTGACACTGGGGCTTTAAAATGGTGCCAACCAAGCAGCATGGACGAAGGATTTGAAAAAGGCACAATGAGCTGGAAAAAAAAAAAATCCTAGCTACCTGGGAAACAAAACCAGGGGCAGGCGAGAAAATGTCGAAGAAAAAGAAAAGGGGGGATAGGAAAAAAAAAGTGTCACAGACTGACCCTCCCTCCCCTCTATTCCCCAGCCAATTCTGAGTCCTAGGAGTGAGCGGTAGGCATTTCTAGTCTTGAGAGGAGTGACAGAGAGAAAGGCAGGGACAAAAAAAAGAGAGAAAGAAAGTGAGAGCCCATCCGAAAGAGGGGGAGAACAAGAGAGAAGAGAGTGGCAAGGGGGAGGGATGGAGGGAGAGCAACTTGAATCGTTGTCATCAGCTCCGTCACGTTGAATAGGCCTAATGAATGCAAGTGAGTGTTGAGGAGCCATGGCCAGCTCTATCAAGGCAGGTAATACCGCCCAGATTTAATTGGGAGCAGGTATTGGAAGGGCTGTATTACTTTAATTGGGAAGGGGTTCTCTAAATGGAAAAGACAAAGTATAATGGCCAAATTGTGGTGCACAATAGCACTTAGCCTGGGATTGTATGCATTCGCTAATCTGCCCTGGAATGAGGCAATTCTGAACAATTTTCTCAGTGAAACCAGCTGCAGAAAGCTTGTCCCCCTTTTTTGTTCTCCCTTGGGAAAATGTAAGATTGAAACAGAAAATACCTTTACCCGGGCAATCATTTGCCACGTGTGGAAAGCGGATACAGCAGTGAGTGGTGGAAAAAAAAAAAGAGAGCGAGAGAGAGGGAGAGAAAGGGGAATCTTTGTAGCAGGGAGAATGGAAGGCAAAGGAGATAAAGCAGGACTCAAAGTGGGGCCTGTCACGGTCGCCAACAAGAGAATAAAGTGATGACATTTACAGTGACAGATGAGACTGCGAGGGAGAGCTGCCCACTATTTAGAGGGAGGAATCTGATATTTAACAGACATGGCCTCTGATAATTAACAGTGGACATGTATTTAGTGGTGGGCCTTGTCATTATTAATGACAGGCCTAGATACCAGATCTTAATGAAGTACAGCCTTGCCAGGATCTTGGGATGCAGGATGCCAGGATGTTAAACGCTTGTGAGCAAATTGAGATGCATTTTAGAGTTTCTAAGCACTTTTAATCCTGATTCGTTTTTTTTTGTTTTTTTGTTTTTTGTTGTTGTTTGTTTGTTTTTTTTGTTTTGTTTTGGCTTTTTCTCCTCATTCCAGTTATAGGAAAACGCTGCAACCATAACCCCTGCACTTGCTGTGGACAGGAAGTTCTTAGCAGCATGTTTCCACATTATCCCAGCATGCACTGTGCTAGTGCACTCAGTCTTGTGTATCTTATCACCAAGGGAAATGGAGGGAAGAGGAGAAACAGCAGAGAAGTCGAAGCCATGTTTGCATCAAAAGAAGAAGCTTTTTTTTTTTTTTTAAATTGCTGTTCTACTCTCACTTTCCACCAGGAGAGGAGGGGGCAGAGGTGCTATGTTGTACGGTAATTGTGGGGATGAACTGAGAATAATTGCTTTTTATTGTCCATTGTACCCACAGGTTAGTGTGAGGAAGGTATTGTGTATCCTCATAGTGGAGAGGAAGAAGGGTGGGGGGGACAAAGCATGCAGTGGCAAAGGCCTCTCCTTTAGTCCAGGTGGGTTTTGCATTTAGCCTGTAAGCCGGCTGAGATAAGAGATAGCGGCAGGACACTGTGCTCGCTAAATGGAGACCCTGGTAGGTTGTCGCTGCTCTGCAATCCAGAGCATTCAATCCACTCAATGCACATCCTTAACTCCACAAAGACACTGCAAAGTTTCTTAGGATGGCAGCAAGCGATCAGAGCTCGCCATCTTTTCATTTTGCCATCATCAAGTCCAAACTGTAATGACTATATCTCGTATTCTGCATTGTAACAAGGGGGTAAAAAAAACCCAACAGGAGTATTGTCCCAAGGAAGCAAACCTTGGCATATTGTTTGAAGGCTAAATTGCTCCCTGCGAAATGCACCCTCTGCTTTATTGCAGGCGTCTCTCCCATTAAATGTGTGGGTATTGTGCATGGATTACAATAGCTAAGAGGAACCCAGGGACAGCTTAACCGTTCAGAGAGAGTGAGAGGGAGAGTCTATAAAAAGCACAGAGAGTGGCTGGGGTTTTGTCAGGAGATGCATGCTTGCTTTCCCACCTGGTGAGGAGAGGAGAGGGTTTTAGGGAAGAACTCAGTGTCATGAATATTACATGTGGAGGAGAGGAGGCAGAAGGAAGTAGCCAACTCCAGAATAGAACATTCCCGTATATTAGATTACAGTACAGCAATTCCTTAGAGGGAAATCTTGATTAACTTGTACCAAGTGTGTCTAGCAATTAGTTACACTCTGCAGTGGGTAATCCATTGGTATCAGAATGACTTAGTAATGATATGTAATTAAAATATGAATGAATATGTTACTCACGTGTAATACAAATTGGATCTAGAGCACACTTTGAAAATGCACTGGACTCATATTCAAATTTATTAGATTAATGCTGCAATGGATCAAATCCTTAATTTTACCTGCCAGCCTATACAGCCTGGTTTATGTCTAACAACTTGAAACAACCTCAAGCCATTTTTCAGTGATTAAGTCTTTTTTTTTTCTTTCTCCATCTCACTGAACATGATATTAAGAAACCATCATCTCATCAGTTGCATCACTACAGAGCCACTGAAGTCTCATTTGCTGGGATGATTATCTGAATGCGCTTTGTGCAGTTTGCTCTGTTGAGATTTTTCTTAACTGTCGCATTCACTATCTGTCCATCAAGAGTCCTGTAACACTTGGATTGTAAATCAAATGTTGATCTCATTAATGGGTGGACAAATGACAAGCACTATTTTCTCTTGTTCCTGTCTTGAAATCAAGACAAATAACACTAATGTTGACAAAACAGGTACAGGAGGCATGAAATACTTTTCTCCATCCCATCTCATCAATGCAGAACCTGACTGTCGGCACCAGGTCAGAGATCCCCCATTTCCTTGTACAGTTTGGACACGTGCAACATATTGACACACAATTAGATTATTGAAAGTATAAAACTTGATTTTTTTTCAGAGGGGAGGGGAGTAAGGCTTCATTTTTCTATCTTGCATTTTGTGTATACATGAGCAGATGTGCGGAAGAATCTGTGTGATATCTCTCTCTCTCTCTGTCTCTCGCTTGACTTTCTGGGTTTCAAAACAAAGCTTTTGCATTTTCACAAGTCTCTCTTTCACCATCCACATCCCACATGTCATTCTAACACATGTTGCTTTCAGTGACTTTAGGCATTTGTCACTTTTAATGAACATTATTTCGCACGTTGCATGAGGCCAACCTGCCATACAGCTGTATGTTATTTGCAGCACTGCTGCAGCTTCTGTTTGGACCAAAGATTCAGAAAGGTGTTATTTTGTTAGGGAGATATATTTTTAACACCATCAGACCATCAAAAAGCTGAAGATGTAAGAGGAGTGGATGGCAGAAAACAGTTACTGTATCAGATTCATTGGGTGGAAATGTAATTAACTGCAAATGAACTGGCGCCTGATACTTCAAAATGCAACCAAAGAAGCACTTTGAAATTCTTACTTTGTTATCTGCTTTTAAAAAAAAATAGCCATCTTTTCTGTTGATTATCCATTTAAAAAACTATTTATTCAATTCATCTTTAAAAAGACAAAACATTTTCCTTTCAATACACATATTTTTAACCGATATCAACATCTGATTGAAGCAACAGAAAAACATGTCAACAACAAAACAGACCTCAGTTGTCCTACTTTATGGCTTAGCTTTCCAATTAAGAATAAATAATTCTGTAATTTTTTTGTTTTAAAGGTGTGGCCCAGCTTTTGGCTTTACTGGGAGTAGGGATGATTTCAGTTGGTGGATCAATCAATTGGTGGTCAATCTTCCATAAGGTGAAATATCTTACAACTGATGGAATGGTTCCCCTAGAATTTGGTACGAATTTAAGGGTCCCCAAAGGAAGAGTCATAATAACTTAAATGACCTCCTGTCTTCATTAGCTTTGACATTTTGGCTTTTTAGGGACACGTATTAACAAGTATTTTGCACAGGTATTAATCTTCCCTTCAGGATTAATTATTGAAACTATTGATTTTTTTTTTAACCCTGACTTTTCATGAAGTGCAATCAAAAGGTCTGTTTTTATCACCTATCCAGTGAAATGCTTCTACGAGACGGAATCATCAGTACAAATGAGATACCTCAGCAACTGCTGCACTGATTCCCAAGTAGTCAGGTGCAGATATTCATGGTTCCCAGAGCATGAATCCCAAGACTTCTTCAAAGAATCCTGATTTTGATGATCCCTGACTTTTCGTCAAGCACCATGATTGAGTCAAAGTTTCTTATATCCCAACAAAAACGACATGTTAAGTCAAACAAACCAAATCACTAGAATAGCTGAAATGTTCGACCTGTTCCAGTTCTGGTAAATTATTGCTCTATGCTGTTGCTGGGGATCTTTTTTCTCTCCCAGTAAACTGTGAAAAGCTTGTCCAGATCCACAACAGTTTGCACTGATGCTCAAAGCACACTCTGTTTTGGCAATGGGAGTTAGTTTCCTCTTCTGAAACCAGAGGTGGAATATAAACGGTGGGCGTCCATCCATCAGTGTACAGCAGATGAATCGGTCTGATTCTCTTGAAGGGTTTTATGTGTAAGAGGTGGCGAGAGTTGGGACTTAGATGGTTTGATAAAGTATGGCAGGCAGATGAAAACAAATAGGACCAAATGAGTAATCAGGAACCCGCTTCCTCCTATACGTCTCTCACAACAGAAGTGCCATTGCGCTGAGAGTGTATGCAGACGCTACAGTCTGGCTGAGAGGTAATGTGAGCTTGTTTTTGGGCGGGGGCATGGGGGGGGGTCCATGGCGGGTGGGGATTGCTGGCAGTGTAATTTGTTCTGTCTGGCAGAAGCATGTTGTGTTGATGAGGATGGGGGCCTCTGTACACTTGTTCCCTGTGCGTTTCCAGTCAGGGATTGCAGGGCCCCGGGTGGCAGTAACATACCCACATCTCCCTGCCATGTGAGCCCATAGAGGCCTCCACCGGTAGTCCTGAGTGTGAGATGCATAGATAACACACACACATACACACACACACACCCCTGGAAAACAATGTTTCCTTCACTCACAGTTAAATATTTTCTCTGACAAGTCAGGGAGGTATTTTCTCTCTCCCCCGCCTCTGCAACCTGGGCTATTTTCTCCAGCGGCCTCTCCACAACTGGCCTTGGCCCGGGCCGGTGTCAGTTATTTCATGGTGACAGGGAGAGTTAGGCCGACATGTGTTAGCAGTGAACCCTCCCTGCAGTCGAGTCTGCCGAGGCTGCCGCTGATGAGAACAGACAGCCAGGTAGATCCACAGGCACGATAGAAGTCAACACAGGATTTCGAGGCTTCTCAGAGGGTTTCATCAGTGAAGGATTTCTGGGTCCCTCAAAGTGTTACATCACCTTGACTGCAGAGATATACAGTAACAAACTGAGTGACTGTGGAGAGATAGGAGTCCTGAAAATATCATTGTCACATCCTTGAAATGTACTGTTTTTGTGCCTGTTCAGTTTAGATACCAGGTTAATGAGTGTTATGAATATTGTACAACTACTATTTGTTTCAATAAAAACATAAATGGATGAATTAGAATATTTTTTTCTCTCATTTTTAAATCCATTCCAGTTTCGTCTGTACTCAATGTAAGTATTTTTTTGGCCACATGGTGGCAGTGCAACATGTTAGGAACACGACACTGACCTTTGACCTATGACCTTGTGTTAAAGCCCCATCGTCTAACAAATAGCATAGTTGCCTCCAAATATAGCAGACACTATGCAAAATCAGCCTTTATGTGAAATCGGTTCATGTCCTGCATGTAAGCACCACACTTAGTCTCTTTACAAGTGTTTTGGCCTCATCTCGGGGAAATATCTTACTGATATATATCTAGTTTTTGAGTTCAGGAACTGTTAGCAAGTGGCTAACTACAGCTGCAAACCACCTGCATCCAAAAACAATGTTGTTGACAGAGTGACACACACTCAAACACACACAGACACCAAATATATGTGTCACCAGCCTTAAATTTAGTATTTATTAACATACTTTCTTTCTTTTTTCTTTCTTTCCTGGCTAGCTGCGGACAGTGGAAAAGGCACTTGACAAGGCTAACGTTAGCAAGCCTTTCCCAGTTTACACCCAGCAGATGGCAGGTGCCACATGGAGGCTTGCTGTGTTCACCGGGGTGAATGTAAGTTTGACATCCACACCTCTTTTAACTTCCTTTTTGCCCCCATCAACTGTTCACGGGGGGGTAACGTTGGTGTCTTGTTCGTAGTTTTGCTGCTAAACGCTACAATTCGCTAGCTGCTAACTTTACCGGTTAGGATTTAAGCTAGCGTCCCCTAACTCTGGTGGCGCTCCACCACGAAATGATCAGGTTTTCTTCACTCCCTCCTGCCTCTTTCCCCCCTCAGTGAGGCATGATATCATCTGAGTCATGTCCGCGGAGGATAATCAGACTCATGTTTGTGTACATTTCGACAGGCGTGCCTGGCTGCGCGCGTTTTCATAGCTCGTCGGTTTAACTTCCTCATGTTGCTGTGTGAGTCACTTGCTGTGGTGGTGGTGGTGGTGGTGGGGGGGGGGCTTGTGAGTGGATGGTTGCTGGGTGAAGTTGGGTTTGACTTTGTCTGGATAAATAAAGGTTGAAAAGGAGAAGGGCTGTAATGTGGCCGAGTGTGTTGCCTGTTTGAAGCGCTGCAGCTTTGAAGGCTGTGAGCCGCCTTTGGGTCCCGGGGTGGGAGGCGGCGGCGGCGGCGGGGACGAGGTTAAGTGCAGCTTTTACACGCACACGGAGAGGGAGAGGGAGAGGGCAGCGGCGGCGGCGGCGGCGGCCCGGTGCATGGGATGAACCGACGTGGATGTGTGTTTGGTTGGGGGGGAGGGGGGGCGGCTTGGGTCGTAGCCAGCAGCAAGGTTAATGCAGAGATCCTTTCACACACAGACACCCTGTTTTCTCTTTGTTTTTCTGTCTCTAAGAGCTAGAAAGCCACACATGCAAACTATAGGTTCAAAGCTGAATCTTTTATCTCGAGTAAAGGTCATATTCTAGACTTTATAAGGATGGACATTCAGTTTTAGTAGTGTAAAGCCCCTGTTACGCTCACTGATCGTATATACTGTGCATTTTATCACATATTGGCAATGTAAAAGAAAAATCCTTATAAATGCATGTGTCATATCATGTGTTTTCCACGCAAAATACGGCCACTGATTTAAAGCTATTCCTCATGCTGCAGTTTACCAAAGGTGACAGATGTCATTTACTTATTGCAACATGTCATCAACATGCAACATCTTCTCATGAAGTCACACACAGGATGGGTGTTTCAGCGTGTGTGGCTGCATGGTCTAATGGTGTGCAACAGGAGATCCTTCAGGAAATGATCGCCATCATCCCGTCTTGTTGTTGCCAACAGCCTGTTCATTGTGGAGTCTGTGAGTCGGCTTGGAGATGACACAGTCTTGATTGTCCCTGTGATTTGTGATATCAGCCCTCTCAGCGTCTCTTCCTGCACCCTCTCGTCTTCCCTCCTCGCTCCGTTTTGTTGGGCGGGGGTGTGTGTGTGTGTGTGTTGTGTTGTGTTTGTGGGTGTGTCTGAGAGATGGCGGGCTTTGAAAACACTAAACACAGCTGCTGGTGATATGCCAATATGCATTTCTGGATTCAATTAGTAGATTGCGAATTTCCTAATTTCTGTGGATTTCAGGACAGGTGATGCATGGATAATGTGACATCATTTTGTGGTGTGTAGATTGTCAGGTTTCGATATTGAGGGCCACGCCTCAAGCCTTAATAACAACAACTGTTATAAGAACCTAACTGCAAGCAATAGATAGACCCATGGAGCTCAGCTTTGGTCAGTTTTGATGCACAAATTTGCAAACTTTGAATTTGTGCCGTTAACCAACTGCAGACCATCCAGAGAATCCTTCCAATTATTTGTCCAGTATTTCAAGAACCACACAAGTCTGTGAGATGGGATAATTATGAGCACATGATTTTCCAGAGCTTGTGATACTTGTTGACAAGCAGTGATGCCTCCCTACACGTGTCTGTGATAGCCTTGGCCTGCGTTCGTCCTAATGAATTAGACAAGGTGCTAACAAGAATCACCAAGAGGAGACAGGAGCTGCTGACAGTTAGCAGTTGTCTGCAACAACACTGGTCACCTCAAACATTATGTCAGAAACAGGATGTCAATTTTTACACTTAATGATGATAGCACAGTCATATGTATATTGCTGTTTTTGTGCTCTTTTATTTTGCTGATGTAGTCTCTTCATAGGCCTTTATACCCACCTTAAGGCTTTTCTGTTTTTTCATGCCTTTGTGTTTTTCCTGATAAAGTGCTCCACATATTTAGAATCAGCACAACCTCAGCAAATTATACATGTCACTCAATAAAGACTTCTATTAGCTGTAATGGGCGATACAATGTAATAGCAAAGAAAACGTCAACACAGAAAGTTACACACGTGTGTTTGTGTTGTTCTAGAGCTGATTTGAAGTTTCCATCTTTAACTTATCATGAGTTCTGCTCATTCTTTTGAGCAGGAATCATGGAAAATCAGCTCCAAAGCCTCTAAAGCTCTAAATATCTTATTGTCCATGTCTCTCTGTCTTTATTCTGTCACTACAATAAACCTAGACCAACTTCTCCTCACTCTGAGATCAGAAAAATACGGGACTGGTCCCATTTACAAGCAGCTGACAGCTAGGACTCTGAATGAGACACAGATTGACTTTGACATCACCCACTGGAGCCAGTAGGAGTGTCTGATGTGGAGACGTGACTGTGGCAAAGATGGCGGATGTCGAATCGATAGATAAACACACAGAAGTCAAGCACCAACGCTCCATTCTAAGGGTCAGACTAATGTAAATGTATCCTAACTTTGTTTATGACTTTATAACCAAAAGTGGCACCCACAGACAAATTGGGACTTGTTAAATCGCAGATTAGCCTAACATTGCAGAACAATAGCGCTGTAAAGGTGATATGATTTTTTTTTTTTGAAGACTTTACGCTTCTGCAGGCTTAATAGGGTTAAGCATGTCGATGTCCTTGGTTTGTTGTGTTACCCTGCAATTATTTTTAGCCTATTTGCTACAAGTATGTGAGTTAAAGCTCCATGTGTCACCTGCTCCATGCCGACAAAGAAAAAAGGGGAAAACACTTTAGCTTGTAAACCAGCAGGTGATCTCACACCTATGAGGGGTGCTTAAACTGAGCATCTATGATCTGAAAAACTGATTGATTTCAGGTCTTCACTTTTACCTGGTTAAAAGATGTGCACAAATTTGTATAAAATAGAAAATAAGGAGCCCTGCGATACACAGTTTTAAACGCTGTGGATTCTTTGTGCAACCTTGGCCTTTATGCATCTTGTTTAGACAGTGCTTTTAGTATGATTTGTGTCCTTTATGGATGCTCTTTTCAAGGAGATCAATCTCCCCACAAAGCCCTTTTATTTAGCCATTGGCCCAGATTATGAAAAATGTATTAATTAAAATAAGAGCCTTCTGGATGGTATCACGTCACTGAAACCGATCAAACCACAATATTTATTGGTGACTCGGCACAGAATAGAGATAAAGTTGATCTGCCATAACCTTGATTGGCGGCAAAAAATTCAAACTAACAGCAAAAGTTTTTGAGTTATGATGGAAGTGTTGCACTATCAGTCAGCAAATAGATGGCTTTACTTTGTGTCACTGGCCGGATCGTAAGAAAAAGAGTCATTTGATGACATGATGACTTATCGGCATAAAGGTTATTTCTTGGCCACCCAACCCACCAGCAAGTGGCATTTTTTAGTGTCCGATTGTCTATTTTATGTCTAACTACAAGCATGTCAAAAGAGACCTGTTTTCTAGCTCACGCAGAAAAATCATCTTTCCTTTCTGTTTGAGTTGCAACTTGAGAGCTTCAACTTCAGCATCCATTTTGATGTTTTTAAAAAGATTAATCCTGTTCAGTCCAAACCGACACAACCACATAAGCAGCACCTTCCAAATCTAACAAGTTTACTTGGAGCATTGACAAGCCCTCGTCTCATTTACAATGATTGATTAATGTTACAATTAAAATTCCTAGCTGAGATTGTTTTGATTAATATTCCCTTCTTGTCTTGAGGTTCCAAACCACCCATGATGACATGGAAATAAATAAACACGCACCGGAGCACTGGCAGAATTCTCAGAGAGACGAACAACATCTACCCAGGATCTTTGGCGGGAGAGAGAGAAAGAGAGAGAAAGGGAGAGGGAGACAGAAAGAAAGAGGGGAAAAGAAAGCGAGAGAGAGGGAGCTCTTCCCATATTTCTGCCGCTGATTGACAAGGCTGACATATGGAATAGTTCACCTATTCCCCAGTGACAGGAAGATGGGGGAGAGCGCAGGGAGAGGCGGGTAAACTTGCCTGCGAGGCTGAGCAAATTTTTTTTCTTTTTTTCTTAGATTCAGCGCTTCTGATCAAAAGGACTCATATCTCCCCTTACTAAATTTAGCACCAGTGGCAATTAGTGGCGGAGTCACACAGCCACTCCAGGAGCAGCTGACAAATGGTACCTTAACAAGTCGGAGATGTACGCCACAGTTTGATGGATTTGTGTGTGTACAGCTGAGGGGAACTTACTGGAGTGTTTTTCTTTCTGTGTGCATGGTATGTGTATGTGGTACACATACTGTGTGTGTGTGTTGGCCTGTGCGGCTGGCTCAGTGGTGGAGGCATGCTGATCAGGTTCAGCTTGCATTGGTTAGGGAGTTTCAGACAGGTTGTGCATCCACGCCAGGAACACATTTTCTGTACGAGTCAGTTTTTATCAGTGCTGAAGCAGTGAATCAATTACAAATGCTTAGTTGTTTGATTTATTCATAAAGCAAAACATCTTTGTTTTATTTGCAAATTATTTGAGCGACTTTGAGGGTTTTGAACTGTGGTGGGACACATGTTAGATTATTATTTTTTTTTTTTTTTTTTTTAGAAAAACTTTGGCTCCCTAAATTTAATGGGAAGGATTATGGCTGCACAATTAATCAAAATGTAGTCGAAATATGGCCAAGTGCAATATCCACATTGCAGGAGCTGCAAATAAATTGCAGGAGGGTAAAAGTAAAATGTATCAGAACATTGTTGTTTGTAAGATAAGTGTTGGGTGCTACAGCGATGCACCAGCCTGAAGATTATATTTTCCAGATGGAAGGGAAAGTGCTTGTTTGGTCTTGGAATATCATTATTGCAAATGCAAAAATGACTATTTCAACTTAAATGCACATAAAAACACATCACAATATCAGCCAGAATATTCTGGCTGATATCTATTAAAAAAATATATATTTTTTTATAGATATCAGCCAGAAAAAAAAAAAAAATATATATATATAAATATATAAATATATATATACATATATAAATATATATACATATACACACATATACATACATATATACATATATACATACACATATATATACATACATATATATATACATACATACATACACATACATACATACATACATATACATACATATATATATATATACACATACATACATACATACTGTCACATACTATACTGCGAAACTATATTTTCACTGAAACTTGCTCCTAAATAGATTCTACAGGAACTTTTCTCTCAGAACAAACCGAGGTTCGGGTTCGATTCCCAAAGGTGACATTATGAAAACTGAAGGTGGTGCCGCTTTAGACACAGGACACCAGAGGCTGGTCCAGGTTTGGTCACAGTTCAGTTTCACTTTAGGTTGATTTAAATTCATAGATAACTNATATATATATATATATATATATAAATTATTATTATTTTTTTGCATATCTTGCAGCCCTTTGCACTCATTTCATATAGGTTACACCACAGAATTATTTTTTACCAGCTCCTTGATTGAATCTAATTTCATTCCATTTTATCCCCACATGACCAACTCTGCTGATCAAAACTATAATTAGACTCGACATTAGAAACAATGACATTTGGCATCCTGAGCTGATAAGTGGCATAAATGATTGAGGCTAACCATGAGCTGTGGACCCAACGCAAGGTCACACAAAAAGGTTTAGAGTTAAGATCTGGACTGAAATGTGAGTTATAACACATTGCAACACATAGTGCATCATGGTTGTGGCAAAAAGCACAAAGAAGAAAAAGAATATACCTGCTTTTAGACAAATTATACACATGACTCCAGTTATCAGCATAACAACAAGTATTAATTAATATAAACAGAAAAATAAACCTGGACCAGCATGTACACACCTGCACCCTTTCTATGACATCATTACTGTTACTGCAAATGATATTGCTGTTGAAACACACAGATCTGATCTGGTCATCGCGGGCGCGGACACTCATCCTTCAACAGAGCAGCTGCGAGACAAAGGAAACAGAAGGAAGGACAGACAGACAGACACACTGAGAGACAGACGGTTGAATCAGAGACTGTATTGCTAACAGAAAGGATGAGAATGACATCATGGCTCATTTGAGTCACTTCCCAGTTAACACGATGATATCAACAGCAACATTTCCTGTAAATTACCAAAACAACCACAATGACAAACAGAAAACCAAGATGGAAATGGAATTCTTTTCATCTTTTCTGGTGTATTTGTGGTTTATAACATTTATGTGCAATTTACTGATTACAGCTATTGGTCCTGTGCCATTTACCTGTATATCTCTCAGAGCTGCTTAGCCTTTTTTAGAATTGTTCTGTGTTGCTGCTGCATGAAGTGAAGTCGATGAACTGCCCTTACATCATGCTCTCTTACCCAGGAGAGTCAGTTTTCTGTTAGATGCACACACACAAACACATTCACACACTCTTCACATGGCTAGCCAACCCCCTGAGAGAGAAGGCAGCTAACTGTCTCAGTAGAGGAAATGAGCTATCTGCTCCACTTCTTTCTGAGACACACAGATTTTTTTTTTCCTGCACACTTGCAGTCCCCCCCTGACATTTTTAGACTCTCTGTACTCCTTGCAGATCTTCTGTTTGTTTGTATCTGTTCTGTGAATACATGCATGCACATCTTGTTGTCTGTGCAGGCTTGTGTGTGTGTGTGTGTGTGTGTGTGTATGTGCGATCATCCCAAGCAGTGAGTGCGTTTGACCTTAAGCTTCTCCTCCCTCTTTACAGTGCCAGCTCGTGTGTACGTTTCCTGGGCCTCCAAGATATGAGAGGGGAAAATATCTGCCGACAGCCCATCACAGTTCACGGCTCTTTGTTTATCCATTAATAATTGAGCATAGCTGAAGACAATACAAGGTGTGTGCTTGTGGGTGCATTTTTTTGTGAGTGGGTATGTTTAGCTGAGGGTTGGAGGTAGGATGGAGAAGCATGTCATGGAGGGAATTCATACCTCGCATCGCAGTTTAGGCTAAATTGCAGGTTTTCTCTTTGTTTTAGTTTCCCATCAAACACAGGGACTGAGTATTATTGCTATTACTTGTCATAATTTTAAGATGAAGAGAAATAAATTGAGATTTTTTTATTTGAAAATCCCTCTTTTTCTCTTATTTTTGATGGCTTTAGGGTGTATATACACCAATGTATCCACTTAAATGTGATTTGGGTTGTCTAACCACAGCTAACCTCTCCTATTATTTCAAAATCAAACTTGACCTTTCTAACTTGTTAGCTTGTGTGTTATACTACTTAGCAGAGGAGTGTTTGGATATCAGTCTTTAAAACTTTGTTTAAAGTCATTTATTCATTGAGTTTTAACTGCTTCAGGCAGTAAAACAACACAGACATGATTTCACTGTAAACAGTTGTAATGGCCAACAGCTTAGGAAACAGTTCCCTATTACTAATTTAACAAATATGGAGCATCATTAGTCACCTGGTGAGTGGAAGTCCAACATTTACTGTCCATTTAGTTTTGTTTTGGGCTCCACCAACTTCTTGAGATAAAAATATCTGGTTATTTAGCTGCTAAATTGTCTACTGTGATCAGTAGTTAATTGCTAATTTTGTCAGGCTGCTAATTGGAGGTAGCACAGTGCTTTCTGCCTGAAAACAGCTGCCTTTTGTGGCTGCAAATAAAGTTAATGAGTTTAGGTTTAGTAAAGTTGAGGAGCATAAAACCAAATCAGTTAGCTAAAAGATAATCATGACAATAATTATGATAATTGTAATTATATTAATAACTTTATTTATATAGCGCCTTTAAAACAAAGTGCTTTGACACACAAATCAGGAGGAAAGGAATAAATAAAATAAAAAATATAAATAAAATAAAATAATTAAAATATAATCAATAACTCAAAAAAAAAAAGGATAGCATCGTAAAAAAAAAAAAACACAAAGATGACATCACATAAAAGCAAGTCCATACAAATGAGTTTTAAGAAATAATTTAAAAGAAGTCACTGATTCTGCCTCATCTCCTCATGCAGGCTGTCCCAGAGTGGAGGAGCCCTGACGGCAAAGGCACGGTCGCGTCTAGATTCAAGCCTCAGCTTTGGAACGGCCAGAAGGATCTAAGGCTGCGCACTGGCTCAGATCAGGTAAGTAGTTAGTTAGTTATGTAACTGGGAGCCAGACCTCACTGTGCTTCATGCCATCAGTAAAAACATCAACTCTAAAACGGACAGAGAGCATCGGGGTGACAGGATACCAGCTATTAAAACCAGTAAGAAACTGAGCTGCTGTATTCTGAACTAGTCGGAGCTGGGAAAGGAGGGAGTTGCAGTGGTCCAGTTTTGAGAAAATATAAGCGTGAATAACTTTTCCCAGATCATGTTGCAAGATCTAAGGGGAGCAGTCTAGTTGGGTTAACAATTCTCCTCACATGGAATAATTTTACCCTTTGTGAACATAAAAGCATTGAATAATAGTACACTGTACCTTCTGCATGCAGTATATGTATTCAGTAGATGGTTATTTTTAGATAAATACAGAATAAGTGATGTTCTTATGCTTCTGTTTTGATCCCTAACTCCAATAATCCATTAATTTTTGCAAGACTTGACAAGAGAACACAAGTGTATTGCAAACCATGTGGGAAACAATTAAGGTGTTTATTTTCCACCAGTGTCCCCATCTCACTCCAAAGGCAATGAATACATTAGCACAGCAGCATGTTTCCAAGGTCCTGCCATCAATATGTGGCATTAGAAAGTGAGACTGAAGTCCAAGCATGAGTTTACTATTTTGAGTTCACATCTAAACCAGGGTTTGTCTTTGTCTCCCACTCCCTCCTCTAATTATGTGGGCCTTTTAGACATTTTTCCCCACAGAGCGCTTGCTGCCAGAACAAAGTAGAAATCGTTTCCCCATCGGAGTCGGCCCTTGAGTGAGAGTCTCCCGATGTCTCTGCACGCATAGAGGCGAAGACTTTCAGTCCTCTGGGGGCTTTTCTGCAAAAATAAGTCGTACAAGCGGGTGCCTCTGACAGAAACAGAATTGACAAAAAAGTAAAAGAAAATAAAAGAAGCAGGGACTGAGAGAAAGGATAGTGTAATGACTGAGTGAATGCTGTTTCTCTGTCTTGTCCGATACGATGAGAGCGATAAATTAAAAATGAAAACCAGCAACCAGAAGATACTGTGACCCTGGGAGTGAATTTCCTCTACTGTTACAGGTCACTTTTTGTTTTCTGGCAAATCGGAAAAAATGCTCATTAGCTAACTGGCTGTAGGCTGCGCAGAAAACTATATTAGTGTAGGCATACAAACTGTAAAAGTTCAATATTTTGCTGGACATTTGCTTCATCCCAACTGGCAACCCACCGTGATGT
This sequence comes from Rachycentron canadum, assembly GCA_038496675.1. Classification (NCBI taxonomy): domain Eukaryota; kingdom Metazoa; phylum Chordata; class Actinopteri; order Carangiformes; family Rachycentridae; genus Rachycentron; species Rachycentron canadum. The sequence continues at coordinate 7,928,532 of CM076671.1, forward strand.
CACCCACTGGTTTGTGAACTCCCGTTTTTGTCTGTCGCCCATCATGTTTTTTGCTTCTTCCCAGTGATAGAAAAAGTAGCCATCTTCCCAGTTTATACAATCAGAATAATGTGACAAATGGTAAACACGCAGGAACATGGAGTTGCCTGTTCAATACCTCGACAGACTCTCAGACAAAGGTTTCTCACCCTTGAGGGCAGGCATCCATGTGCACTGCAGGAGACTTTTAAAACTGTAGAGAGCTGTAAAGAGCCACGCAATTCAGGCCCAGGAGAAATTAAGGTGTTCTTATTCAACTTTGGATTTCATTTCACTTCAAAAAGCCACCATTTTCAATTGATGTTTAAGTATCATTAATCCATCCAAGAGCAGCAAGAATTACCATTGTCTCCATCAGCTGTGTTACTTTTTGACAGACAGCTGTCTTTTTTTTTTTCTTTTTTTTTTTTGACGACTGTGAACATGTTTATTCCTGCTTTTACTGTCACTGTTGCTCTCTCAGCCGGCACATGAACCCTCTTGCTCAAACACCAACGTCCAACCACTTTGACAACTGAGCTTTTTGCACCCTCTTTTTTTTATAACTGGGGTCCAAGGCAGTGGATTGAGCAACAGGTCTGAACTTACTGACACAACAAACCAAAGGTGAAACATCCTCTGTGCTTCATTATACTGTGCTGTTGTACTGCTTATTACCCAGCAGCAGAGGCACATGGGGTAACAGGTGTGATGTTGAATTTGGATCATCTGATAATCAAACAGCAGCAGGCCGTGGAAATACTTGTTGTTGGTGGTGGTGGGGGGGGGTTAATTCAGAGGGTGGAAAACTATAAACATGTTAAAGCCTTGTCTCTCGAACAGATTTCAACTGTGCATAAATTAAATGATTATATATACATTTTTGCAGACCTTGTAGGTTTGCAGTTTAATCTGCAAACTTACTTTGTTCTGTGTCCTTTTTAAAAACACGATTCATGGCAAAGATGGTTGACATTTTCAGCTCCTGTGTGTTTCAGTAATAACAAAGCAAGATGGCCATTAAAATGTAACGATGAAGCATCAGCACAGTTCTGAGAATCTCTGGATTTGATCTGACTTCGATTCTTGAGCTGAAAAATCTATTCCACACTGATTTCAGGTTCAGAAATGATGCCAATGGTCACAGGTGTAGTGCTATTCCTTTAAGTACCAGATGGCATCTATGACGTGCACGCATGCATGGACACTGTTAAGTGGTGGCTCGCCGTAGCCACTGTTCTGCTCTGTGGAGGCAGCACAAACTGTGCAACTGCGTCTTTCTTATTTAACCATTTCACTCATGCAGCGGCTACTGGCAGTTACCTTCAGCTTTTTAAGGTGGAATCTTTGCACTCCACTGGATTCTTGCTTACGCCAAGGAGGAGTGTCTGGGGCAAATAGACTGCATTTGAAAGTGTATGTTGGTTCCAGGGTTATAAAATGAAGCCAATGTGGAATTACCTTAAACCTGGAAATCTAATGACCATCAGGTGGCAACTCCATTGGTGGTAAAAAGTTGAATTTTATTAAAGTCTTTGTGAAAATGCTCTGACTTCTTACTTGGTTTATTTCACCAGTAAACATTTTCCAAATGAGTCTCAGTCTCTAGTTTCAAGTCTTCTTCAATATAAAATGATGTTTATTTTCTCAATCATCCCATTTAGAGGAAAATAGACCATGGAGCAGGGTGTATATTAGGGGCATGGCTACAGTGTACCATAAACAACAACCTGCCAAAGAAAGCACAGAGCAGGTCAGATCCACCCCTCCCTCCTCCTCAGCCCCACCTTCTCCTCTAAATATGATTTCTTCTGGTTTAGAAATAAAAAACAACATGGCGACGGCCAAACCACAAACTGGTGGCTTCAAAGTGGAAGTGGACTTCAGGAACCAAAGAAATCGCTATTCTAATGTCAACTGATTTTAAGTGTCATTTACAGCAGTCAACCACTGTACATGTTTGACAAAACAAAGCGAGACGAGTTTGTTTGGGAAGAACTCTTGATTTGGTCTTCACAAACTGTGCTATTGATATTTTGTATTTATTTACCCAGGGCTTTGTAATGTAACTATATTGTTAAGGAGCTACAATGTCACATTAAGGCCATAGAAAGTTGTGAAATCCTGATCTAAGTCTTCTCTGTTTTCACAGCTACTGTTGAGGAAGGTGCTTCAGCAAGACCTGCCGCGATGGAGCTGCAGCTGCTGAGTGTGTGTAAGTATCTGATGCTGTCAGATACTTATGTGAGGACTGAAAGGACGTTCAGTTGAAACAATACAGCATTATTTCATCTGAAATTTGTTTGTATAATGACTGCAAGTCTTTTCTGAGCCTCTCCTCAACAAACATGCTCACATTCATTATAATGCACTGTCATTTTGTCTGTTGATCTAGCTTGTACTTTAAATTTTGTTCTGTTTATTCGTCTGTCTGTGCACATTCACCATCCGGTTCACTGTTTGTCTCTCTTTCTCTCTGGCAGCTTCTACGACTGTCTCTCGACATCCATCATGTGTCTATAGAAGTCCACCCTCCTGCTCACCCATCAACATGCCAACAGACAGCCGCACAATCTGTGGATGCCACTTCCTTTGATATGGTAAAGCAATATTGTACTTCATCTCTCTTTTTTTATTTGCCCATTTGTGAAGGAGATGCCATTAGCAGTGTATTATGCTCCTCTGGCGGGGAAAAAATATCTCCAAAAGGATAGTCGGCGGCTGCCCGCATCCTGCAACGCCTCATTAGTGCATTGCCTTCGAACAAACGTATCAACAATGTTCTGAGCTAATAAGCTTTTATATTCCCAGGCTATATGATGTAGAAAGAGGCAGAGCTGAAGGTCACGGGTGCGTTTGAACGCAGCAAGTGGCTCCGTGAGGGAATGATTTATCTGGAATTATTGCTGTGCTTTGCTCCAGAGAGTTGGCTATTGATGTGTGTGGTTGAAATGGCTTCTTCAAGAGGGGGAGATAGGGAGAGAGCTTCAGTGGTGACACACACAGACACACAGACACACACTGCTTCACTATCATCGGCTGGACACAGGCTCTTCTCTCTGCACTTCATTTCATTCAGGCTGTCATCTGTTTCATACATGTCACACATGTGCAGGGCAATGTATGGGCAAGAGAAACCAGAAGAATGTTGTGCTGACCCCTGCAACAACCAATATGCACTTGAAGGGAACAGTCCACCTTAAAAAACAAAATGATTTTATAAATGCATAGCAAATAGTGGCATTTCTGGGTAGATTTTGTTGTTTAGTGACATACTTTTCATTTTTCTATACTCTACTACCCAAATCCAGACAATGTGACATTGCATTGTTCACACAATGTCACATTGAGCGATATCCTGGACATCCACAATGGAGTATTTTTCAAATGTTAAAAGCATCAAGAGTAAAAATCAGGTTTAGATCTTGTTTCCCTCCGAATTAAAGAGCAAGGACGTCTTTCAACACCGCTTTTCCACTGATGTTTAATAGCCATGATGGAACCAACCCGTCATAGAGGAGATATGGTTACCATTCTCCTCATCAGCTGTCCATAGTTCACTTCAACCACAACACATGTTGCGATTTGACAGAAATACGGAGACTGGATAAATGCTTTGAGCTGACCCCGCCTCCCAAGCTGAATGCAACAAGTTTATGTCCCTTTTCTGGAAGTAAAATGTTAAAACTCAGTAACTGATGCAGAAGTAGATATTTCAGCAGGTTGGTGAACTCTTGGAATTCATTCAATACACCCACAGATTATGATATTTAATACTGTGAGCATTTTGAATAAAAGGCGTTTAATTTTTTCTCATTTTTAACACATACCTGCTCGTTCAATGCAAGCTGCTGTGCATACCAGTGTCAACTAATTGGCGAAAATAAAAATGTCTAAATGCATGCAGCCCATGTGGATAGATGGAGGCAAAAATACACAGAAACATACATCCACATGCATCCCAGTCCTCCCCTCCCGATCATTTGGTATCCACATTAAAATGCAATAACGAGCAAGGTAACAAACTAATTATCCCAATTAGCTCACTGTTCATGCAAGCGAGCTCCACTGTATTTCTTATCATCCGACTATTCCAAAGGCATCCTCTGGGGATTGCAGACTGCTCATGCACACCCCTCACAGTCATGACCACTTTACTGCAAAACATCTGGCCATGCACAATGGGACGTTGAGATTTTATCTTTTTTTTTTTTTCTTTTTTTTTTTTTTTTAATTCTGCCTGTCTTCATAGTTTTGAGATTTTTAGCTCAGCGTTTGCTTTTCTGCTACCAGGAGCTCTGCTTTCTTGAAGTTGCACCGGTTTTCAGGCATTTCCCCCCCTTGTGTTTATTTGAGTGTTTGAACGTGTAGTCCTGGTGGGATTGTGGGAGTCGGAGTACTGTCAGGTCTAATTGCTGTGTGGTGTTTGGGAAGGAAGACGGTCCTGATTAGGGAGGAGGTGAGGGAAAACATCATGTCCCCTCTCTCTTTTCTTACTGTCTCACCCATTTTCTCTCTCAGCTCCTTTTTTTTTTTTTTTTTTTGTACCTCTTTTCTCTCCTCTGTCTGACTCTCTACATGACTACACAGAATGATGGCAGTCCTGCATGGCTCATTAGCTGGCAGAGAGAGACGGACAGACACAAAAGGATAGGGAAAGAGAGAGTGATGTAGAGTGGGCAGCCCACAGACTTCTCAAACACAGGTTACCACGGTGCTCGCCCGGCGTCTGTCGACTCCATCAAAGCCTTTAGATGCCAGTCAAGGGGCAACACCAGCTGCCAAATGAGTGAGGAATATAGAAGGATCAGGAATATTAGCTAGTGGGAGGAAGTACTAGCAAGGACTAAATGAGTTTCCAACAATTCAGTTCTCTGATTTTCTTTAAAACTTTGTCAGTTTTACCGCCTCTGCTTTTTTTTTTCGGCCTAATTTGAGAAGTCAACGTGTAATTAGCTTGTCCAGCAGTCATGATTATAGTTCCTTCCTAGCAATATTTTAGGAGTCATGAAGTCTGAGCAGTATCACAGAAAGCCTGTTTTTATTTAAGAAAGACAATGTAATTTAAATAGTGACATAAAATTGATGCACCATGAAAGTAGCTGTAATTCAGTTTAGTTGTTAATTCAATTCAATTCAATTAAAATTTATTTATAGAGCACATTTTTAAAAATGGCAAACAGCTGACCAAAGCTGTACAACACCAGGAAAGCACAATCAAAACACAGACTCAAAAACAGGTGAGAATGACAATGTTTTGAGACCAGATTTGAAGGAGATAATTGGGGCAGATCTGACAGCAGTCAGTAGGCTCATCTGCAGCATGGGGGGCCATGGTGGAGAAAGCATGGTCACCACTGTGTTTAAGGTGAATGTAGCGGATGATGAGGAGGTCCGATGAGCTGAGGGACCTGGACGTAGTGAAGAGGTGGATGGAGGGGGGAGCTGAACCACTGAAGGCTTTAAAAACAATAAAACCTTAAAGTCGATCTAAGGCAAGTTAAACAACCCATTTTAATGGGATATCAGTATCACATGACCCTTATCCTCCAAAACCCAGACTGGCAACAATTTTTTTCATGACCGGTAAAATTTTGCAGTTGTTAAAACCTGAAGTGGTAACCATCATTTTTTACTCTATGCAGATAAGACTGGACAGTTTTGTTCTACTGGTGCAATATGATCTGTCTGTCTATCTTCAATGGGCTTCAAGTTTGGGAGACTTTGGAGAGATGTGGCAGCTCTCTGTTCTGTGCTTTGTAAACTTCTTCCTAGATGAGCAAGAGGCGAGAAAACCCAAAGATGATATCAGCATGCTTGTGAAATAATCATCACAAGATCTTTTCCTGTTCAAAGTCATGGGGTGAAGGATAACGAGAGACAAACAGAGATGGAGTGGAGAGTGAAGGTGGATACAAGCAGGAGAGAAATAAAAAAAAAAGTGAGAAAGAGCAAGGCTTCAGAGACCAGGGGTGAGAGTCTAAATCTTTCATCCTCTCTCTGGGTTCAGAACGAGAGGAGAATTGTGGGTTGGATTATCGGCGCTAAGCCACAAAATAAGCTCAAATGTAGCTCCTCTCCTATGTCCTGAAGACAGGGAGAGTATCTACCTGACTCACTGCCAGACAGAAAAAATTGCAATCACGACTCACGAGCATGTGAATGGAGTTATTGTGGACTTGAGAATTATTTAATTTCCTTCTTGAATAGAAAAATACTGTATCAATTTCTCCTCATCAACAGCAGCCGTGCCGCCATCGTTGTCGACATCATTGCTATCTAAAAGCAATGATGAGCTCAGTCAGACAAGCATTTGTACAAGAACAAAGTGCTAATTTTGCCAGATCTACCAGTTTTCTGTGCTGTTATCTAGGGAATGGGGTATGTGGATTCAAACCGGCTCCTTCAGCACCCTTTATGTTGATGCCAGCCAGTTATTCAGTCGGGAGATTCGACACGAGTCCAGGAGAAAACACTTGAAACGCTATTAAGCCTGTAGTGGGGCTTGTCTATGCCAGTTGTAAGCCTCCTCTTGTCAATACGACTGTAGGATGCACACAAGTGCACTGACTGGATGGAGAGGAAGGGAGCGGGGGATGCTCTGCAAAAAATGCCTGTTCTAATAAGCCGTTTATTCACGCGCTCAGTCTCAAAATCTTGAGTTTTCTTTAATCAAGTGAGAAATTGAGCCAATGGCTTCACTGCAGATTCAGTGTTTTACAGAAATAATAAGTTTGACTCATTGGGGGTCCCATAATATCTTGAAAAATGGATTATGACATTAGTATCAACATATTTTTAGGCACATTTTCATGTTTTCAAGAAAGAAAAAATTGCTCTGAAACCCAATGCTGGATTAAATATCCTGTGAGGATGGATACTTCTTGCAGTGGAAGGAGAGATGGAGTTAGAGAAGAGATTGCTTGTCAGGGCCCTGATTTCGTCGTTCTCCACTGATGACGATAATAATAACCATTCGCAGGAGTGGCAGCAAATAGGGAGGAGAGAGCAGACGTCTTTTTAAAGAGGCGTACACGCAGTTACTTTCTGCAATCAAAACACAGATTTCTGAAGACGAGTTGGAGCAGAAAGCATGCACGCACACGCGTGCGCGCACACACACACACACACACACACATTAGCAGACCAGGCCACAGATTGCAGTGCACACATCCTGTTGTTTGCCATCGACAGAGAATATTAGCCCGGTATTTGTGTACAGTAATCAGCAGGCCCTTGACAGACTAGTCTCGAGACAGAGGCATCAGAGGAAAGATTGTCTGGTAATCAGGCTATGCGGTTTAAGGTGGGGGGACTTGGGGCGTAAAACTTAGTAACTCCAATTATGGCGCTTGTGTTTTACTGTACCGAGGTGAATCATCCTCAGATTCAGATGTGCCCACAGCAGTTTATATTTTTGGTTTCCACATGACATCAGTGATATGAATATGAAGTTACCTGCCTGGAAGGTTGTATATACTGTTGTGTTTCTATCTCCCCCTCCCCTCGCTATTCAGTCCACATGTCACCAATCATCATGTTGTCTGGCGAAGGGAAATAACATCCTGTTATTATCTGTCAAGCAGCAAAGAGTGTTGGTTTATACCTGTGCTTATGCTATATACTGCAGGTCTGTCTGTCAGGCACATATGTCTATACACAAATGTGTGTATGTGCTAACAACTGTACACCACAATGTAGCTTTACTTGAACTGCATTTCCGTGTTACCCTCAGACACTTCTCTTGTCTCCAGCAGCATCCCCACCCCCTCCCCTCTCTTCATCCTCTCCTGATTATTTTTTGTCTTTCCCCATCTTGTCATATGCGTGATCGTTCCCTCCTCCTCTCTCCTCCTCCACTCACCATCCCTCTCCTCCCACTATTCCCCCTCGACGCTTTTAATCTTGGGTTGATGATACTTGGTGGAAGCACTTAAGTTTCTGTGCCAGGTGTCTCCCCGTGCTTAACATCTCGGGCTTAGCTCCTCGTTTCCACGGCTCCCTTCGCCTCCCTCCCCTGGCTCCTGAACACACAAACATACACACAGATGCATGCACTGACTGTATGAACATGCACTCTGTGTAGACATTCATACAGAGGCATGTGTAGGTATGGCAACATGCAATCATCTGCATGACTTCAAACATGCAAAGAGCAAACTTTTGCAAACACCTATAATAGATATGGTCATATTCAAATCAAATCTTTAAATTCCAATTTTTTCTACATCGTTCATTTCTACATACATCATACATGTTAAAAAAGCAAGAAGTTGATTATGCCTGTATCTGAGTTTTATTATTAAAAACTAATAATTTCTTTTTAACGTGGCCTGTGAAAAATCTGGCAGTACTGCAGGTTTATTTCTACAAATAAATAGAAGTCAACTCTTGAGACATTTTCTTAAAATTAGTCCCTGTACTTTGCATTGGCATAAAGGTAAAAGCTCATTTTAGAACATACTTGAAATATTCATACGGCCGTGGCAGATTTTTCACTTGTTTTAAAACTCAAAGGGCTCAACTGCAGCAAAAAGGGATATTTTTACAATGTAGGTGTCTTGTGGGTGTCTTTAAAAACACATTATTTTCAAAAGGTTTAACTGCACATTGTATCATTTGTAATTGCAGTGCATTGAAATGGATAAATCAAATCTCCCAGCCACTGTAACACTTGCTGAGTCATATGGATCTTGATTTGCATTGACTGTACAAAATGGTATTTACAGCTAACATATCGCTATCGAGGCTGAGGCAGTGTGTGGAGAATGTGTGTGCTGAAAGAGTTTGCTTAGCATTGCTTTGTTCTTAAAAGACAGAAGGGGACAAGAGAGGAGAAAGAGAGAGGAATGAAAATGAGAAGGCAAGGAGAAGCAGAAAGATAAAGAGAGAGATAGCTCTCATGTGTTTATGATATGTTTGTTTGTGTTGCCGGAGGGACCTCTTTTCTTCACCCCCCGTTTCCTCTCCCTCTTCCTTTTCTTTTCTTTTTTTTTTTTTTTTTTTTTTAAGTCGGCGTCTGAATATTTTTTTTTCTTTCCGTCATGTATCTGCCGCCTGTCCAGGCAGCGCTCTTCTGTTTCGCTCTCGTCTGATGTCTCAATTAAAATTAATGTGTTCAGTCTGCTCAGATAAAGAAGAAAGAGGAGGAAAAAGCCTTTCCATGAACAATGGCAGCTTCTTGCATATTGCTAACCAATCCTTCCTTGTCTGGGCCCACGTTAATGCTTCACAATATTGACAGCTCTAATGGCAGAGCTCCTCTGAAGGGGAACTTTTTTTTTAAACCAGGGGCCAAAATGAACCATGACATGGATATTGGATTGAAGTGGCTTTTATTGTGGAGGGATTACCTGACATGTTTTTACACCTTTCTCAGTGTGGGGTAACCAGAAAGACAGAAGGAGGAGGGTTGTGTGTGGTCATCCTGGGGAGTGGATGCACTCCGACCTCCCCTCTCTCCACGCTCCATCCTCCTTCCCATGTTTCCATGTCCTTGAGACGTCTTCATCACGGGGCTTGGCGGTGGCGCTCCTCTGCCCCTTCATCAGGGCAGAATGCTGGTGTCAGCACTGCCTTCCTCCTCCCCCTCTTCCTCCGCTGCCCTGCTCCACCTTTGCCTTTATCTGTCGCTTCTTCTTAAGATGCTCTCTCCATCTCTGATACCCCTGGGGTCAAACTGGTGGAAGAGCAAGGGGGAGGGAAAGTGGGGGGGATGCAAGGATAGGTGGGAAGTAAGGGGGGGAGGGAGGAAAAAGAAAGGAGGTAGGGGAGCACCTGACTTGAAGGCAGAAAGATAATTTCGGCCGAGCGGCTCTGTTTAAGGTTAAAGCCTGATTTGCATTTCAAAAGCGGCGGCCGGTCATGTTGCCACCTCAGGGACGCCGTCGGACCAACCAGCGTGTCATTTAATGTCAGCAGGCACTGGGGCCTTGATGAAATTAATAGAGCCGCCTGTGATTGATAATGGCACCAGTCGTCAACGCCGCCGTCATGACCATCTCACCCGTCCCTCCTCCTCTTCCCACAAGCACAGGTGTCCACTGCGGCACCTTCAAAGATCCCATCAGTCCTTGCACTTTACCTCGCATGTCCCATATCTGAACTGTTTTGCCAAAACGACATTGTGAAAAATGATCCGAGTGCTGTAGCGCTTTCTGGTAACCAGGGTAACCTCAACAGCTGTCGTGGCTGGATTACCTGGTACCTTGAGCCGCCAGACGATCACAAGCCTTGAAAGCTTCTGGTTTGCACACAAACAAATGTGTCATTTCTCACTATAGAGACAAAATTGTGACACTTGTGAAGACAGATCTCTTGCAAACCTCCTCATCAACTGCTCCCATATTTAGCAGGTGATCAATTTGAAAGCGATGGCCTTTAAGTCTTTTTTTTATGATGGTATCAGTTACAGACCTTTATAAACTACTCTGGTTGTTATTTTCAGAGGTTGTAGGGGGTATTAAAAATCTGACACATTAGTGCTGTTCATGTAAACGTCATTAACCCGCATTACTTCCTAATTATTACTTCCTGTTGTCCCTCTTAATCTTTTTACATTGCTTTGCGCTCTGAGCTGATACAGATGTATTATTATTCAGTGTATATTTAACTCACTGTCCTGTGAAAGCCATAATGTCTCGTAACAGTCAATTTGTTGTGTTTCCAACTACAACAGTGCAATTTCAGATAAAGATAAGATGTTTAATTTAGAGTTAGAGGATTTTCTCTAACCCTAAAGGAGCAGCTGAAGGTTTTCACTTGACAGCGAGAGTTAATAACATATTAATTTTTGAAAAATCCACCTCATTTATATTGTTTTTAAATTATTGTAATGTAAAATTACCTTAAAAGGATAGTTTGATACTACTAATAGCCAAGATCCACTCTTTGTGCTTAAAGATGTGTCACTTGATCCATCCTGGTGTGATCGGATGAGGAGTAACTTTGAAATGACAAGAAACACTTCAACCTATAACTATAGGCCAACCCCATGATTCTGGATGTCAGCCACCGCAGTATCTTCTGCAGCTGACTGTGTCTCCACTGAGTGTTTTGCAGCAGTAAGAGCATGAACCTAAAGCTCAGAGAATAGCAAGTCGGGAAAGGGGGAGTCACAGAGCGAGGCCCAACGGGAGGTGTCAGTGCTGGGCATGGATGAAGCCGTTAGCCCTCGCTAATAGATGTCCTGATCCTGGAGGTTGGTGGTCACCAGGGTCAGTCTCGGCACATATTACACCTGCAACACAAACCTCCCGGGCCTGTCAGTGTGGACAGAAGACGGACAAATGAAGAAGAGATGGAGGAAGGGAAATAGAAACACAAAAATGGGAGACAGAAGGACACAAAGAGCAGAGAGAAAAGAGTGTTTTCAACTGAAAGGCACAGGGAAGAGACATGAGAGTGAGATCTGCTTGTCCTGAAATGACTTGATATGTTCTTGTCAGTCTTAATCTCTGGGTGTTGTGGAGGAGCGGGTAAGAGGGAGGGGTTGAGGCGCACAGTAATCTCCTTCACAAGCAATGGACAGAGCCTGCCGCTTCCCAGCCTGCATTCAATTCCACAGTCATCTCCAATCCACTTCATAAGAGCATGTTATTTTGCACACATCTCTCCTCTAAAGCAGTGGCATGCACATGAAAAGACAAAACAAGAGCTAGACGAAAGGGTGATTCACATCCTTCTTTTCTGCTTTCTCTTTTTTTCTTTCCTTTCTCTCATTCACTCATTTACATCAGCCATTATCTGTGTATATTGAAAGCGGCGAGATAAAGAGAGAGGGAGAAAAAAACAAGTGCCAGGGAAAAAAAAAGAACAATAAAAGGAGGCAGAGGAGGTGCAGCGACGTTTGAATCAATTACATCCTAAAGAATCTTTCATTTGCATCCGTATCTGTTCAAAACCTGAACAAATGCCAGATGCCTTTGTGTGTCCAGTTATTTATAGTGGGTGTTTTTTCCTCTCGTAATTGTGCAGGAAATATCAAATTTGCATAGAGTGATTATTGTTGATTGTTTATCTAGCCGTCAGGACGTTTCAATATTCGAAGGCTGACAGGTTGTCAAGTACTTAAAACTCATTTATTTGGGAAAATTTGCATGTAATTTGGTGGTAATGAGGGGGATGTCTGTGGTCATGGATTAGATGCTGGAGATGCTGCAGGGAAAAGAGGGATTCTGGCTGACTGGCATTCCTCCACTTGAAACACACGCTTTATCCTCAGCTCGGCTGCTGGGGTGATGCTAACGCTACCTAGAGCTGCACACCCAAACAACAGAGGATTGTGTACAAACGCTTGGCATAGCTGTGGACTAAATAACAGAAGCAGAAGCGAGCCAGCAGTACAGCACTACGCAGGAAGAATTGTGTTGAGCACTGTTCTGTCACCCTGTGAATAAAATATGCTTGTAAACAAAGTAGCTACAGTATTTCTCAGCACAGCAGATGCTAACTTATCTTGCCCAAGCAACATATACTTAAATTCTCTAATAAAAGCCTGCATTAAAAAATGGCTGAAATAATGAACGAACAAAAGCAGCCTGGTTTAAAAAAAACCCAAAAACATTAAAAAGTGAAATCGTCAACTATAATATCTCGAGTTGGAAATTCAGCATAGAATACAAATAGTCACTTCTTATTCACCAAATTTCTGCCTTACTTATCAGAAGAGAAATGCTGTTTTCTCCCATTAAATAGTCGCAGTCGGCTACTGTTGGTAGAACTCCTGCAGATGTTTCACACTAAAAGTCTACACGGTAGCTAGAATTTATTCCCTTTGAGCTTCTGGACTTTTAATGTGAAAGAAGTCTTGAGTGATTCTATCTTAACGCAGAACAAAAAAAAAAATAATAATACGGCAAAGAAAACTGTATCAGAGAAAATTCAGAATATTTATATTGTTTCAAAGAGACAGTACGAGTTGACGATATTGTACTGAAGCACAACTGTAGACATAAGGGCAAATTGAATGGTGGGAGTGGCAGATTAACATGCGAGTCTATGAGAAAAATATGATAAAATATGTTTGTCCAACAGCGGCAATTAAAATATATAACTTAGATTAGCAAAGCCATTGGAAGCAAAGTCTTTTTTTTGCATATTAGTCATGTTTCTGCTGAAATTACAGTTGTTCCTAACTCACCTAAACTGATACAAAACCTTTGGAAAACAGTTTCAACCCAGCTTCCAAATGCATTTGAAAGTCTGATTAATTGTGTTTTAATAACAACCACCGAGCAGATACCACCCATTCCTGCTATGTGGACCAGAGAGGCGGGCTCCCACTGGGGTTTTGTGTGCACTGTTTGTTTCTGTTAACTGCATTGTCTTTCATTATCAGTCCTTGGCTTCATCTTTCATCTAGCAAGGTACTGGACGCAGCGAGCTAATGAGTAAACATAGCTGGGGGCAACCGGGAAACACACAGACAGAAAACCCGACTTTGATGAGCGGCTTGTTTGTTTATCTCTGCTCGAATTTCAAATTCCAGCAGTCTATTTCACCTGTCACAGGCAAGTTCAGACCTTGAGACGACTGGCTTTAGCAGCAGGTAGTCTCTGGCCGGGATGAGATATGAAACTTTGAGCGCGTGTTAAAACATTCACCGTGTTTTCCTTTGAGCCCAAGGTCATCTTCAAAAAGAGGACTCTGCAAAGCGAGCCCTTAGTTCTCAGCTCACAGACTGACTGACTGACTGAGTGATTGGCTGACTCACTTGCAGAGAACATGAGAAAATATAGCAGAAAGAGCTCGTCGACACCCACAAAAGCAACTCCCACACCTCTGTGACTCACTCAAAGTCACCTCAACTCCAAGGTTAAACGCTCACTGTATTTCCCTCTTAAATATAGATCCGTCCCTGAGTCGGGGCTGTAGCCTGTGTGAATACGAGCCACTTGGCAGATGTAGCTACTGTATGCGTGTGTGTGTGTGCCTTTCTCTCATTCTCTGATGTGCTTATATCTCGATATGAGTGAGAGCATTGTGTGTTCATATGACTTTTTTAAAAGGGTGAGTGAGGATAATCGGCCCCCAGCGCACCGGACTAAAAGGCCGGGTCAGAGTTTTAAAGAGAAGCTATGTATTTCCCATCCCTGGATAACGGCGATGAAGTGGGCCCTTGTGACTCAACCTGAGAGCATGAAAAGGGCCTCAGAGGGGACCCGCCATCGCCGGCCCTCTCTTTATTGTCCTAACGGCTGCCTGAGCTCTCTTCCCCAACCGCAGCAAGCGAGGAGAGAGAAAGGAGTGGAGTGGTGGAGAGCTCTCAGTGCTTTACCTACCCGGCAGCCACTCTCCACCATGAAAGCCCAGGTAATGTCCCCTGTTCAGTGTGATAAAATTTCAAAGAACACCAGTCTTGGTGCGTGTGCCTCTGTGTGCATGCAGTCACACGTACATAGAAGTGTGTGAGACCAGTTATAGGTTTCCTTTGTTGCTGTGAAATTATTGACTGTGGCCACTGCTTAATCAGCTCTGGCGGCCATCATTGCTCACTGTTACGTATCCAAATCCTTGTTTCTTTTAATGAGGCAACAAACCGCCTATATATAACACACATCAAGGCTATAAAGCTGCAAGTTTATTTAGTTTGATGGAGATGCTGTCGCCGATTGTTGCCTCCAATACACCTTATTACCACAGCAGCTACTTTATCACATGGAGAATGGGAAACTGAAGCTCAAGGGTTATCAGATGGGATCAGCTCAGGAGCGAGTTTCATTTGGAAGTTCAGTGCAGGTTTATTTTGTTCCTTTGAATATTGCTCGTTAAATTAATTTGATTGGGCTTTCCACATCAAGTTCAGTGAAATCCTGTGAAAACACTTCTATAATGTGTTCTGTGTTTCTGGAGGAGCTGTGACAAGCCTCAGGAAATAACATTGCTAATGTCAGGTACCACTAATGTGATTTAGTATGTTGCATTTGAAAGACATTGTACAATTGTCCAAAAGAGCAGCAGGTAATAAAAATGTGAGCTTTAAGAGAGAATGTTAAATATCAAATTCTGTATGTGTTTCTTATTATTTACCAGTACAATGCCAGTTGTGTGTGTACTTTTCTGTACAACTGTTGCTGTTTCAATAATGAAGCCATGCAGCCAGCTGTGTTTGTGAGATGGAAATTGTTTTTGGTTAAATAATACAGAGGGATTAAATTTCTGTTTGGAGTAGCTTTATTTTTAATCTGTTTATCACGGTCAGTCCGTTAATTCTTTATTTCAGCACCAGGAGCTGTCCACAGTGTGAACACCACAGGCATTTAAATGGCTTTTACATTGATTCAGTGTCTGTCATTCCCAATAAGGGACCGGTTCATACTAAAGAAGCCAAGTCATTTTGAAGTAAAAGACCAGATTAGGTCTGTAGGTGGGTATTTTCTGTCCCATAATCAAACTGGGAGCCAACTCTCATGCTGTTGTTAATGGTTAAATGTCCTTCAGGTGGGTGGATTACAGAGTGTATGTAATAGTGGACGTAGACTCTGGTTCTGAAAAGTGAAGCTGATGCTGAAGTGCCTTAAACCTTTAACTACTGATTGTAAAAACGTCAGGTTGTATTGAGGTCTATGGGAAAATGGCCCTAATCACTTGATTTACCTCAGTAAACGTTTTCCTAATGAGTTTATGGTCTCAGTCTCTCGTTTCAAGTCATTTTCAATACAATACGATGTACATTTTTTAAATGATGGTTCCATTTAGAGGAATGGAGGCCATAAAGCGGGGTGTGCATTAGGGTGTGAATACCGTGTAATGGATGGAACAACTCCAAATATGTTTTTCTTTTCTTTTTTCTGGTTTATAGTTTTGAGATAGTTTGATCTATTCATTGGCCTGTTAGAGCACAGCTTAGAGTGGTAGCTAACAAAAACTAGGAACAAGGTACCAGCATCAAAAGAGAGTTGTGACCAGTGTCTCGTTTTTTATGTAGTGTAGCGTACATGTGGTAACTTTATTTGTTGGTTTTTTCAATTTTCCACAAAGCTAAGATTCCAACAGCTACTCTTGTCTGGGTGATCTCATGATATAGGGTGAAGGATATGACTCTTGACTCTTCTCCGACATTGATCAGAAATTGATCAGTATCACGTTGTGGACTTGTGGACTGGCGTTATTGTGCTGTAAATACAGGAAGATGGCAGCTATCAAACTGCAGCCCCTGCAGTTGGACTGAAAATAATGTTGTCACTCATGCAAATGCTACATAGTGCAGTATTCTTGCATCTCCTTATAAAGTTTGATCAATGTCAGTCAGTTTTCAGCTTTAAGTCTTTGAAAACACAGGCTACCTGGGCTCTCGTGGGACACTCAGCCAAGTCAGTGTATGTTGCTACCAGTCCATCTTAGTGCTTGTCAGCACTACAGCATGATTAATTCTTATCGCTGTACAGTGTGTTGACAGCAGAGACGGCAAAATATGTAAAAGTTGACATGGCTGACATTGTGACAGGCTGACAGAAACATGAAGTAGAGGTTTATATGTGCCACACAGATGATCTATAAATAAGTGGTTTGGATGGGATCTATAAAGAGTGTGTACCCCATTAGTTTCTCCCTCTTTTTTCTTTTTTTCTGGTCTCTGCATTGCTATTTTTTGTATTTCTTCTTCTCTTCCCCTTTTTTGACTACACCTCCCTCCCTCTCTCCCTCCCTCCCTCCTTCCTTCCTTCTCCAACATCTATCTCTCTCTCTGGATGGCTGCCTACCTCTGTGCCTGTGTCTGGGAGTTGGCTGGGGCAGAAATAAACCACAGTAATGGCTTTGCTTTGCTGCTAATCTTGTCATAAGAAGGTGCGGCCCTGGGAGGATAGCTCCTCGCGTGTGATATCCTAATTTAAACATCAAAAGATTCCATCATTAGGAAGCGCGTGTCTAGCCCCAGTTTTCAAGGGAAATTATTACATCTTCCCACTGCAAAAGTGTAATGCAGGAAGACATTTCTGTCAAGCGCACACGCAGACACACACATAAATCTCACCGGACTTGATGTTTGTGCACTTGAAGAAAAACATCATCATTAGCAGCTTTCTCTTGTGATAGACGGAGTGATGACTTTTAGTGTCGCAGCCCACCGTGGGCTCTGATGATAGCCTTCGTTTGGAGTTGCTGCTTGGCGTGTGAGATTTGAGACAGGGATGGGGATCTGCTAAGTGGGATCTGGCCTGCCTCCTGACAGCTTCTCTGGTGGGTCTCCCTGTGCTTCAGAGCCATCAGGCAGAATCTGATGTATGTCGTGCGGCAAGGGAGCATGAGGCACCACCACACCTGGTTAATACTGTTATATACTGCATGACAGGTGCAAACGCAAACAGAAAAAGTGTGTGAAGACAGGAGGAAAGCATACATTTGTAGCTATACCTGTGTACGTATAGAACTTCGTTATTCCAGTATTTTTCTTTGTAGATTTGACAGCTTTAAACCCGACTCTGCTCTATGCTCTTCTACTCTGAGAAGCATTTGAGCATCTTTCATCTCATTTAGATTTTACGGCCTGTAATTTACTATTTTGGTTCATTCTTCCTGCTGTCATCAACCCTGTTACCAACACCAAGCAGCCTGCTGACAAAGTTAGAGCTGAGATATTTGGTGGAGGACAAAAAGGAGCTAAAAGAAGACTCAGTACTGGAATTATCATTTCCCAACTGGCCAGGAACATGGCTCTAAAGCAGTGTTTCTCAAACTTTCTCAGATCAGGAACCACTTAGACACTTAAAACTCCATCGTAGTAAAATTTGCTTGCCTGTTGTGTCAGTTCAGAGTTTATTCTCTTTAAATTGACCCAGTCTTTAATCATTAACAGGCTGTTAGTGATACTGTACTTCTTACAGTTGAAATTCCTCCAAAATGTCACGCATTTTAAAAACATATACCGTAGACTGACAAAGCTGACAGTGTCACAAAATGGTTGGTGACAGTGAAGTCAACAACTGTAAAAAAATTAAATCATCATATTTGAATTTACAGATGAGTTGATTTAATTGCTAATAGGCTCTGTAGACACTCTGTTTGAGAAACACTACATTAAACATGAGATTTTTTACACTTTGAGAAATAAATTAGCGCAAACAGAGATGAACATTAATGCTGCATGTTTGCTAACACAATCACCATATTAGCTTAAATAGTGATAATATATAATAGATATTGTTTCAGGTTAAAATATGATGGAAATTGGTCATTCCTGGCAGTTTGGAGTTGACTGAAAAATCCCTGGATGTGAAAATCATTCATATAAAATAAAAAAGTGATTTTTTTTTTTTTTTTTTTTTCCCTTTGGGGTCTGGTCAGATTTTTCAGTGTGGTGATCGTGGGGTGGTGGGGGGGGCTAGTTAGACCGCACTATTTCTTAAATCCCACCCATGGCTCTGCTTGACATTTAGTAAAAAGAAATAACACAAAATATGAGGCGTGGCTGTTAAACAATGAAACTAGGCTCTTGTAGGTTGAACCATCATTATTCTATAGACAAAGTGATTGATACATTTATAGATTCGAGGCATGGACTTTAATAATAGATAATAATGAAACTGTACTGAACTTTTCTTTGGGTTTAAACAGTTTCTACAATGTCAACAATAATCTGTTAATTTTAGATGTTATAGTAATAAAAATGACACTTTGAATCAAAGCCTGAAGTTGATTAATAGGCTCTCCGACTGTTTGGCTCCCATAATTTGAGTGTTCACAGGGGATGGCAACTGGTGCATGTGATCTGTCGCTTCACAGCAGCACTTACGTGGAATTATTAGCTCGACTGATGATGGATTTAAGAGTGAATCAAGAAATACCATGTTCCATAAGAGAGTGCCATCAAAAGACCAAAGAGGTGTTTGCTCTTTTCCGTTTCACTTTCAACTCTCTCTTCGTCTCTTGCTCTCTGCGTCTTTGTCTCTCTCTCACTGAGGCTCTCTCTCCCTTTCTCTCTCTCTCTCTCTGTCTCTCTCTCTCGCTCTCTTCAGGAATAGTACTACAGTAGGTTTCAATTGGTGTATGATTTATTCATTGTTGTGTTTTTTCCCCTTCTCCTTGAATGTTTGGTAGAGAGGACAGGAAACTTTGAACCAGAGTACAAAGCAATGTATATTTGGGTCACACATTTTTCGCATTTCTTCTGAGAGCTTCCTGTGTGTGTGTGGGTGTGTGTGTGTGCGCGTTTGTGCGTGTGTTTGTGCGTGCGTGCTCGTCCACGTGTGCTCTTCCTCTCACCGTACTTTGTCTCCCTCCCTCTCTTCTGAGAGCTCGTCTGGTGACTGGGTCGACTCCTCTCCTCTCTGCCACGTTCGTCCTTGAAGTGAGAATCAGCAGGGTGCTCCTATCCAAGGGGAGGCTGGTGGGGGTAGGAGAGGGGAAGTGGAAGGGTGTGTGTGTGTGTGTGTGGAGGGGGGGAGCTAAATAATGGATGATATCTTATTGAAATAGGGGCCTGGTAAAAACAGAGGGAGCGAGCGTGTCATTACCTGGGAAACAGAGCAGAATGCTTAATCCTAAACACCACACGGCAAAACCGGGCCACAGCAACGCCCTCTGTGTTTAGTGGCGTCAACCTCGGCTCTGCTGCTCAGTGGAATCATCCTCGCGATGTGAAATTCACTGTGATTCTGAGCCTGTTTGTTAGGTGTAATCACAAGCAATGCAACACCTAATAGCGTTATGTCATTATGTCAGTGTGAAAGAGTGAGCCAAGCCGGAGCAGCATGGCAGCCACCCCCCCTTTTATATTCTCCCCACACTGTGACTTTGACCTAACACCATCTTGGCTTGTGCTGATTGACTCAGCAGTCATTATCATCCCCCCCCCCCCCTTTTTCTATGCCACACCCAGACAGAACTTCAAAACTTGTCTGGCCCTAAGCCAAGCTGGTAAAATATGAGCCGACACTGAACCCATGACACCACTTCTTCCCAGATACATTAGCAGCACTTCCCGAGCCTCACCTTCACCGCAGACGTCCCCCCGCAACGCAGCGTGCCTTTCCAAACCTGTGCACACAATCAACATATTCACACCTGAGGAAAGTTGTGTATTTTCCTCTAGTGTGAAAGCTGATAAATAACTAATCTGGGTGTCAAGAAAGTCATGTCGTGGAGGAGGATTGGACTGTTTGCAAAAAGTTAACGCGGGGATCTTTTGAATTTATACAGTTCCAGTGTCAAAAGTGTGAAGGCTTGTCGCTGTGTGCTAAACTGTCGCAGTGTTCCACAAGTTACTTTTCAGGAGTTAATTATTCCAGCCCCACATCTTCTAATGGTATTTTGAATTATGAATTCAGAAATAAGCTGGAAACTGCAAAACAAAATCAGGCTAACGACGTTAGCTGTAATTAAAATGGAGAAGTAGCAGGCTGCCACGCGATTGGCTTGGAGAGAGATGTATTAGCCAGGCATATGGTTATGATAATTAATCCCAGGACTACAGAGAAACAAATAAACACACGCTAAACAAACAGGGGGGACCAGCTGAGGGCTGCAGGCATGGGTACTTCTGGGTAAGGAACCCAAAAAGGAAAAAAAAAAAGAAGCAGATTCTTATCGTCATTGCTGCAACCATGTGTATGAGTCACACACAAAGAAGGAAAAAAAAAAAGAAGCAAAGGAGCGGAGGTAAAGGAAGGAGAACAGAGATGGGGGGGTGTAAGGAGAAGACCATGAGATCAGCCCCTTAAGGAACTGCCTTGCATGAGAATTTGAGTCTGTTGTTGCCCCTTAAATACAAAGCGCATGGTCTTCCCTTTCTATAATATGCTCTACACGACATTTATCTCTTAAGCTGTACCAGAAAACATAACCTTTGCAGTCATATGCTGCTTTACATCAGGAGTATCACTGAGTCATTAATATGAAGCTATCAGCGTTGACGGCATTATCCCTTTTTTGTTTTCCACCATTCAGATGAGCACAAAAGAGCCTCATCTTCTTACAGGCTCTGAAATTAACAGCCAACCCTTTGTATGGGCTTATAAATAACTGGAAATGCTTCCTTGTCTTTCTTCTTAGTGTGATTCAGGACTAAGACTGTGAAAGAAGGGAAGGGAGAGTAGACAGGGAAGTGGGGCCACGCAGGCCCAGTGGTGTGTGAATAGACACAGCAAGTGTTTATGGTGAATCGGAAGAAGAGACGCTGGGATAATGCTGTCTCTTTCCCTCTATCTGCTCCCAGTTGGAGGATGAGGGAGACAGAAGGGAATAGCTGCTAATAAGGCGTTGGGTGAAAGGCTTTGGGAAAGCTCCCCGTGGTGCTGGTCTGTAATGGAGATAAGCGTTGCCGTGTTGTTGTCTCACAAAAATCAACAAAGGGAACATGCGATGGGAGATTTGCGGCCGCGTCCCCAGTGAAAAGCGGGGCTTTCACTGCGCCGTAATGTTTAGCAGCATTAGAAATCATTAGGCCTGGCACAGAGGGGAGGGGGGGGGGGGGTGCCCATGCCCATGCCCCAGTTAACGCTGTTTTCAAAAGCTGCCCATAATGCATTCCTTAAACTTGCTTTCTTCTATTCACCTTAAGATATGGGCAAATCTGATGCGAGGAATGCAAGGAAGAAAATGAGGGGTAGCTCTTCTCTTTGTTTGTTTGTTTGTTTGTTTGTTTTAGCTGAAGATTTAGACAATCTACATCCCTGCGCCTTGTGATCTGCTGGAGCGATAAGGCCATGGCCAGGCTGTAGTTAGACTAGCAGCAGGTGCCTTGCCAGGCAGTGGGGGGACACAGAGGATGATGATAAATGGGGCCAGTTTCCCGCATAAAGCGCAGCACCCTACGGAGGGAAGAGAGGTAATGTATGCAGAGTTCACAGGCGCTGTGGGTTGCTGCTGCAGGGCGGGCGGACATCTTTGGAGCAAAATGATAGCTGCATAGAGATGAGGAGACTTCCAGGAGGTTATTTTAGCCAAGTTGTGCGCTCGCTGGAAATGTGGAATGGACTCCTGTGATCTGCAGGGCCATGACTGCACATTTGCTTTTCTCAGATGAGAGGAGGCGTATCGACACAGGAGTGGTCAGGAATAGTCGCCTTTTCTGTCAAACTCTGCAGTATGGAAGGGCCAAGTTCATACTCTGGTCCTGAGATATCCAGCTGAAACATTTTTCTTTCATTTAACAGGGTTCTAGGAAGAATACTTGTTTTTTTATTGCATTTTATTACATTACACGTGTTGCAAAGGTCGAGAAGAAATCTCCACAGTCAGATTTATCAAATCCAGGAAGTGCTGTTATTGTTGTTGTCACTCATCTGACAATATTTTACATCATCTGTATTAATATTATCAATAAAGTTGTATTAGTTTGCTCTTCTCAAAAGAATGAGCAGAACTCATGATCAGATAAAGATAGAAACTTCCAGTTTTTTTCTCGTTTTATGAGCTACTATACTATTACAGTGAACAGTTTTTATTGAGCGACATATATACAGTTAGCTGGGTTTGTGCTGATTGTGAATATCTGGAGACTTGGTCAGGAAAAACAATCAGCGGAAAAGCCTCAATGTGGGTCTAAAAGCGTTACACTGGTTTTGTACGCTGTAGGGAAGGAGCTGAAAGGGTGTGAGTTTAAAATGGATCCAATGGATCCAACTTTCCTCTGTAACTGTCTGGTGTACAGGGATGCAAGGTTAAGCCGTTACTCACCAATCATCTTACTGGACCATTTAACTTAACTAATTTGATCCTTAAAGGCAAACTTCCAAACCACGATGCCGGAGGAAAAGATAAAATTGATTCAACAAAACGCAATAAAATAAGATCCTCAGACAGCAAATGCTCTCTTATCTTCATAATCATAACCTCATAAACCCTTTTTAGTACTTTATATTATGATGCAGTGTTTGCAACTGATGCAGCAGCTCACAAAAACAAATACTTAAGTGCAGTGGCCCTGTGAAGCGAGGTGTAACCTTTAACTGCTGTTAACTAGCCGAACCTAGCCGTGCTAGCACTAGCTGCTAACCAGCTGGTAATGAATGCACCAGGCCTGTGAGGTCAAGCCCGGTTGTCTGGGGACCCATTAGCGAGGCGAGTGAGCCCTCCCAGCCCCGTGCTCTCTCTTTCCCTCCCTGCATGGGTCCTCTGTCCTGCAGGCTCCAGCTAGCAACACAGCCCCAGTACAGCGCCAGAGGCCAGGCCAAGCTCTGCCCAGAGACCCCACCTCAGTGAACTGTCATTTGTCTCGGCCATCCTGCCAGCGCCGCGGGCTACATTAAGCCTTGATCTATGGGGCGGGCCAGCCTACTTGGCCATGGGATTCAGATGCTGTATCCACTGCAAAACTGCTCAGAGTTGGGCTCAGGTTGCTTCATGGTGAATCTATGTGGACTTGTTTTAAAAATATTACTTTTCTTCCCCTAATCACAGCCATTTTTCAAACAAGCGTTATGCTACATTTCACCCTTGGCACAGCAGTATCTTTTGAATCAGGCAAAGCTGTTGAGTGAAGGCCTTTCTCTGCCGGCTGGTTTACAGTATCTCAATCTACTGTGTCCTGGCTCTGGTGTTAAGTGTCTGTCCAAAGGGTCTGTGTTGCTGTCAGCACCCTCACATTCACTTTTCAGTGCCGGGCTCCCTCAGATGGCCTCCTCGCTCTCTCACACCCCCCTGCTTTTTTTTTGGTTTTTTTTCTTGCTTTATCTCAGGGTTTCTCAACATGGCTGTTAAAAGCGTGTGATGAAATGAGATCTAGAGTTGAGACCAGTTTGACCGCACCCCTGCTCGAGTTTCTCACTGGTTACTGCTTCATTTTCCTGTTCCTGGACCCTTTTGGTGGTGTATACATCTCCTCCCGTACAACGTCCCTGGAGCCTGGCCAATCGCGAGGCCTCAACTAGAGCTGTCAAACCCAATTCTGCCAATGGCGGGTGTTGAAAGCTGGCATGGTAGACATTGAAGAAAAGCCGGCGTGCTGCTGTCACATTACTCCTCAGTTGTGCACGAGTGGGGGGAGGTTGCAAGTAAGATCATTTTGCAGAAACACTATAAAGCCACATCAAGATGAGGGCCCACACTTGCTGGCTCCTGAGCCCAGTTTCTGGAAATAGACAGTGGGCATTTGCATGCTTCTTTCTAAGCCAGTCTATTCATTAGATTAGTGTTGTGCTAATGTGAGGACCAGCCAGACTTAAATACAGGATGTCATAAATCATAATGTTCACTTTAAGCTCATTCACACATAGATACTCGCGTACACAAAAGCATGCAATAATCGTACACACACAATTACACACTTAAACAAGCCCAGTGTTTGTGTTCAGCACATGTTGGAGGTGGACATCTTCCCGTCTCTTTAGCTTTTTGTGGGGCTCCCATGAATCATTGCCTCTTATTCCTTTCTCAGCGCGGAGGAAATCACATTAAGTGGAGCGCCGTGTTTGGCTCACACCAGTCTTGTCTTAATAGCTGTAATTTGGAGAGCAGAGAAAGAAAGGGAAAGAATGGAGAAGGAAGCTCACTCACAACACTAATTCCAGTCAACAAAACCACCCCTCTCCAATCCCACCACATTAATTTGCATTAAAATATCCAACAGCTAAATATGTAAAGACAAAATAGTGGCATACTATTTATACCCATGCACATCTCCTGCTATGTGTGCTATGGCAACAGCTGTGTGTGTGTACAACCCCCTGCTACTGTAACATACTGAACAGACCTCCCGCACCAACATGGTTGCCATTCCACCTTCGCACAAGTTTGCAGGAGTGAGAATATGGAAAGGGAAAAACAGTTTAATGACCATCTGTTGTCCAGTTGAAGTTGTTTACACAGTGATTTTCATGAATCTAAACTTATCATTTCAGCCGCAAAGAGGATAAAGGTCAAAAGAGGCGTTTTTAGCATGATGACAGCCATACAGGACGCCTCTCCCTGCCCTGGGGTACCACCCATAGGAGCGTAACAGCGGCAAGCATCTGTCAGGATAATAAATGTGATCAAAGTCGTCGGACTGGGCTCGATTTAGGCACAAAATCAACTAGGTTAGGTGTAAAATCAGTACTTTCTTATGGTTGGAGGACCTTCATCACCATGGTTACAATAAGTGGCAATTAACGATAAAAGTGTGACCAAATGATATGTGACTGGAGACCAGGGGCCAGACGTATAAATGATACAAACATCCAAAAACCATGCACACCCCACTTCCTGCACATGAATTTGTATGAATAAACGCAACATGTCTGACCACGTGTGACATGTTCTTTTATAGCAAGACCAGTTAGATACAGTGAAGTGAAAATGTTAAATAAAGAGGAGACACTGAGTTTAATATGAAGCAAAACACGCAAGAAAATGACAGTTCTTAAACGGAAATAATTATTGTTTGTGTGCTCAGTGTTTCCACTGCATTGTTTGGTACTAATTTAATATTCACTGATGACAGTTTCAGTTCCTTTCTGTAGCCCGATGAAGACGTCTCTGGTCCTGACAAATGAAGTTCAGAGGAAAACATGACTTAACAGTAATTGTACTACTGTTTACAATTGAGCTAAGTTTGTAATCAGACCAACAATCGGTGAAGTTGTTTCTTTTTTTGTCGTTCCTCTCTCAGCCATGCCTGACAGCTCATGGCTCAGGTAGTGATTTTGTCTGCACACGGGTAGATTAAGAAATTAAGCTCCTGAAGCGCCTGAATATTTACAGTTTTGTGCATATAGACCAGAAGTCAGTTTTCTTTTTGCTTTTACAAACAAACAAAAAAAAAAAACATATCACTGACACACACGGACAAGTCTGCAAAAGAATGTATGACATCAGTGCGAACTAGAATCTGTGCTTTCTCCAGTATCAACCACTGCGTCGACACTGAGCATTTGCGTTAGTCTGAGCTGTGATATCGATTGTGAAGTTTGTCATGGGCGTAACTCAGAGGGCCAGTGTGTAAGAGAATCAATTCACTCAATCCTTTGGTGGCATTTACAGGACCAGGTGAGCTGATTTCAAACACCTATAGAAAAAAACTCTCTCCCTCTGTTCCTAGAGGATTGGAACAACAAAGAAAATATGGTGGTTTAATGGGAATTGCATGCATAGATGTGAAGGGTGTTGTCTTCTGCTGGTATGTTTTTTCAGCAAAGCGAGAAAAGATGTGTTTGATCATCCTTTGTTAAATACCTGTTTACCCGACAAGATACAAAAAACGTGATGACTTATAATTCAAAGATTTACTGTCAGTTTTGATTCTCCGCAGCCCATGTGCCTTTCTATATCTGGATCTCATCTCTTTGGCTATAATGCAATGATTTTATGGCGATTCTCTGCTGCTGAATCCGTGGAATTATCCATGCTAATGCTTCTTTCTAATGCTACTATCATACTGATAATAGCATTATCTAATCCTGCCGGTGAGCATTTGCACCTCTAGCTGTTGCAGTCGTGATCCAGATAATTCCACTAACTAATGCGCCAGTCACTCCCAACACTTCCCAACTGCTCCACTGCACAGATGAGCACCTCTCATGACCTGGAGCCTCCCAGAGCACCAAAATCAATATGAGAGCCCTGTTCATGGTCTGGTTACTGGGCACTCTTTTAGTTTACTTGCAGAAATTATTATTATTATTGAGCACATTGCAAGAACAGACGGCACAGAACACATGCTCCCCCCAACTCTGAAAGAAAAAGATGTCTCTTGTTGTTGAAATCTGCAAAATAATCTCCATCAATATCAATTAAAATAATTTTCTTTGATTAAAAATTAGAGTTGGATGAGAAAGACACCTTTAGTGCAGAGAAGTGCAAATATGTATCAGTAGTGCACTAATTTTTTTTTTTACCTCCATGAAACTAAAATTCAGTGCAATCCTGCCCCAAGTTCATCTCTCAAACTAAATTAGTCATAGCACAATGAATATCAATTTCACCAAGTATCAGTTTATTTCATGCGCAGTGAAGAGATAGAAATATATTCAAACACATAAAATTTTTTTGGATCAGGAATGCTTCATAAACCCAATGGGAACATTGGCACAGTGCTTCGTTTATAGCACATACATGTGTACAGTAACTATTTTCTGTCCTCCCTAACCTCTGCTCCCCAGCGATTGCCACCCACTTCTAGCATTTCCACGGTGGCTGCAGTAATCTTTGGCTTCCCTCCTCTGTGGTTGCCTGTGCAAACAGCACAGTCTTGGACAGAGGCTCGCTCTCTCCCTCATTTACTGAGGTGAGGGAAGGTGAGAAAGATGGGTGGGATGAAGGTGGTCTGGGCACGTTTCGGGGAGGTGGGGGTCTAGATGCCACAGGAATATCCAAAGAAGTGTGATGTGTGTTTCCCGTCCACATTAACTCACAGAACTAAATTAACAAACTGTATTTTGGCTGTTATGTTATAGTATTTGCATCTGTAGCCTGTGATTCATCCAAATAATCTTAGGTTTTCATGTGAGGCATAGACCAGGAGAACGGTACAGACCTGAATCCCCTGACAGTTAGAGGATCCAGAGACTTATCCTGTGGGGAGGGAAGAGTACCATTTGCTATGGCTTTAACAGTCACCAGATCACAATCCAATTAAAACGAAATTTTGTGTCTTGTAGAATCAATACCAAGGTGTGGTGAAGTTGTTTAGATGAAGATGGCCTAAACCATCTTACTAAGTCACTTGACTGGTCTGTAGTTCCTGAATAACTATTAACTGCATCGAGTTAATAAAGCAAAAGCAAAGGTACTTATTCTCAACGCATCATCCCTGATTTACTTTTAATTTTAATTTAATGGCTGGTGCAAAATAACTACTCATTGATTGTAGCGTGTACATTTTAGTAATTACTTTACAGTTGCAGGTACAGTTGTGTATCATCCCAAACTCATCCACACTCACTAGCAATTACTTTACTATCAGCTCCTGATTTGTTCCTTGTTCCTGAAATTCCGTTCACTGTATTGTGAAGGGTTGCGGACTGTTCCGTGAAAGTCCGTCAAAGCTATAACAATGGCAGCATTATTGCCACAGGAGCTGCATTACACTGTTAAACAAGAATTTCCATTCAGCAGCTTCAGTGTAAATATAAGCAGTGGCTCTGTTTGCTGTAAAATCTAGAATAGACTGACTGACGGAATAAAACTTTAGTGAGGATCCCTGATCCTGATTGCTGTTAAACCCATTTGGGAGATGTCCTTTCAGTACAAAAAGGCCTCTATAGTCATGCTGGACGGCTGGGGACTGCATGGAGAAATCCTTACTCTTTGCCAACCTTAGATTCATGGCCCTGTGTGTTTGGCTAGCCATTTCCTGGTGCAGCACTTTCTATTTTATTTGGCCCGCTTCAGCCCCAAGGATAGGGGGACAGTTGTCTTCCCTCACTGCTGAGCCCGGAGAATTTCCTTGCTTACTTTTCCTCTGCTCTGTGGGAGAAGAGGGAGAAATAAAAAAGTAAAAAAAGAAGAAAACTGGATGGTAGCCCTGTTTGAGTTATTAGTTAAGAGTGGGAGGCAGGGTGGGATGAGCACAGGACTAGAAAAAGATAAAGAGGGGTAAAGATTGAAAGAGAGGGTACTACCGTGTCTTGTGTTTGGAGTTTGGTTCTATTTTTTTCTCCACTGCACTCTGAGTTCTCGCCTCTCAATGCCTCTTGGACTCAAAGAGAAACCGCTTTATTTGGCTGACACCAGCTCTTCGTCCCAAAAAGGCACGGCTGATTGAACTGCCTCAATCTAAACAGATTCCTATACGCAATATTTATTTACAATGCTTTCTATGGAGCAACATTTGATGGGAAGGCACACTGAAGGAAATTGCAGGGTGAAGGACAAAACTATCTTGGGGGCCACACTGAAGGAGGCTGTGTTTTCAGGGGGAATTACAAGGCTGGAACGCGTCAAGCCCAAAACACATTTTCACATTATGCTCAGGTGTTTATTTTCTTTTGGCCCTCAAAGAGTAAAGTGTGTGTAATTTTTGTGCTCTTCAGCCTGTGGGACATTCACGATGATAGTTTGGCTGAGTTCCCTCCAGGTGCATGTTATATGTTGAGAGACAGCGAGGTAAAGAGGGACAAACAGAAAGAAAAAGACAAAGAGGGAGAGACGCACCTGGCTCTCCACCACACCTGGGAGGAGAGCTGGATGATGTGGGCTAATGATGTGGTTTTAAAGTTGCAAGCACCACACACCGTCCCTAGATGGCCTGTGGTTACTTCGTCCTCACCGCAGAATATTCCAGCCATACGACCATAAATTATTCCATAAATATCAAACTGCCATTGTTATTGTATTCACACACATTACTAGACATGTAAAATTCACTTTTTCAACCACCAAGTTGGTTTTCGCATGGTTGGTTTTGTGCTTTATGGCACAAAAGAGAAAGAGGGCACTGTTGTCCCAGAGTAAATGGAGCATAAATTATTTCAGAGGCAATGGATGTCTGCTGAAAATAAAATTTCCAATGTACGATCCTCTTTTGAATAGAAAACAACCTTTAATCTTTAGTTAAAGAATTCCCTCCAAATTTGGTGCAAATTTGTAGCTATATTCTGGTTGGTTGGTTTGAAGCTGTATTCTCATTGGCTGGTTGATTTGTACCTCCTTTCTGATTTGGTTATTTGGTTTGTAGCTGTATTCTGATAAGTTGGTTTGTAGCTCTATTCTCTTGTTATGGAGGAGGTGGTTTGCGTGTATTAGAAACACAATTACAGACATTTATTGTGTACAATCAGATATAATGGACCAGAGCAATTTAATTCCTCGACTGAACAGCAAAAAAACCTCATGATAAAATCATGTACTTCTCTCTCTCTCCTGTCACGTCGGCCATAGCCAGGGCACTTTCTTCCAACTGTCCATCCGTCCCATTGTCATTAATATATATCTCTTAACACCTTGAGTGAATTTTATTATCTTTGGCACAAACATTCGTTTGTAGTCGAGGACAAACTGATGAGCTCCTAGTGGTCAAAGGTCATGGTGACCTCACAAAACACGTTTTTAGCCAGAACTCAAGAATTGCAATTCAAGTTTCAAGCAAATGGTTTATATTTTATATGAATCTGGATAAATGGGTAAATAGGTAACCTGTGCTGCAGAAAAAAGGTCACATCCTACTGCATATGATTTACATTATTATGAATATCACTGTGACGATTTAGCTTTGAGAGGGAGTCTTTGCTGGCCACTGTTTTTACAGGTGATCTATAGAACTTAAAATGCTATACAAGAGCCCTACAAATACATTTTGCAGTAAAAACCTCACTCATCTTTCCTGAATTGACAGAGAAGCCAGTTTTGCATAGTGCTGCTTTCTATAAGAAGGTGCTGTACAGTAGCCTCTTTACAACCACTCCTCACCATCATCCAGATTTAGTACAGCATTCCTTATTCCTGCCTAATGTAGCTGATCCCTCCACACATTTTCCTGCCTCTCTCTCTCTCTCTATCCTCCTTCCCTGGCTTTTGTGAGAAGGAGAGGTGAGCTGATATGTGTCTTTAACTGAGCTGGAGCTCTGCTGCAGCTTACCTCTTACCGTTAAGATAGGATATGTGCTTTGTTACTGCTAACCTGCTTGTTTGGGGTGAGATCAGTGTATTTGTGTGTTTGTGTGTGTGTGTGTGTGTGTGTGTGTGTGTGTGTGTGTGTGTGAGAGCAGAGTAGGAGTACTGAGAAATCCCATTATGGAGCCAAGTTGCCGCCACGCTTTCCCCATACACACTGTGAACCCGGTGTAATCCACTCACACACTCACCATGCTTCCTTGTTTGTGTGCGCAGGCTCACACAAACACACATATACCCTCCAGACTCGGCAGTGAGCTGTGTATCCCAGTGCACTGTTGTGTTACCTACCGTGAAACATGACAGCTAATGATATCGAAGGCTTTTTAAAGGTGTGTTTGTGTGTCTGAGAGAGAGTGAGGGAGCTGGATTTATTCCAGACAGACATCGATTAGCAGGGAGAGAGCATTGGCTCAAAGTCAGAGCTACAAAATCAAAAGCTCTGCTTTCATGTATGGAATTAATTTGATTGTCCTTTTTACTCATACATTTGGTCACTTTTCAACCTAAATTCAACGAGTAAATGTTGAATTTAACTCATGCATCTGGTCATTTTCTGTGGTTGATGCACTTGGAGATTGAATCAAATTTTTCATTAATCCCTGTTAACACTGGATGTGATAATGTAGTAAAGTAAACATTTTTAGACATTTAACAATAGTCGCTACATCATTTCAGCCACTTTGTTTCATTCATGTGAAGCAAGGACTTACTTCACATAGATGTGTGATCATTTAACAGTTAAACGCCTGCTGGTGGGCGGCTCATTCCATGAGTCAGCCAAACAGTGTTTGAAACAACAGAGCGTTACTGTTTGTGGAGATCCCAACACTTTTAATGCCAGACTGAATTTGGAGAAAACTCATGGACAAAACATGTCAAATATTTCTTTTTGAGGGAAAGGTGAAGCCACTGTTGCTCGTGGAACAAGCTTCATATCTAAAACAACTCATTTTAGCTTTCATCTCTCTAAACGCGATATGATGCCGTTAGCACCAGGTCCATTTATTTCTTTGTGTACAATCGTATATAATTTCATGTTTAATGCCTTAGGGATTGTAGTTTTTAACAAACATTCCTCCAGCAAGTGTGAAAAGCCTATTTGTTGTGTAATATTTTCAGCAGTGGACGAACACACACTTGTCCATTTTTCGTAATGAAGGAAGATGCTGATTCCAAATGCTGTGGCTCATAGTTTAAGAGCAGTGTCAGGAATGAGATTTATCCGGCTTGGACTGCACAGATAATACAAGGATCAGTTCATTGTTTATTTTAATCTTGTGGATGAGAAAAGTGCAGAATATCATCAGGGCTTTAAAGAGCTAAACGGGCGTGTTCCTACTGGATGTTGTTTTTCCTGCAAGTGAACAAATCCATCCAGAGTCTTTTATGCTGTTGAGGTGGCAGGCGAACATGCAGAAAGCCCTCTGAGGGGTTTTCCTCTCTTCTTCAATCACTTCCTCCAGGCAGAGTGTAGGGGGCGCTGCACACACTGACTTGCACCTGTGAGATGGGCACAGAGGGGAGCCTATTTGTCACCAGTCTGTCTCTCTGCCTTGCCATTCTGTGCTCACTCACTGTGTGTGTGTGTGTGTGTGTGTGTGTGTGTGTGACAAGAGAACTGGTTTCACACACATACACACTCTCTCCATCCTGTCCTCCTCGACTCTCTCCCTCTCTCTCCCCCCTGACCCCAGCGCCATCTTCTCTGTCTCATCCTTTATGCATACTGACAGTGAGCCCCTCCGTTTATGGCACTGCATAACGTTCCCTCATTACCGCCCAGGACTCAGAAACCCAAACGCAGCAAGGGGAGAGAGGGAGGGAGCGAGGGAGGGGAGGCAGAGGAAGGGAAGGAAACGTGGGGGGAGGGGGTGTGGTGATATAGAGAGGTGGAGGAAGAGTGGAGAAGTGCCAATGATGACATTCGCTTTGGCTAATATTAATCTGATTCATTTGGCACGCCAGGAAGCATCGCTTTAACTGTTTCTTTGCTGCGGCACTGCTTCTTCGTGTGTGCGTGTGTGTGTCAGGAAAGAGCGCACACGTGCAACATGCAATTAAAACAATACACACGGAGATAGAAAGCAGATGCAGACAAACAGAAGAGATGCAGTCATCAAGCAATTTGTTGCACATGCACTCAAATGACATACATTGATTGTAGTGTACACACAGAACAGACACACACTACATTTGATATATACACAAATCCATGATTGGACACACTTTTGTTGGTGCAGTATACACAATAAAATGCATGCACATATAAGACATGCAATAGATGCTAATGACTAATTACATGATCGCATAAACACATTGGTCCACTATGCACTGCACACACACACACACACACACACACACACACACACACAGTGGTTTATAAATCCCTCCAGTACACACACAGAGCACATATATACATACAGCTGGTGCAGAGTGTGCAGACAGGGCGCAGCAGCTTGTGTTGGCTGTAAACAGCAGTACAGGCAGTATGGAGAGCAGCGGCTGTGTGAGCGCCGGGCCGGCCAGCCAATCAACCCCTCGATCTCCTGTCCCTGCCCTTCCATTGATCCCCATTAAAATGCTTAGCAGATGCTTGGCTTGAGAGAGACAAGCGCTTTTCTCTGCTGCTATTTTCATTTGTATGCTCCTTAACGCCGGCCCACAGTCTGGAATAGTCATTCTGCCAACTGGGATACAGGCCCACTCTGGACAGTACAGTAGCATCCATTCAGACGTAGCACAGTGTGCTAAACTAGCAGGCGTTTAAATCTTGAATGGATGTTGTCAGGACGGCCTGAACCAGATTTCAAAAGCTGTTGTGGATTTAGAGCCAGAGTTGCAATTTTGCCATCTGTGGCTGTGCAGACAGACACACACCTGGATAGTTTTGCTCAATTAGGACTTGTTCACTAGTTTTGTTCAAAAATGGCTCCTTTTGAAGACTTTGAATTCTTACAACATCATATTGTGAAAGTGCAGTGTTTTTCCAGATGGAGCTGTTAAAACCATTTGGATTTGCCATTGGTAATAATAATAATAATAATAATAATAATAAAAAGTACTGTTTTTTTGGCAGAGCAAACAAAGGTGAGCATCTTTATGAATGTGGCATATTATTTTTATTATTAACACTGAAGAAAAGTTCTGTTTTCAGTCTGATTAAATGCCTGAGCAGCCAGTAATAGCAGACCCTGTCTATCATAAAGGTTCACAGACTGACTTCATCATTCAGGTTTGATCTATAACCTTCTTTACTGTTATATATTATATATCGTGCTGCCCCACAGTTTTGCACATCGAGATTTCTGGTGCTCTCACACGGGGTCTTACCTCCAAATACAGTGGGTTTTAATCATCTGTGTGAAGTACTGGCTGGTTTGCAGCCTTTCTGGTTGTTTGACTGTTGATGATGCAGTGTTCCCAGATCTCATACAGAAGTAAATTGCCAAAACTAGAAAAACAAGTTGAGACGAACCAGAAATTTGATTGCAATTGATCAAAATGTCTACCTTCTTCACATCAAGCAAAACATCAGCAATTCTGGTTTTAGTTTTGGGGCAGATTAAGGACTTAATAATGGCACATTGACATCTTAATGTATATGACTCCCTCTCTATACACCACACACACACACACACACAGACAGTCACACATGACTGTAAATATCTCATTTGTGACATAACCCTGTGAACAGCGCGTGTCTGGAGCATGTGGGGCAAAGTATACCAGGATCAGGACTGGCTTGTGTTTTGCCAGCTTCAAAGAAAGCAGCTATTGTGTGCGTTAATGTGTCAGTGCGTGGCTGAACATACTGTATGCTCTCACTGCACTAATGTCGTGGGTGAGCGAGGAACATCTTCTTGCACGCATGCAGACATGAGCATCTTTGTTTTTGCGTCTATCCTCAGACTTTGTGCGTGTTTTTTTTTTTTTTTTTTTTTTTGGTAACCGAACCCGCTGCCTTCCTGTTACTGTGTCTGTGTGTGGCACTCGCCTCTGAGTACAGGCAGCGCACACTAGCCGGCTTTGTCTGTCCAGGGGGCTGACGTACGTCCATGGAAGAAGCCCTCCACTTCGGGCCGCTGCCATGAAAGAGAGTCTCTGTTCTCGCGGCCTGCCAATCACTCCCCGGCTTGTCGAAGGGGCGGAGAGGATGTCCAGGGCTCCATAACCTTCGTCAGGCGTGGAGAAAATGCAGATATGCGTTCTCTGCCCTGACCTATCTTGTCTGATGACGAAGCAGGACAATGTCGAAATGGAGAGGAAACAGAGGGAGAAATCAGCGCAGGAAGCTATGGATGGTCAAGTCTCATGAGACCACCTGTATCACTGACACTGATACATGATTATAAAACTGAAAATTAAAGTGAGAGGCCAAAATATCTCAGTCCCTATTCTCTTCTCCCACTTAACTGCATAGACAAGCTGACACATGTGGAGTTACCCAGATTACACCTGCAACTGATCCACATGAATCCAATGCGAGACTTCATCTTCACTTCACCTTCCCTCTTTTGCTGGACACTGCATATCTACTTATCACAGGTGAGGTAGAGGGACATTTCTTCATAAATTAGATTGGTATGTAACCAAACCTCAACCTGAAACCCAAATTCAATGTCTGGATCCGTTATGTAGGGATCACAAACCAGTGCTCCAGTGTTGCTACATCCCAATGGGTGGC
The DNA here is from genome assembly GCA_038496675.1 of Rachycentron canadum. Classification (NCBI taxonomy): domain Eukaryota; kingdom Metazoa; phylum Chordata; class Actinopteri; order Carangiformes; family Rachycentridae; genus Rachycentron; species Rachycentron canadum. Next base: position 7,963,705 of record CM076671.1, read on the forward strand.
AAAAAATTATAGGGGTTGTAAAACAGTAAAGAACATAGAAAAGACTTCAAAAGCTATTGAAATGAAACATTAGGGAACATTATTTTTTTGTTTGAAGTGTCACCAATCATAGACATAAGGAGCTTGTGATTTGGGAGGGATTGCAGAGAGGCACAAGCCAAAAAGAACCAGTGCCCTTGACTGTCAAAGCCACTAAAGGGCAGTAATGGGAGCTTGTGACTGGTGGATTTAATAAAAAACATTTTTTAAAAGTTGCAATGTTTTATTTTTATTTTTAAACAAGTAGGGAGTCTGACTCAACAAAAAGCTGAAGTTCCACACAGCCAATAGAGAAAACTCAGAAATGATCTTTATAGGCAAAATAATTTAAGAATAAAACCACCAGGTACAATAATTCCCCTTAAAAGGATAAAGGGGCCCATAAAACATCCTCTGCATTTAAAATCTTACCTTAAACACATATATACAAATACACAGAGATAAACACAGACATACCTATCCACACACTTCCCACTCTTGTCTTCCCATAACCGTCACAGCGCAGGGACACATTGACAGCGTTCCATTTAGTCGACAGGACAACTCTGACAACTGCTCCGTCGGCGCACTGGGAGTTTTCCGAGATGCACAGAAGATACGATAAAGGGTGAGGAATGCTTGGTAAGGAGAGGGAAGGTGTGAGAGGAAGTGGTGGGGGGAGCGGGGTGGGGGGTGTAGAAGCTGAATTTGCGATGTCATGCGGCTGATTAGGCAGCTAGTCTATCTCTCCGGCATCAGGGGGCCCCTGACGGCAGCTACGCTGTCCCGCCAGCACATCGTATCCATCACCCTCCCTGTGTGTGAGTGCACACACACTCACACACACACACATTCTCTGTCCGCGTCAGGAAACATCATTCCCATCGATGTCACCTGCTCAGACCAGGAGCATGAAAAATGGCTGTCACGCCGACGCCCAAAAATGATTGCTGAAAACGAGAGGAGAGGGAAAATAAAAGTGGAGGGAAAGCGGGCGGGGAGGAGGCGGCAGGGAAGGTGAAATTGGAGGAAACTCTCGCCAGATTAGGTGCGGGTTAAGAGAATATTGATCTGTGTGCCGAGGACTGTTGATCTCTCTTAGCAGCACAAGACAAATGGCAGCAAACAGAAAATCGAGCGCTCGCCTTCTCTCCAAGGACGGGTTCAGCCTCTCTCTCTCTCTGCCTTTCTCCTTTTCTGCCATTTTTTTTTTTTTTTTTTTTGCACGCAATTCCCCCGATGTGGAACTCTCCTCATAACAACATCCAACTTCCCATAACAAGATTATGAAATGTTTAAATCGACAGGTATTACATTTTACAGCCCAAACAGATCAGCTACCAAACTAATGAACATCTTTGCTTGGATATTAAGTTTTTTTTCCCCCAGAACCAGCTCACATCCTTCGCACTGAACCAAACTCAAGCACCTAAATGGTAAGAAGCAGGAGTTTGTCAGTGTTAGATGCTGCTGAGTGATTCTGAAGGTTGCCTTGATAATTAGTCTTTTTCTCCCAATCGTGGTGTACGAGGGGCTCCATGGAGGAGCTGTGTTTGATTAGGGCCACAGCCTTGGCCTGGCACCCAGTCGGGGTGTTTGATGATGGGGAGCGAACTCTGGGCGGGGGCTGAGGTTCAGCCTCGCCGGCTCAACATCAAACAGCCGGGAGCAAAGGAGTACAGCCCTGGGGGACCCTTCCAGCACTGCTGCCTGGATAGGTAGATACACTCCTAGTCGGATGAGGAGGGAGGGAGGGAGGGGTGAAGAGGGAGAGAGATATTGAAAGAAAATCAAGAGAGGAAAAGGGGGAATGCAGAGGTAGAGGAAGAAAAAGTGGCAATAAAATACTGATATGAAGCAGCAAAAATCAAGTAAGCCCCAAAAAGTCTGCAGACTTGCATTTTTGTTTATAACAACTTGGATGTTTCCAAGTTTCAAGTTTTTCAATTCAACTGTAGTTATCTTTAAAACTGAAGGACTTTAGGCATCCTCCTGATTGGGCCAGGTCACTAGTTGGACCAACTAGTTGGAGTCGCGTTTTGTTGCTGGGGTTCTTGGTTTGTGTGTCCGAGTGAATCCAAGCAGTCTCGTAATGAGTTCGGATCGCGTTGTGGGTTTTCGTCATCATTCGTGTGTTTATTGAGCAAACATTTGACTGAAACTGCTCATTAATTATATTTATATGATCAGATTGTCTCTAAAACTCTGGGTCTGTAAAGGAAGCCATTGCTCAAGAGCCTTAAACTATTTTATTCTGTCTCCAGGTCTGTTTTCAGACCAAACTTTCAGACCATTGGACTCGACCTTTGAGTTTTTTTTTTTTTTAATCGCATTTTACTATTTGACTTGCCACACTGTAATGATTAATCTGTTCATATAAAAGCACCGTTTTATTTTTGCAACATTTTAAAATTGAATCTTTTAGTTCTTGCAACCGATCTGTCTCTCTCTCCCTCTCCATTTCGCTCACTCACTTCCAGTCGCCATCACTCTCTGCTTCACCCTTCATCCTGCCTTTTCTCCACAGCATCCATCACCGTTGTCTCTATCACTCTTTCACCTCACCTCTATCAACACACTTCCACTCCTGCTGTTTTCTCCCATGGGAGAAGTACCTGGTGCACTTATATGTTAGTTTTTTTTTACTGTATTGAAATTTCATCCAGTCAACACCCTGCTCCTTTCCTTTCTCCAGCTTTTGGCCCTTCCTTACTCACTCTCGCCTTTCATCTTTGTCTGGCTTTGAGGTAGGAATGAATCTTGATGTTGCAGCTTTGCCTGACTATTCACCTCACTAGTCTTGTTTCGTTACAAGGCCTCACCTTCCATCTTCCTCCGAACCAAAATCCAAATCCTTACACCCTTATGCGTGTATTATTATTATTATTATTATTATTATCATTATTATACACCCTAATGAACATTTAGTCAATTATGTCTTCTATGTCATTTTCTCTTTGTCAATTTTTTTTCACCAATTGAAAAGGAAACAATTTACTTTGGCCACATCGTGAATGAATGAGTGATCCTTTATGGTCATTATACAAAAACAGCAAATTCAATTCTCTATTCATTAAAAAGTACAAACACAAGTCAAAAAGAAGACAAACAGCTGAATAACGTAAAAGCTAAACTAAAGCAATCAAAAATCGTGTTGCAAAATGCAATATCTGGCAAAATAATGGCAATATGTATTTTTTTGCATGTTTAGTGCAGGTATATTTGGCATTGTTTATGTTTGTGTGCTCACAGGTGCATTTCAGTGTTTGGGTTTAATTATCCTGAAACCCTGTGCTGGTCGGCACTGGTTCAAGCCAGGAGTGGCCGATGGTGTGTGACGTCCCTGACTGTGCTGTTTGCCTTCTTCACAAGCATCAGTGATGTCCAGTTTTTGGAGCGCCGTCCTGTGCATCACTTTCATGTTCCTAATTGCAACTTGTGTATTTGTAGACATTTTGACGTCCTGAGTGTTGTGCACTTCATCAAAGCAACAGCAAACAAAAAGATCAATACTGGCGAGGATGTGCTGCAGCTAATACAGTAGCCCACGTAATAAGATGCACCAGGCAGACTGCTTCTCAATTAGCAGAGCAAAACTCTGGAGAATATTTACAGTAATCAATGTACAATTCTCAAGTCAACATTTTTTAATTAATTCTCTTCAGCAATTACTCCCTCAATGAAAAAAACACCCACAATGAAGACCTTTCTTTGTGACATTAAACTTATTGCTGAAGCGGCCAGTCTCATTACTTCCTTACTCCTCACGGCTGAAACAAACGAGTGTGTGTTTTGGGAGTGTCAAGAAAAAAAAAAAAAAACATACACACACACTTGTGGCTAAAAAACAACCAGTGCCTCGGTGTATTTCCACTTACGGTGGATGGATATCTGAGATAAAGTGGGTCAAGCTCACTGTTTAGTTTTCGACTGCAGGGACTGAGTCGCCTACCACTCCTCCCACCATCCATATGGGCTCATGCATATGCATGCTCTCTGGACAGGTACGCCAAAAAGGGAATTTTTTTTTTTTTTTTTGTTATCCTAGATTCACGGTTTTGTGGCGAAGACCAAGCTGTCGCAGCCACCGGTGACTCCTTTAAAGGGGTCATGTGGAAATGAATTCACCAGAGGCAGAGGGAGACGCGGCGTTCTGCAGGAAATACACACTATTCTGTAGCTGGCAGAACAAATGGAATAGTTCATATCAGTCAGAGGAAAACAATAATCCAGGGCCAGATTTGTCGTCGCCCATAAATGATCGTGGCAATTACGCTCACATTGTGAGGCAAGCAAACAGAATTACAGTGAGATTTTCTCTGTGATTGGGGTGTCACCCCCCCATTATTGTTGTGCCTCCTGATTGATCCTCTCCCTCTCTCTCTAAATCACTCTTCTCTCCCTTTCACTGCCTGTCTTGTTTCATCTCTTCCTTTGTCTCGTCTTGCTCTCGCTCTCCTCTTCTGCCTCTCTTTTTCTCTCTGGCTCGTTCTCCAGGCTAATGAATCTAAAACTTGGGGGAATCGTCTAGCCCCGGTGAGACCTCCAGCCTGTTCGGGCCTTATTTTCTGCTCCACAATATCTTCACGCCCTGGTCAGCTGGGGGAATACAGCTGTCCATCACTCCTTCCCAGGTCCCCACTAACACTTTTACTACCTTTAAATTAGCCACTGACTCCGCCAACCATGCCTTGGCGTCACACGTCTCCAGATGTTGCAACTGCTTTTTTTCCAAGGCTGCCGCTGTAAATCTTTCTTTTCCAGACCAGGAAGGCAGGCGAGAATGGCCTGGTGGACGACCACAGCTCACCACCTCCCATCTGTTGGCTCAGGCAGCATTTGCACTCATTCTTTATAGCGTGGGCTTGGAGCATGTCAGTCATTCACTGACAGGTTTCAGGGGTTTGAGCTTTGTCTACCACGCAGTGATAACATGTCACTGTGGGGGTCAGGTAGTCGAAGTGATGGAAGATAATACCAGTTGTGATTTCATGCAGCAAAGAGCTGTTTAGCAGTCATTGTCTTGTGGAAGATGGCAGTGCTAACTAGCCTGGCAAGTCAACCATCAAAAAATAGAGGAAAGACATTGCTGATCTTAACAGATATCCTTATGGAGGCTATTTGGGTTTAATAAAATCAATCTGCAGTGGTCATGTTTGGTCTGCTTGCAACAATAAAGGCTTGTCACTGGGGGTGTACTCAGCCAAAAATGAACAGAGAGAAGAACAACATAATGTGTTGTGGTAAGATGATTCTGTAGTCTGCACAACTTTTTGTAGTCTGTACAACTTCACCGGCAAGTTTTTCCATAAGATATTCAGATTTGATGCTTTGAATTTGCAGAAAAGGTGCAGAAGGTTTCTTAAGGTTTCTCCGTAACCATAAGTTCACAGATGCTCATATGGACAAGGACAAGCTTGGTGCTTTGTTGGTAACATGTGAGACATTTTCATTTTTGAACATGTTGGCATGTCTGCAGATTTCTCTCTGTCTCTGTGTTGCCTTCTGTTTCTGTCTGCCCAACAATTTAAATACACAGCATTTACAGATATTTTTTTTTCATGTATGGTGTACATTTTGACCTGAGTGTTCTTTGGACAAAAATCCACCTACTTGTGTTCTTGGTTGGAGGCCAGTTCATAGGTTATCCTACGCCTCAGCACTATATTAGGAACTGCAGTTTTGCACAATTGCATCAGGAAGTTTTTGGCAGTGTTACATACTGCACCTCCTCCACAGTGGACAGCTATGAGGGTCAAAAAACCACCACATGTTCAAGACATGCCGTTGGGGCTGGTTTTCCATATGCATTAGCTGGGCAGTGCCCACTTGTTGCTGCCACGCTGCCGTATTTAAAGGCTTAAAAGCAACGTGTCATTCCAGCTTTGAGCACTGAAGTTAGGTAGAAACCCCAGAATCTTGTTATTACTGGAGGAAGCATTGAGTTTCGTCCAGTTTTGTTCTCAAATACTCATCGTAAGTCACAGAAAAGATAAAAATCAAAGTCTGTTGGACTCCCACATGGCAATAGTTAATAGTTCATGGACAAAGTCATCAGATGACTAAAAACTACCCAACCTCATTAAACCTCATTTTATTTTCTTTAACAATAACTACTCTAAACTAAGAATAAGTTAATTGGCTGAATGACAGGGTTTAAAATTATCTGACAGGAGAAACTCACACGCATCTCTTTTTCCTCTTTTTCTTCTTTATCTCTGGTATCTTACCCCCTTTATCCCCCCTGTTCTTACCCTCTTTCCCCCTCGTGTCTGCCTTTCCATTCTGTCTCCTCTGAGGCTGCTGTCCTCCCTCCCTCCTCTGCCTCCATTCATCCAATTAACAATAGCCCTTCAGTTTTGTGTAATTTAGAACAGAACACAGCGGTCATGGATGTTATTAGAAGCAGTATCAATCAGTGTGGGGACAGTAAAGAGACATCCCTAATGCCCCGTCACGTAGCTCAGCTCCTGTATTTACGACCAGGGGCGTCTACTCCACGGCTGGCATCACCCAGCCATCAAATAATAAAATAAATCAAAACATAAGAGTTTTGTCTATTTGCAATTTCCTTTTTGGTCTCCGAATATGAAACCAGATGTTTCCGGCATCCTCAAGATGCTTTTCATCTGTGTTTCTTTTCCGCCCCTGTCTGTGTCTTTCTCTGTTTCTTGCTCTCGTTCTCTGTACCCCCTCTGCCTCCCCTCTGCTTTCAAAATTAATGTAAGCCCAGAAAAAAAAAAAAAAGAAAAAGAAGGGAGGCTTATAAAAAGTGAAATGTCCTCTTTGCCCAAGGAAGTAGTCTGTTTTACATTGATAGAGAGGCACAGGCAGCCCCTGGCCATCTGAGCCTGAGCCTGTTTTTCCTCTGCGATATCCTGCCGCCACATCTCTGCCTCTCGAGTGCGCCTCCAAGTAAAGCGGGCGGGTCAAAGCAATAGCGTTCAGCCCTCCCTTCCTCCCTCCCTCCCTACCCCCACCACCNCATAAGAGTTTTGTCTATTTGCAATTTCCTTTTTGGTCTCCGAATATGAAACCAGATGTTTCCGGCATCCTCAAGATGCTTTTCATCTGTGTTTCTTTTCCGCCCCTGTCTGTGTCTTTCTCTGTTTCTTGCTCTCGTTCTCTGTACCCCCTCTGCCTCCCCTCTGCTTTCAAAATTAATGTAAGCCCAGAAAAAAAAAAAAAAAGAAAAAGAAGGGAGGCTTATAAAAAGTGAAATGTCCTCTTTGCCCAAGGAAGTAGTCTGTTTTACATTGATAGAGAGGCACAGGCAGCCCCTGGCCATCTGAGCCTGAGCCTGTTTTTCCTCTGCGATATCCTGCCGCCACATCTCTGCCTCTCGAGTGCGCCTCCAAGTAAAGCGGGCGGGTCAAAGCAATAGCGTTCAGCCCTCCCTTCCTCCCTCCCTCCCTACCCCCACCACCACCACCACCACCCCCCTTTCCCCAATCCTCTAATTGGAGGTGCTCAGGTTAAAGAATGTCCTGGTTATCGCAAAGCCAGCAGAGGAGCACAATTCAGCACTATAATTCCGCTGATGAGTGACTTGCATTTTCAAATATTTAGCATCCGTGTTTACACAAGCTGTGTGTCATTATCTCATTCATGCACATTCAAACGTTGACATGAGTTTATACAGGGGAATTAATTCCAAGTCAACCCGAATGGGATTTTTAATAGATTCTGGATATATGTACGGGAATTCATAACCGACTCTAAAGCACAGACATTGATAGTGTTTGTGTAATTCTCTCGGTGCAGTAAGTGTGGTCCCAGTCATCTCCCTTGTATGAAGAGGTTGTCTGTTTAATGCCTCTGGCCTCTGTTCATTTTGACAAACCGTGCGTGCTTTCTGCCAGTCACTTCCAGGCAACCACAGCTACAATAAACAGCAGCCATTTTTTTTTTTTTTTTCCAGCTCAAGGCCCAGGTTTGATCCCGAGCAGAACCTTGGCCAGCTCACTTCCTCCAGGGGCTTGAAAGAGGGGCCAAGCCCAAACAAACAGGAACTCCAACATATACGGCAGCTCCCCTTGAGCCCTGCACCTGCATAGTGTTACACTGGACTTAGCGGCTCCACGTTTAGTCAGCCAGGGTTTATGTTTGCGAGATTGGTGCTGCTGAAATTTGCTGACAAGCAGCAAAGGTTCTGCTGCTGAGGAATGTCCCAGCTGAGGTGATTTGGAGACTATCAATGCTGGGATTTTGTTGGTATTTGGATTTTTATTTAATTTCAGGGGAAACCCAAACAAGGTCAGCAGAAACAGTTGGATCGTTCATAAAAATAACTCAGCGTTGTCATTTTCATGTTTGGAGATGGCCACTACAGATGGAGAGGATGGGAAAACTGTAGGAGCAAAGTCTTCGGCTAATACAGTTCTTAGTGCCTCATTTGTTGTGCGAATACGTCTTGAAAGCCTTGACATTTACACGTGCTTAGTACAGGCAACAAACTATCCCTTATGTTTATAGAAATGAAATAAATTCCTCCTTCTCAGGGGCACACAAAAATGTAAGTGCTGACAACTAACAGCATTTTACGCCTACTGTTAAATACACGAGTCCAATTATGGTTGTCCTCGTTAAGGTGACAGGATGTCAAACAAGCACTTCCTGTTAACTGCCTCTTATCTTAATTGGTCTAGTCTCAGCGGAGGGTCCGGCTCTGTGCCGTCTATGGTCACAGAGTCTGCTTCTTGTCTGGCTCAAACCAACACAGTCTCATTTTGTTGTCACCACAGTCCGTTCGTAGACGAAACCACTTCTGAATGTTTTGGAGATGTCGAGGGGCTGGAGAAACATCAGGATGTAGCTGGGCAGAAACTTTCACCTTAGCTGTAGGAAAGGCAAATCTTTTACAAAAATACGGACTCAACACAGCGTAACCCTCTGATGACGTTCAACTATTATCTCAGCTCATTAAAAATGGTTAAAATTTAATGGCTACATTGACAGAAGCAGCTTTCTAACATGGACTTTCCTGTCACTTTCTGCATTGCCTCCTCTTTGGGGTTCTTGACTACCACCTGAGAGCAGCACTCTTAATAGAGCCCAAATGCAATCTCCCTCTAACCCCAATGAGATGGCAGGGCTCCTCAGCACTTCCATAATGCACTATTCATGCTTTTTATTAATCTCTTTTTCCTCCAGCCATTTTTCAAATCACTCCTTTTGTTTACTCATGAATATTTTTCTGCCTTGTTGAGAGAAAGGGAGAGAGAGAGGGAGGGAAAGGGAGGCGAAAAAAAGGCCATCAGTAGGGTGTAGGAATGACCTGATGGTGCTACATCTGTGGGTAATTTGTGGCAGGGAAGCCTTGTATTTCATCATGAGATAATCTAACCTTAGAGGTGTTTTACAGACTGCCTCCGAGCCCAAAATAGGTCACTTAAGCAGGCTTAGCAGGCGCAGCCAGTCTGATATGAGGGCCCCATACCCCAGGGACACCTAGCCACGGTAATTGGTGGTTATGGCCCGGGGTTTTTATAGGCAATGAACAAAGTTGGCCATCTAATGTCGCATTTAGGACAACAACAAGGCCTCCACTGGAGATGGCACAGGCTCATTAAGTTTTCTAGACAGTGAAACTGGGAAGACGACTACATGGAAAATCCCTAATTTCTCAGTTCGTATTAGTACAGTGTTGTCCATGTTGTCATTTTTTAGCAGATTTGCAGCTCCTCTCCTCTGTATGTTTGATACAAAGGGGTACTGATCATAATAGGCCGTCCATAAAAAGTACCCAGCATTAGGCTAATCTGTCACCCATTTCCATTTTTTTCAGATCCAACGTGAGAGGGAAAGAGTGAGGTTGTGTGTGCAGCAGAGGGGGGGAGGCATAATGAAAAGGGCCTAAATGACAGTGGGTTGACAGTGGGATTGGCTGGTAAATGACTGCGGAGTGGCTCGCCTGCGGATAGGGGATGGAGGAGGCTCCCAGTAGGCCTGATTAATTCCACTCTCGGCGGCTGCCAGGGGAGAGCCGGGGTTAGCGGCTGCTCGAAGAGGAGCCTATTACCAGTCCACCGCTGAAACTGATATAATCAGCTACACAGCGACCCGGCCTTCTCTGAGACAAACTTTTCCAGGGCTCGCTCCCCATTCGTTCCACACAGGGACTTAAATACTACACTGGAAAGGGAAGGGGGTAGGGGGGAGCTGAGGTGAAGGAGGGCGCCGGGTTTGGAAGAAGGGTACAAAGGATTTTCCTTTTGAGAGATGGTTAGAGGAGCTGTGTAAGAAATCCTCTCTGCTGTTCTGACGCCACTCTCCCTCTCTCTCCCTGTACCTCAGTATCTCTTCATCCCTATCTCTCTCCCTTCTCCTTCCCTCTCTGGCTGATTTCCTGCAGCTTTGATAGTGACAGACCCTCCCGTGTGGCAGCAGCTTTAAGTCTGGTCAGATATGAATATGTCACAGCTCTTAATCCCAGACGCTTCTCTCGCAGCTTCACAAACCGCAGCAAGTACGGCAGCGTGTTTTATCTGATGTGGGCTCTACAATACAAAGCCCCCCTCCTTGCACCCATCCCCTGAATCCCGCTCCTTCTGTTTTTGTGGAACTGACCCAGAATATAAATTGAGGATAAGAGCATAATATCATCCTAGTGACATATGTTCATCTATGTTACAGGTACATATCATCCTGTCGTGGGAGCTACATCTTTCCAAATTACAAAGCCAGGGATCACACGATGAATATATGAATGTCAGGAGAGGTGTTTTGAGAGTTCTGCCACCATATGACGAGAATCAGATTATGGGTTATTTTAATTTGTACCAAAATATTTTGTCCACGATGATAATTACATCCCTGGCCCAGGTGCTCAGGATTGGATAGTTTATGCACTGAATCATAAATATGGAGCAGAACCATCAATAGACGTGCAGCACATCTGATATACAGTTGTATTAAAAAGTTGGCAAGTGTTGTTGTCCACACACAACAAGTACACGTAGGTGCAGAAGAAAGCAGCACATTAACTGAATGTACAACTTGCTCCGTGTTTAGATCACACATGTACATTGTGTTCTTTGTGCCATAAAAAACATAAAAAGTGACATGGATTTGGATTTTACTATGTTTTCTGTCTTTTTTACATCCCCCAGACATCAACTTTTGTTGCCCTCAGATGAGCTCACGCCCCCCCCCTCATGTACCCTCCCTATAAAGTGTAACAGGGACATGTCTTTATCTGGAAAGAGGTGTCACTGTTGATTTTTTCACATGCAACTTCTCAATGCACACGCGTACTCCACTCACTGCTGCTGTACTGGCAGAAATCAGAGGCATCTAAACGCCGGACAAAGAAATGTGCCGTGTGTTAGATACCGCTACAGCTAATGTCCGTGAACCAACCTTTTAACCACGTGTCTCTTGGTCTGTGGATGTGCTCCTGCAGTCAAGGATGCAGCCACGTACACACACACACACACACACACACACTCACAGCCCATTTTCATTTGTGTCCATTACACAGTCCTATTCATGTCCCAGATAGAGCAGGCCCTCTCCCTGCCTCAGTCTGAAAAATGTCAGCCCTCCCTCCCCCATATATCCCACCCATCCCTGCCTCCCTCCATGCTGATAAAGGTCGTGAATAATACATATTAAGCACTGTACTGAAGGCCGTAACCGAACTGTTAAAATATTGATCTTGGCCAATCATAATAAAGAGAAATTACTGAAAGCGATCCATCACCATAAGCCAAGTGTCTGCTCCTACTCCAGGCTTAACTTGCTCAATTTCCCCCCTCTGTGTAGCGCCACATTATGGCTCAATAATAATAAAGATGATATCAGTGCTGCAATTGCCGCTGTGTGCGCAGTGAAAGGTAGTGTGTTGTCATGCAAATTAAGCGACAACAAATCCATAACACGACTAAATATATTTGCAGGATTATGTCCCGTTCATCTGTGGAAAGAAATAAATACTTTCAATATTTGCCAGTGCTCGCTCATCTCTGCTCTCCAGATTCCAAATGGTGCATGACATTTGGGTTGTGACGCGTGTGTGTGTGTGTGTGTGTGTGTTGAGTGTGCACACAAGTTAGGTGTGCCTGTGGAGGAGAAGTGTTTGTTTGTGTGTGTTTGGAGAGAGTGCAAGTGTGTGTGTAATTCCACATACTGCCTGAGGATTTTATGTTGTAAATGCACACACAGAACTATGTGTATGTCTTTGGTTGTATGACAATGTGTGAGGAGGGATTTTTTTGTGTGATTCCAAGTAGAGCATGATATTTGAGTTGATGTGTATGCTCAGAGCACATACACATCTGTGGGGTGTGATGCCAAACACTGCAAGAGGGTTTAAAGCCTGTGTGTCTGTGTGTATGTACGTGTGTGAGAATATTTTTCTAAGGTGAAAAGCAGCAAACTGGAGGTTGCAGTCACCTTAAAGCGGCTCTGATCAGATCAGCTGGTCCACCTCCAACTTCAAACTCACACTGACATTTCACATGGCCATTAATAGCACCTAAAGGTGATCATACAAGGCCGCCTGCCCAACTAAGCGAGACGTTCCCACACTTAATGAGTTTTTAAATATTAAAAAGCAGCACACATCGTCGTCACTATTGTGAGCTCTTAATTTACCAAGCAATTAGGCGCGGGCCCTCATTTATCAGCGTGTGTTCATTTGCTGAAAACCTCGTCACTTTTTATTAATCGATGCCATAGAAACAGCGAGGTGAAATTAATGTGCGCCCAGCGGAGGTCACGCCAGCCGTGCTAGCTATCTGCGGCTCAGTGAAAAAGGGAGATAAATAGGAAGTGTGCTTCGCTAGTTACACCGGAGATATGTCGAGGCGTCTGCGCAGTACGCCGGGGAGCCGGCCTCGGCGGCTGGAGAGACAAGGAACAATGCAGACACGCTGCTTAGCTTTTCTGTGACCATCTGGAGTTTTTTTTTTTTTTTTTTTCCCTGCTTTTTTTGCAGGGAGAAAATTACCCAAATGTCTTTAAAAGGAAAACAATTATAGATTTGACCTTGCTGCTTTGGTGCTTTCCTACATCATTTGTCCCCTCTGTGACACCGACTTCCTGTTCATATCAAAAAGTTGGAGTGAATCAAAAGTAATTGAAAGGAATCCCAATATGCTGTCTACCCTTCTGTTGATTAGTGTCTTATGTAAGATAAGCCTTGACATTATGACCACCTGGTCCCCACAGCAGATCCTTTCAATCCTGGAAGTTGACTTTGAGTTCAGACTTGGTCTGAATAATGTTTAGGGAGGTGGGATGTGTTAAACTAACATTCACATGAATGACAGGACCCAAGGTTTCCCAGAAGAACATTGTCTATAGCATCACACCTTCCTTCTTTCTAGAGTGCATCCTGCCCTTTGTAGGCACTTTTGCCTGTGTGTCCTGACGAATTTTCATCAGAATCAGCTTTAACTTTTTCAGCAGTTTGAGCTACAGTAGCTCTTCTGTTGGATCAGACCACAAGGGGCCAGCCTTCATTCTCCACATGCATCAGTGAGCCTTGGCCGCCCATGACCCTGTCTCCAGTTCACCTGTTTTCTTTCCTCCGACCACTTTAAGTAGGTACTGACCACTGCAGCCCGGGAACATCCCACAGAGCTGCAGTGTTGGAGATGCTCTGCCTCAGTCGTCTACACATCACAGTTTGGTCCTTGTCAAAGTCATTTTCAATGGTTTTCCTGCTCCTGCTGTTTTCCTTGAGGCCAAAATGTTCACTTGCTGCCTAATATATGATCATGATGTCATGGCTGATTGGTGTATATGTGTAATGGTGGCTGATATTCATTGTTATACCTTTAATTTATGCTATATTAGCACTAAGTCTCTTAATTCTCTCTGGTACTATGATTTGCAGAGTGATACATGGTGTCACACTTAAATACAATCAAAGCGCGGCCGCTGGTAATGAATGACGAGACACCTGCTCGCTTCATGTTCACAGCAGCATCTCAGTGTTAGCTGTACCCTGGGATGGCTGTCCACTGTGATGTACACAGGTGCTGTTTGCTGTGCTGCCCCCACTTGTTCTGTCTCTCAGGGAAGGGTTCCTTAATCTTGCCGCCGCTGCAGGAGTGAGCACACACACTGTAGAAAACACAAGATACGGCAATTCCACCGCTTGAGTTTGTGTCGAGGTTGGACAGCTCTGGTGCGGTCTTCCTTTGCCCGTATGTCACCGGAAACAATCAGCAACGATAAAGCAAGGAAATTAAGTCTTAGCTGTTTGTTTGGGAAGGAAGGAAGCTCAGGTTTTTATTTCAATCATTTAACAGTTAATTTCTTCTATATTTGGCAGGGATGTATGGCAAGATTAGTTTTAAAAAAATCTATCTGAATATATTAGAGACAGTCAAACACAAACAGGATTCCAAATTGTTAAGTTAATTTACTGTAACCCCCCCAACCTTGGCCCTTAGCCTAAGCCCCCATCCCTAATTACTAATAACTAATCAATGAAGGCCCTTGTAATGGGAAACCCAGATGATATGCATGCAGCATCTTTTTGTTGTGTGACATGTGGTAGTTTTGGGAAATCAATCATCGTAATTTGTTACTGATTCATTTTAAAGTGTCTTATTGAAGAATTGATCCAATGTTTCAGCTGTAGCTTGAACCGCAACAGTCTTTCAACGCGAATTCAAAGTGATGACTTGAAAGCACACTATGTTGTGCAGTAAACTTTTACAACAGTCACACTCCAGCTTAAAAAAACTTCTGAATAAATCTATAATCATGTGACGATTGTTGTTAAGTGAATATATCTGGATTCATCCCTCTACATTACCGCCATCTCCGCCTTCCATCCCCGTGTGCCCCTGATCCACGACCCCCAGGGGTGTTTGCAGCAGACTATGATGGGGCTGTGCCAGGTTGTTGCTGCTCCAGCCTCGGCCCCAGCCCGTCCCAGGCCCGGGCCCGGCACTGCGCTAATATGCTCCCATTCCTCATCTAGACAGTCCGTAAAGCACTGGGGCAAAATATTCTGTCTCCCTGAGCAGCTCCTAATAAATTGTCCTTTCATCGACGCGCAAGACAAATTTTGCCTTCTCTCCCTCCCCCTCCTCCCCTCCCCTCCCATCTCCTCTCCTCTCGCCCCCTCACCCTCCTTATCTCACTACACTCTTTCTCACTTTCACCATGTTCAGCTCCCTCTTTCCCAGTACCTCTGCTCCCTGTGGTTTCGTGAAACTGGCACACTCACTCTGCCTCTCAATAAACTACAGGGATGCCAGGGGCGCAGCTCAGTTGGCCAGAGCCCTCTGCAAAGGGGTGATGGAAAGGAAGAGAGACAGAGGAGGCAGCGAGGGAGGATTAACAAGGTAGAGGAAAAAGATAAAAAAAAAAAAAAAAAAAAGAAATAAAGGGAGGGGGATAATATTGTGCACAATCCTCTACTCCTCTCCTCTCTTTCCCATCTCTCCTCCCCACGCTGCCACAACACAGTACCGCTTCCGCTTTGTAATTGCGCAATTAGTGCCACAGCCTGGTTTTCATATATCACAAATGGCTAGCTGCTGCTATTAAAGCAGCCCCAGCGCCGCTAGCCCGGCGCTGGGGCTGCTTGGCTAGCTGAGGTGCATTAAGGGCAGCGTTTTGTAAAATGTGAGCCAATTTATCATGATCTGTTTTTCGCTCCCACCCACTGCTAAAACGCCCCTACTCCCTTGTCTTTGAGCCTGACCTTGCACTGGGCTTGCGTGTATGTGTGCGTGCGTGTGTGTGTGTGTGTTTGTGTGTCAGCGTGCGGAGGTTCAATTTGCTCATTGTTACTTGCTTGCATAATTTCAGGCGGCTGGCTCGGCACAGAGCCTCACACTGAGCCACACACATGCCCGCAGTTACGCACACAGACATACCTCCGCGTGCACAAGCGCATACACACACACACACACCTCCGCAAAACACGGCGGCCACTGATTGCTTGCGCCGCCACTTTGCCTTCCTCTGTCTATCATTCCACTTCTCTCTTTTCGTTCTCTTTTCCTCTCCAAGCAAAATCCAGTCATTTATATGCCGAGGCTAAACGGTATTCATTTGTGAGATGGCAAGCGGTATAACACTGGTAATTCCTCCTCACCAATTTCCAGCGCACTTTCTCCTTTAGCTGTCATAAGCAGTGCATTAAGTGAGTGAGGCAAATCCGCTCCCTATTCTACACCATCTCTCCCTTTTTCTTCCTGCCTGCCGTTCACCATCACCCACTCGTCACCCTCCCTTCGCCACGGTTGCATGTTGCCACTGTGAAGATTTACAACACACGCCTATTCACTCAACCATCCCCTCTCTCTCTCCTTCCATTTCCCCTCTCTCTTTCCCTCATTCCTTTCATTTTTGCCGGGCGGTGGAAGCTGAAGATGACACCCTGAGCTCATCAGAACCCTGCCGGCTTTTCACCTCGGGGTGCCGCCCCGAGCACCAGGCACAGCACGCGGCACTGCAGATACCTGCCTTGCTCCAGCAACCCCTGCTGAGTAGCCTGTAGCCCAGAGAGAGGCTCAGCCAGGGGGGATGAGGCATGGGGTGGGGCTGGAGAAGGCTGGATGAAGGGATTTGAAGGTGGGGTTACAGCTGTGGAAGGGAGCAGAACAATGGAAGAGATGAAGGGGAAGAAGGAAGCAGCTGGAAATAGGGTTAGTGCTGGAGGGGGGAGTTGAGGTGATTTTGAGGTTGAGCTGGGAGCTGGGCTGGAGGTGCAGAAACGGACGCATGCAAGTTTCCAGGGAGAGTGAAATTAAACATTTTTTTGCCTAAGAATGATACCTAAATATCACAAGTCAGTTTTCATTCAGAAAAAGTTATTTACACCAGTCCACCTGAGAATAAACAAGTTGTATAAACAGGAGCACAGTTGTTTTGCTGATCACAGAAGAGTCATTCAAGCAGTAGAGTGATTCAGAATTATTGGGGCTTTGAGGTATCATCACTGCAATTATCCTCTGAAGGTAATGCAACAGTTTGTAGTCATATAGTTTTATTATACAGAGCCAGCTTCTCCATTTTTATACACAAGATACATCTAACACAACACTGTTACACTGTCTCTATTTGGCAACTTTGTGGAATTGCAACTTGAACAAAGTTGGACTTTGATCTGCGCCTCCGCTGGAATTGGCCGTAGCTTGCAGCGAAACAAGAAACACGTTGGGGAATTTGTGCTGCACTGGCATCAACAGAAGTTGATTGGAGTAGAGAGAGGAAAATGTTCACAGAGGCAGATGCCTGTGCCTCTAGGGTGTGAGACCTGGACATGGGGTAAGAGCTGGAGGCGGGTGCTGAAGGTAGGGCCTTGAGGAAACAGTTGGTTCCAAAAGGAGGGTGAAGCAGGACTGAGGCTCTTGCTTCTCTTCTGTCAGTTTTTTTTTTTTGTTTTTTAAGCTGTCTTGAGGTTTGCTAAAGGACCAGGGTCTGATTCTGCTCTGTCCTCTTCTTTCCTCTGTCACCCCTGTACCACTCCTGGGTTTTCCTCCTCCTCTTTTATCCTTGACCTTGTTCTCTTCGCTTGTCCTGAAGGCCCTTGTTCCCCAGATGAGGCTGGAGGGCAGAACCTGTTTGGAGAAATCCTCCAACCCCGTCCACCACAATAGCTCTGGTTCCTGCCGTCTTAATCACCACACCATGACAGAAGTCAATCACTGAGCCAACACAGATCGGCCAGATGAATAAATAAATGCTGTTTTTTCCCTGTGTTGACAGCCACTCCATCATGTCATCTAACCAAACCGTTTTCATGTCTGTGTTATTGTCGGTGATGGACCACAGTTGTGGAGCTGCTGGTAACGTAGTTATTAGGCAGTTAGTCTTATTTGCAGATGAGGTTATAATGGTTAGAAAAAGTCCCTGTGCTTTATGGGAGCTTTTCGTTGTATATGAAAAAGACAGGCAGCTCATTCCAGACTGATCAAATGCAAAATGGCGGAAAAACAGGCTCAAACATGTGCTGACCAACACTCAGCCACTGAGCTACCATTTCTCCCACCTTGGCGTTAATGTGTTTGTCGCTACTTGTCAAACACCCACTTGTTTTGAATTTTCCACAAGAGTCTTGGCACCGCTGCCTCGTAGCACTGGCAATACGGACAAGAGAGCAATCATTGTTTTGTTGTTTAGAGTGCTACACGAGTTGCTAACTTTTTGGAGGACTTGGCAAGGGTCCCTTTTTTTTCGCCTCACCCCCCATTTTGATAAGTGGCCAACTAGCAGCTCCCAACGGGG
Source organism: Rachycentron canadum (assembly GCA_038496675.1). NCBI lineage: Eukaryota > Metazoa > Chordata > Actinopteri > Carangiformes > Rachycentridae > Rachycentron > Rachycentron canadum. The sequence goes on from CM076671.1 coordinate 7,981,924, forward strand.
TCAACGCAGGCCAGTGGACTCAACCATTTCACCCTCACGCAGGGGTGCAAATTGAGCAAATGTAACGTGGAAGTGAGTTCAGCTGTTGAATCCATACATCTGCTCACAGATTCAAATTGATCTGATGTGCAGCAACTTCATTTGAATGCAGGCAACATCAAGGCACACAGTACTTTAGTTAAAATTGTCCAACAGCAGAAAATACTGTGTGCCAGTAGAGAGGAGGAGACGGTGGCAGAGGGGTTACATGAATGGCTCCACCAAATATGACTACAAATAGTAATAGTGATAACTATTTACAGCTAAACCCAATGACAAATACACATCATAAATAAAAGGGTAGGTAGGTTTAAGGTGGTGCCGTCCACTCACACATAAAGATTGGATTATATTGAGGTCAGGAAGGAAACTCCATTGTATCAGAACAACACTACATGATCAAATCTGGCTGCTGAGGGTGTCATTTTGAAGCCAATGCTGAAGAGCCTTAAACCTTCATTCTAACTAATGACCATCAGGGGTTTGTCAGATTGTAATGTATTGTATCTATGTCAAAAATTCCCTACTTCTCACTTTACCTTATTACCTCAGTAAACATTTTCCTCATGATTTATGGTCTCAGTCTCTAGTTTCAAGTCTTCAATACAACATGGTGTTCATTTTTTAAATGATGGTCCCATTTAGAGGAAAATAGACCATAAAGCAGGGGATGAATTAGGGCATTGCTACCCTGTGATCACCAGACTGTAGAAATGGCGACCTGGCGGAGAAAGCACAGCAGGTCAGATCGAGCCCTCACTCCTCCTCAGCTCCATCTTCTCCAGCAAATATGGTTTCTTCTGGTTTCAAAAAACCAAGATGGCCAATGGACAAATAAACTGGAGGCTTCAAAACGGCAGCTCACAAACCGATGGGTGACGCCGCAACATGGCCTATCTGGCATTCCTGTTCATCCCAAAGGTGTTGGATGGGACTGAAGTCAGACGGAAAGTCAGAAGAAAAGTTGGCAACCCTGTGGTCTGTGATGTTCTAAATATATGATATTGTTTCCTTTTAATTTTTTTTTAATTGGAACAAACCATGAAAAATGTGACTCGGTGGTGTAGAAGACACTGACGGATAAATCAAAGAAGTTGTTCTGAATGTATCATTGCACATCCTTCTCCATAATTCCATATAAGTGAGGCTATATGGATGCCAGTGTGTCACATGTCTGTCGTGTTGCTCTCGCTCTGACCTCATAGATGAAACCGACATCATTATTCTTCTCCCGTCTGTTTCCACCAGGAGAGCAGAGGTCAGGCTCAGGACCGGCGAAACACAAGCCCCTTCCACGCTGGGACCGACTTTATCCATCTGTCAGTGAATTGTAGCTGTGTCTCTCTGCACCAGTTGACCTGTTAAAAGAGCATGGACGCCGAAATACGGCATTTCTCTGTGACTTTCAAGGTTGTGTTTTTAATCAAGTGATTTTAAACCCACTGTAATAAACACAGATAAGTAGAAAGGAGAAGTAACCATCCTTTAAATTTTTATAATCTTTTGAGGATGTTGTAGATTTTTCTCCCCTCAAAGGAACCCTGTACTCCGCCTTAATTACTCACTGCTTTGATAAATTGTACTGCAGTACTTAATATCAGTGTCACAGGTTAAGTCAATGGATGAGCTGTTGTTGCATAAGCCTTGGACTGATGACGCTTCTGTATTTAAAAGCCTCTTGGATTAAAAAATGGTAGTGGCATTTTGGAGATGCAAGGTGTTAACCAAACAGCTATATGCTTGTTGGTTTGTACGTCTGTGTCCCGACATGAACACACACAGAAACTAATCTACCTCCCATATATACCTCTGAAGAAATGCAGGAACACACCTGAGAAAGAGGTGGAACAGCAGATAATTAAAATGTATTCCCAATTATGCCTCACAACAAACATCCCACTCCTACTGTTCCTCCACAGTGGAGGAGCGGCGATCGCAGCGCTGCTTTCCTATGGGAAGAGTTAAGCTTTGGCACTGGGGTGTAATAGCTGAGAGAGGTAATGTAGCTTAAACAGCCAAACTAATTGTCCCTGTCTCTGTCATATTTGTCTAGTTGAACACTCCTAAATACCACAGCGATTAATTACCTCGCAGCCAGGTATGTGGAGATGGTGTCTACTCTCCTTCTCAGCTGTGTGTGTGTGTGTGTGTGTGTGTGTGTGTGTGTGTGTGTGTGTTTCTACGACAACCTCTATTACTGTGTATACGATACATCTATGTGTGCATGTCAAGCCAACAGTAGTCAGGGGAGCATTTTTCTGATTCTCATCTTTATTAAAGCAGAGACTTTGGAGGAGGAGTAAAGGTAAGGCTGAAAGGCAGGGGTCATGTGACTGATGGTGACTCAGGCAGCATTAGTGCTAGAGGTGGGCTGCAGTTAATACCACCGGAAATGCTACTTCATTAAAAAAAAAATGGACTTAGACTCGAGGGCTGAAAAGTGCAGCTGATGCTAAAGCCTGCTTCCTATCTAATGACCATCAGGTGGTGACGCTACTGGTCCAAAGTTAAGTTGTATTGAAGTCTACAGGAAAATGACATTACTTCTCTCTTGATTTATTAGATCAGTATCTAGTTTCAAGTCTTCTTCAATACAACATGATGTTCAGTTTTTTAAATGATGGTCCCATTTAGAGGAAAATAGATAGAAAATAGAAGCAGGGTGTGCATTAGTGCATGGCTAGTGTTAAGTTACACTTGTTAATGTTTGGTGTCAGTCACATGCCTTTGTATTCTGTTGGTTGCACAATTTGTGTGAAAATATGATATTATCACCAGTCAATATAAAAGGGAACTTTTATTGTGATAAGACAGGACGTGACATTGTTGTGAACAGTGTCTTGGTGGACATGGCTGTGGTAAATAAACTAGTTGTTCAAAACGGCAGCTCACAAACCAGCGGGTGATGTCAGGGAGGGATGCCACTTGGCTGATCGAGGAGGCAAAATGAAGCAATAGAAATGTTTCACATAGAGTTAGTGCCGTTGACCAAGCCGTCATGACAAGTGCTGACCTTTGAGGGGACAGAGTGCTGGAGAGTCCAAAATAGAGCTTGTTGGCTTTGTTGCACTGTTCACGTTTGTCTAACCTTCTCTGGTGAGAGTAGAAACAGTTTACAGGCAGCTTTTGAATTGATTGTCTCATTAGCTGAGCGAAGCTAAAAAGTTTGATCGATTGATGATGATTTTTTTTTCATTTGCACTGCTGTCATTGCTGCTTTGTGTCAGAATTGATATAAATAAACGATATCACATCTGCACAGCTGACTGATGCTGCCTGCAGATCTAACTTGGTGATGTACGTGAGTCGGTTTGTTTGTGAGCAGTTGGGGTGTGTTTGTGCGCACATGCCTACATGTTGGGGCTTGTTTGCCAAGATCAGAGGCAGGCGACCCGGCTGTGTGAAGTGTTCCCATCATGCACCGCTCCATGCCTGGGCAGCCCACACCCACTCATCATCCCCACATTAATGTTCATCTCGCTCCTGCTATCTCTCTTATGCACACACAGTCCCTTTTCTTCTTTCTCATTCTGTCTGTGTTTCTCTCTCCCTCTCTGCGATCTCCCTGTTTATGTTTGACCTTTTTGCCGCTCTGCACCAGCTAATGATGGTACAGGGATAGCAGGTGTGCTGCATTAGCCGACTTCTGCCGTGGCGGAACAAATTAGAGGTCCACCGACACCGAAGGCCAACCTTTCACCGACAATGCTCCCGTTAGTGGCCGTGAAAACAAACACACCCACAGATGCCCACACACTCTCACACAGCACAGGCAGATATGCAAACATACAGTATCATTGCGGCTACACACACACACACACACACATCCACACGCTCTGTGCAGTTTGAGTAAAATGACACAACCCAACCACATAATCTTCTCACTTGGAAAGATGGGAAAAGGAGGACAGGGGAGAACGTTGAGGCGGGATATATAATCATGCTTTGTTTGAATAGCTAGCCCAGGTTTACAAATACTATACTCTGCTGATTTTGCATAACTAGACAACGGTGTTGCTTTGATATTTTTTTCCTCTTCTCTTTTTCCCCCTGCAGGGTTGCGCTGTGTTTAGAATTTGAACAGAGAACGAGATTGAAAGACAGAAGAGATACAGACCGAGATTACTGCCGCTCACATACACAAACAAATGCATCCTTCCCTACATTATAAAACGGCGCCTCATCTCCCACGACCTTCCAACTAGCATCTCCAGTCTGACTTTGAAGAGTCAAATACGATCAGGCCTCCCATGGAAAAAAATCAAAGTGGGGATATCAGCTTGATTTGGACCCCTGCTGCTGGCAAGGATTTGTAGGTGTGCATAAATGCAGATATATGCATGTGTGCCATTCTGTGTTAATTTGGTTATAATCAGTGAAAACAGAAAGATTTGGGAGGAAAAAACACCCTCAGCTTGTCATGTCTGTTGGTAACTGCAGTCATATCAAATCTGCATGAGATATATATGAGGACATTCATCTAATAGTTCTAGGTCAGCTTCTCAGGGCTGTAAATCCAGACACACAGTGAGGGGGAAAAAAAGGGCTGCCTATTTTGTATTGCCTGGTGAGAAAGAATAGGCATTTTGATAAATATTACACAGTGCATCATCTGCTGGAGAGTGGTTCTGGGACCAGATGTATAAAACCATGCATAAGCCATTTTTCCACACATGAGCTAGTTTAGAAAAAAAACAAAAAGAAAATGTGTTGTAACAGCAGGCTGGAGCGGGTTAAGAAGTTATGATCAGTTGGAGATGAAAAATAAATATTGTTTGGCCCATTTCGCTGATAATCGGCACAGGGATCTATACTAATCCAATCAAACACCTTGATAAACTTAATTCTGCTGTATACGGAGCCTTAAAATGAGCCATTAGGATGTCTGCAACTTTTTGATGTCACAACAAAGCACTCGCCGGTGTAGACTTGGATTGATTTTCATTGATAATTGAAATGCAAAGAGGTGAGTATGGGTGTAACAAACTAGCTAACTGTAGGGATGGAAAATATTTGTTTTTGTGCAAGTATTATTTGCTTGAGAATATAAAATATGGGCAGCCCCTTTTCAGAAATTACAGCATACACCAGGAGATTCCTGAAGGAGTAACCGGGCATAACTTTGCTACGGCCCATCACAAAGTTTGACCAGACAACGAATCAAACCTGTTTAAAATTTAAGGATTACTTGCAATGGCCGAGGGAAGGCCTGCAGCCCAGAAATTGTACAATCAAGTGAGATTTTAACATCAATTGTAGCCTTCACACACAAGCAGCCCTGAGAGGCAGGTAAAAAAAGGGACAAGGAAAATTAAACACACACTTGATGGGAGGGAAATTGCCCCCGTTTGCAGTGTCGCAACCGTTTCACCTCGGCAAATGAGCACCTTTAGCTGAGGGAAAAAGAGGGAGACCTTGAAAAAAAGACGGGAAATCTTTTTCCTTATTTCGTTCTGTGTCAACCTTTGGCAAAGTGCTATTCTGTTGTCTGTCATTGGGCTTGCTCTATTACTGTCATTACGGCAATCTGCTCCGGTGGTTAATGTGTTTGTCTATGTACACAAGTCAGTGGCAGCCTGTGGTTGAATGACACCCAATCTACATGGAGCAGGATTGCCTCTGGTTTGGAGGGAAATAGGAGCCTGCCTTCTTCCTCTTAATCAGACATCTTTGATTGATCCGCCTCTCTGCTGCCACACACACACACACACACTCTCTCTCTCTCGCTCGCTCTCTCTTTTGCTGACTGACATGCGACCAAACACCTCTCTGACCTCACCGTCCTCCCATAATCGCTGTAAAGATGTTTTCAGTCATCACACCGAGTGCAGAGGACGACTGAAAGCTTGACAGGCCGGTTCTTGGCCTTAATGGGCAAATACACAACATGGGCTGACACCTTTCGCCTCTATTTTCAGCACCGCTCTGAACCACAGGAACTTGGGGGCTTTGAGATGAAAGGCAAACAGTAAAGACAGGATTTGGGAGTCTTTCGTTGCGCTACCTCTTGTTGCTTCAATCTAAGGTTCAAGTGCGACATCGGAGAACAGCGGAGGTACGCCTCCAAGAGAGTGTTTGCAGTGAAAGAGTGCCCATGGCTTCCTCCTCTTTCTCAGCAAGTTTATCCCAAACAGACGTAACACACTGCCCACACTGTGAGAGGAATAGTGTGTGTTTTCTGAGGGAATCCAGTCCCTTAGGACTCCAAGGTTTTCCAGGCAGACAAGTGGGCTATCCACTGATTTGTATGTGCCAGTTTGTGTGTGTGTGTTCACGCATTGGGGGTATTTTTCATCCACGCAGGCCTCAGGAAGCATGTGGTCTGGCCGGGGATCAGCAGTGCGCCTTAGGAGACACCTCTATGGGAGCAGTGTTTGGCCACTGGAACAAGCCTCACACACACACACACACACACACACACACTTCGTTTCAGTTACCACTTCACGTTTGTACACATTCAAATGCACACGTAAATACACTAATGGACATAAGCACACACACAAATTTACCTCCTGACCACCGTCCAAACACACGTGCACACATACAGCCCGACCACAAACCATGTATCACATTACAGCGCCACAAATCTAGTCTGAGCCCCTCCAGAGGACAGAACAAATCTGATCTGGGCAGAGGTTAGCACAAGGGCCCCTATGGTGGGAGGTGTTAATGTCACCAGCCGGAAGAAGAGATTCTCCTTGTAACACAACTAAACAAACATCTAATTGCTGCTAAAATAAACAGTTGTCAAGTCTTCCCCGGCAGTGAGGATATACGCTGCTGTTAATGCTGAAGATGCAAAATGATTTTGTGGCATCTATTAAAGCTGAGCTCCAGCCACTTCAAACATTGTAATAATTGATAATGATTTTGGACAACATCCAATCAATTGCTTCACTCTAGAGTAAAGAATGTGTTGCCTTTTTTTTTTTTTTTTTTTTGGTTGTTGTTGCTTTGCAGAGCACACGGCTGTGTTTCAGTCCAACAGGGGCCAACAGATGCTCCAAATAAATTAGTTCCACACGTACTTTGGCAAGGATTATGTGGTGGCATGATTGCCAAATAAAACACAAAGATTCCAAGAAAATTTTGTTGAAATGTAGGTACGAGGGCGTAAAAAAAAAAAAAAAAAAAAAAAAAAACTCCCTCAACCTCATTGTGATACCAGTCACTTTAAACAGAAGTTGCAGAGTACTAATATTTTGCAAGAGGCCCTAACATTTAAAGTGATTTCTGAAAACCTTTATATAATATATAATTAAATAAATGCCTCTAAAACAGCTTGTTAACCATCACATGGCACTGGGGCGTTTTACTGCCTAATGCGATTCTCTCTGAAGGGTCAGGAGGATGACCAGCTGCAGCTAGTAAATGTCACGGGAGGAACTCTGCCAACAATTTGTTTGGAAATGAAAAATCCAACAAAAATACAAGCTAATTAGAGCGAGAGAACCAGCCAGTTGATCACCAATTAATAGTTAAATCATGACTTGACATGACTTTGTACAGGCTTACAGGAGCATATACACAGATCAGCTTGTGAAAACAGGTACATAATGTCCTCTGTGGTTCAGAAGGAGCATTGCCTAACCTGAAAAAAAAAAACACAGACACACTTTGATTCAAGTTGTCGTAACAGCCCTAATATTATGACCACCTGCTGAATATTCTGTGTTTTTTTGTGTTTTTTTCTTTTGCTGTCAAAACAGCTCTGACCCAGGAGGCCTGGACTCCTCTAGACCTCTGAAGCTGAACTGTGGTATCTGGACCAAGATGTTAGTAGCAGATTCTTTAAGTCCTGAAGTTGTGAGGTGGAGCCTCCATGGATCAGACTTGTTTATCCAGCACATCCCACAGGTGCTGGATTGGATTCAGATCTGGGAAAGAGGCCACTGCAATTAGGGAATACTGTTTCCATGAACTTTCCATGGACTTCGTCTGAACAATGTTCCATCCGGCCTCCGCACGATATAAAAGAAAACCTGATCCATCAGACCAGACCAGCTTCTTTCATTGACGCTCATGTCGCCATTGTAGGAGCTTCTGGTGGTGGACAGGGGTCAGCATGGACACCCTGACCGGTCTGAGGCTACACAGCCCCATACATAACAAACTGTGATGCTCTGTGTGTTCTGGCACCTTTCTATCAGAACCAGCATGAACTTCTTCAGCAGTTTGAGCTCCAGTAGCTCTTCTGTTGAATCGGTCACCCATGACCCTGTTGCTAGTTCACAAGTTTTTATTCTTGACTTCTGGTAGGTACCGACCACTGCCGCCCGGGAACATCCCACAGAGCTGCAGTGTTGGAGATGCTCTGCCTCAGTCGTCTACACATCACAGTTAAAGCAGTTTTTCCTGCTTTAAAACATCAACTTCAGGACTAAACGTTGACTTGTTGCGTAAAACGTTCCACCCCCTGACAGAGAAACAATCAATTACCTGTCAATGGTCCTTATTTTACGGCTGATCAGTATAGTTTAGTGTTTTCACGCATTTCTTACCTTTTACCTTCCTAAAATGATGCAAGATCCACTTGCAGCACCTTGTTATAGCTGAAAAATCTTGTGACCCACAGTTTTCAACCCTTTTACCTTCATGGATTCACCACCATACGTGAGCTGTCACTTCCTGTCACTATACATTTAAAGTCATGAAATGCTGCATGAGGTAAAAGTAGAGTAATTAAGGTTAAAATATCACAGTATCACAAATCAACTGGTACCTACTTACTTACTAACAGTACAAGCTCCCAGGGGTTACAGCAGTTCGGTTTGAAATTGAACTGCAGTTTGATTTCTTTCCTCTCACATCCACTACCTCACACAGCACCCTAATATTGATATCACACAATAGATTTTAATGAAAACATATGGAGTGCTGCCGCAGAGGCACATTCATTCACTGCTAATGTTTATGAGGCGCGCTCTGCGAAATGAACCAAAGCCTAGCCAGCACTTTGAAATTAAATGCTATGATTTGTTTGTGGCGCAATGCATTACACCTGATTGTGCGTTTGCTCATGTGTGTTGAGGACGCAGCTAATGAGGCATTACTGGCGAGGGGAAGCCCAATCGATGGCGTGCTGTCGCCGGACAATGCTGATCAATTGTACTATATTGACTGCGTTTCCCCCTCATTAGCTTCTATGAGGCAAGCGTGTGTGTGTGTAGCGGGGGAGGTGACATGTGTTTTGGGTAAACACACTCAGGTGGCAGTGCAGGCCTGTGCCATGTCTCTGCTGTGCTATGTAGGCTGGTAGCAGGCATGGGGGCACTGATTACTCTTATTAACACGGAGGGTGTCAGGCACCGGTCCAAATGGCACCGCAGCGACTGTTAGCTCACACACACACACACACACACACACTCTCGCACAAGCCCGTTCGAGTCAAGAGCCTGAGCCAAGAGTCCCAGCTGAACCCTGCCGTTAGGCCCTATGTGTTGCCATGAGCTCAGGAGGAGATCTTTGTAGTGAGCTGTCAGAGTTTTAACGACTAATATGTTGCCTCCTCGCTCTCTGAAGCTGTTGTCTCCGATGCCATTCCAAAAAAAGCATAAAAAACACCTGCTTCTTGCCAAATCCTGTAAGGAATATTACATTTGGAGGAGCTAGAAAGAGAGTTTCTTCATTTCAATATTTGTAGGTTAGGGCGATCTTTCATTCCTCCTCGTTTTTCCAGCTTCCCTCCATCACCTCCCGCAGCTGACCATCCAAAAACCAACCCATGAAGCCATTTAGAGGCTTTTTGGTCCACAGCCAAGTTTCACAAAATGCTTTCAGCTCTGTAAATTCACAATGTACCACTCAGCCTGGCAGATACCGAGCCAGGGTTCATGCATTCATTCTGTTCATTGTGTTGATTTCTTTATTATTTTTTGCATCTGAAGGGTTGGAAAGTGCATCACAGAGATAAATGCAGTACCTCCCATCATGCAGCACTGCAGCTTTAAGGGTGATTTCCACTGTAGAAGAAGGTTAGAGGCCTGTTTCTACCTGAGAGGAATCGGGAAATAAACCAGAATAAAATGTGGGTTTCACTAAAACTGCTTTTTTTTTTTTTTTTGTAAGTAATGGATCGGTGCAACAGTTAAGTTATATTTGAGCTCTTGAATTGCTTGAATCACTTTGCCAGGGGGTTTCTAAGTTTCATATTAGTGTCAGTTTGACTGGGTTTAACGAGCCTTTCCTGAACTCATCCACCAGCACTGGACAGCCTGAAAGAATTGAGTTAGTGAAAACAATGAACCTTCCCACCACTCTCACTATCAGTGTTACTGTTTCCTCCTGCTGTGTCGTCCTGTTAACAAATAGCCTGCAGCTGCAGCTACGAGCTCTGGGACATTTATTGTTTTTGAAAGGCATTCTGGGAAGTGGAGTAAAATCACTAGGTGAAGGAGGTTGAAAGAAAAGTAGGTGCGGCAAAATTATACTTGATCACAAAATAACTCAGAGGGGAACAGCAGGAAATTATGGTTGCACTCGACTCCAAGAGAGAAACGGTGAAGACTCACAGCACCGGGAAGCTCTCAGCGGGGAGTGTGTTTAACTGAGTGTGAAGGAGGGCGTTGCTAAAAATCAAGCATGCATTGCTCAGCAAACCGTCCTCAGATAAATAAATGCTTCATCTCACAGAGTGTTAAAGAGAAAAAAAAAAAAAAACGTATGAGATGTGATCTTCCTCGTTGCCTCCTCCATGTTGGTTCCACAGTGCCTGTATCAGGAGAGCCCAGCTCCCCGACTGCAAGATGATTGGCTTCCACAGAACTTATTAAACATAATTGCAAACTAATTAGTACAGCGATGGCTTGGCACCTCCGTCTAGTGCCAGACACTCGATGTGGGTTTACAACATGCATTTAAATTTTACACTAATTACCAATCCCTGATTAATTCATGACTGGGGTGTGCTTTATAATAGTTATTAATAGGGCTGTATAGATTAGATTAGGAATTAATTTCCAAATAAAAACCTGGCATTACATGCATGGGGAAAGCCATGTGTTGCAGAGCGACCTGTGCACGCTGATGTATGTGTTGTGTCACAATGCATTGGCAAAGCACTTTGATTTGACAATCGGGTTTGCTTTTGTGGAGCGGCAATTTGCATGAAATCACTTGATCTAATGAGGATTTGCTTCAAACTGCTTGTCTAATGAGGGCTCGCGTTGAATCTGCTGTTGAAACAACCGACTGCGTCCACAAGACATTGCTAATAACGCAGTCAGAGATTTAAAATCCAATCTTCACTGCCCTACCTGCAATGGACCTTCTAATTATAACAAGGGCTTGTTCAAAACAGACTATATTTGATGCGTCACCATCACCTCCATCCTGGCTGGGTGCCATTAGCGTCAAAACTAAAAAACTCAGCTGGATGGTGACCTGCGAGCTTCTCCATCTTGCTCTTGAGGGATTAATCCTGGCCCACACTCCTTGTCCTTCTCTCCAACAACTAATGGTCACAGCATGGCCCTCACAATGCTTCCCTAATTTCCACTAATTGAATGGTCATTAGCAGCCATGGGTTTTGGCACTAAAGCATGTGTGGGTGTGTGGGTGTGTGTGTGTGTGTGTGTGTGTGCGTGCGAGTACACGGACATGCATGTATGAACCTTCATCTAACTACACGTTTGCCTCCACATGCACGTGTATTAGAGCGTATTTGTTCAGCATCAAATGGCCTGGCACCGTTTGGAGGGCGTGCAGGGCACCGGTGGCACAGGGAGATCATTAATTCACCCTGCCTCTCTGCACGGCTTATTTTGATGTTTTTGTAATGAGCGCCTGCTAGGGAGGGTAAACAGCGAGACTCGTCGCAGCCCCTTTGATGTCAAATGATGTGAGAGGCGATGAGGGTGGAAAAGACGTGGAGGAGCAGGTCTGAGGAAGGAGTGGATGCTGAGAGGCCCGCAAGGAGCGGCGAAGATGAGGAAAAATCGCTCCTAGGTCGAGTGGCTGCCGGTGGTTTCCTGTCACACACGCAGGATGGTGTGAAGAAACTAACTTTGGGTGTATGTGCGCTTGTCATGGCTTAGGAGTATAAGTGTGTGTGTGTGTGTGTGTGAGCTCTGGCTTCATTCCCACTCAAACTAAGAGAGCCCCAAGATGTCTAAAATCTCTTGGATGTAAAACCAACAAGCATTGAGTGTTGTTTTTCTATGGTAAAGATGAGTTGTGTGGATTTGATTGGGGAGTGGAGAAATGAATCTCTGGTGTCAGTCATCCTTGAGATGCTATGGACTTGAGTCTGGACTCAAGTCTGGACTTGATGGCCTCAGACTTGAAGCTCAAAGGCAAATGATTCAAGTTTAAAATGATGGAGCAGTCAGAAACGAGAGTGACATCCTGCAGTAAACAAACTTAATCTGAGCCATGTTGAAAGCCCCTGAAAAAGCGAGTAAGTGGACATTAATTTGGGACTCTGACTTGTCTTGTTTTAATTTCAAATATTTACGCTGTCTTAAAAAGAAAAGTCATGGGGGAACAATGAATTGTGGAGGGTTGGTCCATCCATCTATCTATCCATTTTCTTCCACTTATCTGGGACCAGGAGCATCTTGGGTTGCTCCATAGGTGTCAAACCATAACTCGCACTCCAGCACAATAAATTTAAAGTTACAGGTAAAGTTGCAACATGCACTTCCAAACTCTTCAGCTCTTGGGGTTAGAAAGAATTATTACTCAGAGAGGGACATTGACAATTTTCTAATGTTAAATTTGTTTCATCCCTTTCTGCCCCAGACCTGCATCAGTGGAATTTAATTTCAGCTTTGGAAATATCAGTGGGTAAAGTGGGCTCTTGATGGGGGGGTGACGCACAGAGAACTTTTGTGTGACTCTGATCTTCTTTCAATCTCCCACCGTTGCGTCCTTTTCAGGCCCCTTTTAGCTTTTGATTCCTCTCTTTGTCAATCTTTCTAGTGTTTTCACTTTTCTTTACCATCTCCCTCTCCTCTTCCCCGTCGTCCTCACTGTGCCACCACCGACCACAATTAGACCCCTCCTCTGTTGTTTACCTGTGTGGCGTGCTGAGGCCCCAGCTGAGGGTGACATCTTGACAGTTTCCTGTTATACTGCAAACAAAAGGGCCTTTTTGAATGATGATGTGTTATTATGTAAATGGTTCCTGACTGAGTCTCGTAGTCCAGTTGACGGCGGCGGCGGAGGCTGCTGCCGTGATAGTGATCATTTTCATGATTGCGGGGACCTCCGAGAGGGGCGAAGAGGGGAGAAGTGACCAGGGGTTATGTTGGATGAGTAGATCTGTTTACTTCACAGTGAACGACCCTGGTATGAAAAACATAGCTTTATGTCTTTCGCTTGTCGTCATGGATTGACTTGGCGAGTGTTATTTGGACCCACTTGCGTTCAAGGTTAAGAAGTGGCTGGTAATGTTTCATGAGAATCACAGACATTATAGACCCTTTATTGATAGATTCATCCCACATTGTCCATTAAACCACTGCCTTAGCATCATTGGATTTAAAGGCCATTTTTGACTTACTCTTCATGGTCAGCTTGTGGAAACGTGTATAATCTCCTCTGTGGCTCAGGAAGAGTTTTATTTAACCTGGAAAAAATGAAGGTAAAGACACACTATAATTCAATACATTCAGTCAGCCAGAACATTATGAACACATGCCCAATTTTCTTAATTAAGGGTCCTGTTTCGCCATCCAAAAAGCACTGATCTGTGGAGGCATGGACTCCACGAGACCTCTGAAGGTGAGCTGCAGTATCTGGACCAAGACGTTGTTGTGGTGATGGACAGGGGTCAGCATGTGCACCCTGACCGTTCTGCGATTCTGTCACCTTTCTATCAGAACCAGGATTAGCCACAGTAGACAAAATGTTCACTTGCTGCCTAATATATCCCACCCACTGACAGGTGCCAGATGTTCAGTGTTATTCACTTAACATGTCAGTGGTCATAATGTTATGGCTGATCGGTGTACATATCTTTCTGTATTTAACGACACTTAAACGTGATGACTGCAATGATGGGGATCTTCCTTTGTCAGACATTTCAACTGTAGTCGAACTCTGTGATTCAACGTCACTGCATTTTTAGGTCTGTTCAGGTGAAAAAGCATAATTTTACTGTCGCTATCCTCTTAATGATCTCCCATAGGTGGGGTCCCAAATTCCCAGACTGGGGAACTTTTAACTTTTTTTTTTTTTAATTGGAGCAAATTTGCAGTTGAGGAGGATTCAGAAAAAAAGTGTAACTTCTCCAAGTAGCACAGTGCCTGTCTGTTTCATGAGTCTAGGATGAGATACTTCAGTAAGACATGATAATATTGTTGCTGCATTCCTGTGGGCTAAGAACTGTTTTTAATTGATTTTCTGTAAATAAAACCAAGGCGGCCCTACAGCAAAGGCCCAGTGTGTGAGGATGTGTGTGCATCAAAGTGTAATCTTGCCTTCTCTGTATCTTTATCGGTGTGAGTGTGTGCATGAGCTTGTTGAGAGCGAGAGCCGTGTGCGTGTGTGTGTGTGTGTGTTTGTAGGCCTGTGTGGTTGCAGTGACTCACTCTCCCTACCTGACCTCCGCACTGCCCACACACACAAACAGAGAGAAGCCCGGTGCTAGCTTTGTGCTTTCTCATCAGCCGACCTCTGACCCCCGCCAGCAGCCTCTCCGACGTGGAGCTGAGCCGTATTAACCTGGACCTCTACTGTTTCCAAGCACAATCATCCGTACGCGTAACAAACGTGGCCGCCGAATCCGTCGCAGCGCTGCTCCCCAACATCACGCAGAGTGGATGTGTAATAATACATGCATGCTCACACCACAAATAGGCACCTCGCCGCTGTACGGTACACCTTTGCAGGGAGATCAGAGAAGAAGAGGGAGGGTGGTGATGAATATGGGGGGGGGGGGTATAGTGAACGGAAAAGGGAGGGAGAGGAGGTGTTGCAGACGAGGTGTGTTCATATTCTTCACTTCATTGGGTCTCATTATTCCCTTGCATGGGTGTTGTGAGCATGTCCATGTATGATTCATCCAGGAGCACCTCAGTATGGCTCAGGGAAATTACCTTGTGTGACACACGCACACACACACACACTCTCACACACAACAAATGTTAATAATAGATGCTCCTTCTAATAGACTGACCAGATGAGTCCAGGTGATGATTTAATTTCGAATTTGTCTGTTAAATTCACTAAACCGAACGTAGCCGTGACCAAAACTGTGCTCTGTTTCTTCTCGACAAGATGCTTTCATGTTATAATGGCGTATTTCTCTAACTCATTTAGTCCTAACAAGCGACTTTTCTCCAATTCATCTCATTATAATGAGGTAACGGGCTTCGTTGTGTAAAAGAAGTTGCTTCTTTTCACAAGAAAAAGATCCAGTCGAAGCTGCCGCTTGGGTGTCACCTGCTGTTTGACGTCGCACTCATAAGTTATAGATGAAGCCTTAAAAACAGCAGTGTTGGGTTTAGAAAGTGGCAAATATGAAGCCAATGTTATTGTGATCTCTTCAAATGTACAACTGTAACAACAGGAGGTCATATGACTCCTTAAGACATCTGAGACCAGTGAAAACACAGGGAACTGTAATGTTTAATTGGTTGTATCAGTGGGTAACGTCCCATCCTATGTTGTAGGATAAGATTATTGTGTATGCATCATATTTGGTCTTTTCACGGACAGAAGTTGAGTGAACAGCTCTTATTATCAAACGTCACATCGCTTGTATTTTGCTCATCCAGCTTCACACTTGTTGCTGGTGTTGAATCAATGTATTGTGGCTTTAGAGCTGACCTAAAATAATCACTGCAACTAATAACCCTTGCGATAAAAACACAAAATGAAGAAGGACCAAACAATCAAAACAAACACACAATCACAACACCCCATCTCACCCGCTCATCCTCTGCAGCTACACAGCCATCACCTTAAATACACAAAAACATACATCTGGACACATACAGTAACACCTAATACACACACACACACACACACACACACACACACATAGTCTCACTCTCTGAGCCAGACCAGTATTTATGAAGCTGCCCGCCTGCCTATCTCTACCCCAGCCCGGGCGAATGATTTTCTTTGAGTGCTGTAACTATCATGTCACACCATGTTGTCATTATAGTGATTGCCGACGGCCCTGATAACCTCCCTGCGGTGATTTGTACCAGTGAGGAGTAGTTTCATTTTTCTCTCTTTCTCTCTGTACTCTCGTTCTCTCCTCTCATCTTGATTGCGGCAGCTCCCATCAGCACCCCTCGCCTTGTTTGTAGTTTCGGTGAAAGAGATCTCTCCTCCATGTGAGACATTTCATCTGTCAGCTGAGGGGAGACACAGCTCCAGTCGTCCTTCTCTGCTCCTTCCGCCCCACCTTGCTTCATTCCTTTTTTTTTTTCTTCCTCACACACTCCAGCTCAGTCATCCCTCCCATTTCCAAGCTCCCTTTCCCTAAACTCTTTACCCTGTACCTCACATTCCCTTTTTCTTTCTCTGTATCCCCTTTCATTTCACAGAAAGCATCAGCCATCTCTTGGCATGATACAGCTTGCCATCAGCACTGTTTACCGCCCGCCTTTGATAGAGGAATCAGCTCTCCCCTCCCTTTTCTCTCCTTCTTTTTCTTTGTTTTCTCCCTCCTTTATTTCTGCATAAACCCCCCCAACCCCACCCCTCACGTAAGTTGTCATTTGTTGCCCATTGTCTCGGTGGTATTTAGTGGCGGGGAGATTAGGCAGCTGTGAATGGACTGCAGCTGTCTGTGCTGGATTAGGGGAGTTTAATCAAAGTATTTTCTAATGCGCCTCGTAATGATGATCCATAGGGACGGAGGCTCTTTAACAGATAATGATAGCTAGGCTGGCTGCCGGAGATGACTCGCTTGGAAGCACCACAGTCGCCGTCTTATTGTTGCTTTATATAGGCCCAGCTTTTCTGAAAGAATGTGCTACATAACAGTTAGTTAACAAAAATAGTTGCCTTTCAGGAAACAACAACGAGTTAGCTTGGACGTAGCGAGCTTTGTTTTGACTTGTGTGTCGGGATATATTCCTCTATGATTAAATGTCATTTTTGATGCTCTGACACAAAAGGTTTCTGTGTGTATGCGTGACAATAGTGGAAACATGTTGACTGGCCCCTTCAAGTTATAACTCTGGTGTTGGTGACAGAGCAGACAACTTTATAAGCCTCTCAGTCTGTCTGCCAGCATGGTCCAATTTACTTTTGACTGATCTGCTGGAAACCTTAGTCTGCAGAAAGCAAACAATTTTGTAGTTGTGTTTATCCCTTTTTAACATGCATGGTCTACATTTTCACAGTGGTATTAACACACAAACTCATGTCCTGTACTGAAGTGGACATTTGACGTGCTTTTCTTTCTTCAGTATTCACTATTAGCACTTTATGCTTCTTTATAATTCTAGTCCACTACATTTTAGAGAGAAAAGTTATACTTTTTACTCCATAAAATAAAGATCACATTATAAACATTGTTAAAAATTAAATGGGTTTTCCAAACTTTTTTACTTGTGGCAAATAACAATTAGCAATTTCACCTTGAAGCAGTTTCTCCTCTAAACCTCTCAGATTGGTTCATATGAATGAAGCTCTAGTTATCTGATGTTTCCCAAAAAAATCTGACCCTTCAGATTTATGTTGTGACCCACAGGAGGGGGCCTGACACACAGGTTGGGAACCAGTTGACTGAGGTAAATAAATGTATTTAAAGTAAGTGTCTCTCCACTATTTGGAGGAGCTGAGGAGGAGTGAGGGGTGGATCTGATCTGCTCTCTACTCTTTCCTGGTTGTCAGGCAGGTCGCCTTGTGTGGTCTGTCAATCACATGATAGCCCGCCCTAATGCATATCCTGCTTTATGATCTGTTTTCCTCTAAATGGGACCATCATTTAAAAAATAGACATCATATTTTATTGAAATATATAAAGACTTGACTATGAAGACTTAAAACTATAGACTGAGACTATAAACTCATTAAGAAAATGTTTACTGAGTTAATAAATGAAGTGAGAAGTAGGATCTTTTTCCCATAGAGTTCAACTCCAGTGGAGTCACCTCATAATGGTCATTAGATATTAGATTGCAGGTTTAAGACACTTAAGCATTGGCTTCACTTTTCAGACCCGGATTCTGCATCCACCTATAAAGTGTGTGATTTAAAGTAGTTAAAACTTTCCCCACCTTGGAGAAAGCTCCATCCATCAGCTCCATCATTAAAAGGCTGCTTCCTCATTGAACGATCCCTATCATCAGTTTAGTGATGTCATAATGTGGTAGTCTTATAGGACTTGTGATGGTGTATTTTCAAACTGTGGTATTGTTACTTTTATTTAGGCAAAGGATCAGAGTTCTTCTTCTGCCACTGACATTTCCAGCAGTGCAGAGTGGTGTTGTCCTAATAACTGACATTTTAATCCCACTTGATACTAGACTGACTCAAGAATTGAGTTTAAAGCAATAATTTTACATTAATGTAATCGACTCTCTATTTCAACCTCACCTCCGAGGGCACAAGTGTGGAGGGCAGATTGATTGGAATAATTTAAAAAAGAAAAGTAAATATTTGAATATAGCTTTCTGGCTCTTGACACTGGAGAAAAAAACTCATTTTGGTTCAGATATGCAAAATATGGCAACAGTGTCAAAGCATATCTTGAACTGAATCCCAATCCAGAGGAACTGGCCAACGAAATCAGAACACACAGTTTTGCTTTCTGTGCCAATGAAGATGGAGCAACAGTTTATGTATTACATGTCCATATTAAGACTTTTTGTCATTAGTGACATATTGCTTCATCTGTGTTGATGAGTGATATTATTAATTATAACAGTGGAAACGTTCCTACTTGTCCATATGGATTTTAGATCTATAAATCCCTCATGATAAACAGTGTTCAGTTGATCAGCTGAACATGCAAAATGTGAATTTTTTTCAACAGTCAAGTAAGCAGACAAAATTATATGAAAAATAATGTTTCAAACGATGTTTAATATTTATGTGGGTTTGAAAGGGTCAGTTTTTTCAGTCATTAAGATTTTAGCTTTTCTTTTGAGGAAAATACTCTAAATCAACACCCGCTTATAAAAGTACGAACCATCTGAGAACATGACCTTTACTGTCCATCCCTTGGATTTGTTAAAAATTGTTCCAGTTCTATCCAAAAAACTTTTTTAGGAGGAAAAACTGTTAGGAAATCATGATACCCATCCAGAAGTTTTTTTCAAAATCACAGAGTAAAGTAGAAAATAACCTGTTTTCTAATGCGACAGAGATGGAAGGTTAATCGCCTCTTCAAAATGGGTGCATGGATTTCATCTGGCCCTGTTGATGCCTCTTGTATTTGTCTTTCTGCTGTGTCCTTTTGTGTCTGAATAGTTTTAAATTCAGCTGAATTGAGCCCCTTGTCTTGATTGTAGAGAAGCTTATGCAACATCTCTGATCGCCAAGGTAAGGGGCCCAAAAGCCCAGGCTTTACTTGGTCAGCAGGCAGAGCCCATTGGTTTGTGAACTGCCGTTTCAAAGCTTTGAATTTAAGATTTAAGGCTCTTCAGCATTGGCTTCACTTTACAGTCCCAGAGTCTATATCCACTTTTATATACAGATTATATAGTCTATAATCTGAACAAAAACATCAACTGTTTGATTCCCCCAAATCTAAAAGCAACCAAACAAAGCAGGAAAACAGAAGGTGAGGTCTACCACATAAACGCCTGCAGACTGGCGCTGCTCATATTGGTATAAAATAGAACATGTTGTTTTGAAGATTGCAGCTCCTGTCTTTGGATGAATGGCTCTGAAATGCCACTTTACTCATCCAAGTCCATAGTCACACACAGCTACAGTCCTTGGCTTTTAATAGACTCGTCAACTCTTAAAGGACACTCGGAATTGTTCAACCTTCACTGGTAAACACTCAGGAAGCTCTTCAGACTCCGCTTGTATTCCTTCAAATTAAAGTTCCAATTTTTTTGCAGATAATATGAGGCTCTGTTTTTAACAACAGGTCATTATCTCTTCATCGGAGCTTCTCCAGCCAAAAGTTGAGCATGAAATTACGTCATAGATTTGATTTTTTTTTTTTTTTTTTCAGTTTTTCAGTGTCAGGACTTCATGGGCATGGACGTAGGTGCTATCAAATTAACTAGCATTTTCTGACACATCATTGCAGTGAAAGCACAGGTGTAATTTTTAATCATTCACGACCATTGCATTTTATTGAGACATTTCTGCTCTACTGCCCTGATACTGTGCATAGTGCTCACTGGTTTGGTTTACTGGGACACTTAACACAGACAGAGCTATCAGCAGTGTTACACCTGTGATTTTCCTGCTTTGAGAAGAGAAGGCCAGGCGTATAAAAATACTCTGCTTTAAATAACAATGTGCACCTGATGTGGTTTTTCCTCAAATAACTTTACTCTCTTTCCCTCCGGGGAGTGCAAATGTTTTTTTTCATTTCAAAACTTTTACTGCTGGACACAAGACGTGTCAAGATTCAGCAAGAAGTCCATCCTCTGACTTGGAATATGGTGGGAAGGGGCATTTATTTGTGACGCCATGATACATACATGACAAACTAAGATTTAAACCTTCAACAGCTTGTCAATGACATACATCATTCTGCTCAGTGAAGGTCGAATGTTCAAGGGAAGTAGCAAAGTGGGAAAACACTTTGAGCCGACAGAAGCTTTCAGTTAGACAAGTTCAACATGTACTGCCACAGCTTTTCCTTTCAAATCTGCTCTATTCTCCCTATCTCTATGACTGTCTCTGTAGCTGCAGACTGAGGACGACATTAGTGGGACCTTTATGCTTGTTATTAATCTGCATTTTAAGTCAATAAATACTTTGACTTTTCTGGCTCTGTTAAAAAAAGGTCAGTGCTTTGCTGTAGGGTGCATATTATTCCATATTTTAACTTCTCCTGTGTTTTATCTTAAGTGCTGCTATGCATAAGAAGATATATTTCGGATTTTAAGAACCAAAAACAATTTGAGTGCAGTTTTACAATTCTTAGCCTCTTATCTGATTGGCTGTCTCTTTTCTGAGAGATTGAATAAAAATATTTGCTGGGATTTCTCTGTGGACTGAGCACTTTAATATAGAACCTATACCTGCTTTATCATCAAAACGGACATGTCACTGTATACAATATGGGACCTTTTAATATAATACCACCAAAAGCCTCCAAAAGCTTTACTGTTTGTTTCCAAAAGATGTTTCAGCAGGTCTGTCATAAACATCTGTTTGTTTCGGCTTTATATTTAAAAACTGCATCCTGGCAGATTTCATCAATACATACAGGTAAACACAGCCCATGTGTTGTATTTGTTAATCAAGTATGGTTGTATATCAGAGGTTCATTTGAAAGCAAAAAAAAAAAAAGAAAAAACCTGAAAGAAAATAGACATCACCAACTTCAAATTGAAAGCACTGCTTATCCAACTTGTCAAGTTCCTGTGGCCTGGGTGAAAAGGAAGAAATAGCCCCCCAGCAGAGCTAACATATGGAGCTGATCATCTCACAGCCAGCTGACTTCATTTTGCACCTTTATTACTAATCATTACAGCCAAAGAGAGATGGTATGTGTATCAAAGGGGGTGAAATTATTCTGGATGCAGTCTCACGTCATCTTTATTCACCTTGCAAATTTTTACTTCACCCTCTGCATTTTAACTTGCTTAAAATGTTAATTTGACTCATATTGAGACTTGCAGACAGAAGTGCCCTCAATATTAATTTAATAACAATCTAAATGTTTCGACAGGGAATCAACCCCTCAAGGGTATTTCTTCTGCTATTTGTTCCAATGTGTTTCCACCTTTCACAAGAAGCTGAGAAGAAGTAAGTAGTAGTGAGATTTTCTCTAGATTCAGGACAGCTCCTGCACTGCACTATCTGCCTTATCTACCTCCAGTATTTTGACAGTGCGGCACAGTGTGTCTCAAAGAAATTGTGTCTTTGCAAAGGAAGTGGCGGGGAGCTGGCGTGTCTGGTGCTAAACTCACAGCAGAGCACGTCGTGTTGTGATATGACCCGGCGCTGACTCACTGATGATGGAAGACAAAAAAGCTCACACTGAGACGAGAGGAGGAGGGAGACAGAGAGAGGGTCTTTTTTCAACTCTAGTGTTGCCTCCCAAATAATGAGAATAGAGAGAGAGAGGGAGAGAGAGAGGAAGCAGAGATGAAGGGAAGCCGCCTCTCTGTGGCTTCCTCCTCCCTCCCTGTACGCATGGAGGCCCCATGCTGCTCAAGACAGATGCTGGAGGAAACAGCGAAGCATGTTGCTACTGTGGCTTGTTTCTCAATCAGAGGCTTAACTCAGCACCTAACACATACACACACTGAGTATCTTGGCACAAAGATGAAATTTGTGTGCATATACACACTCACAACCCCTCTCCACACACACACACACATTCCGATAATATCCGTTGAGATGTGAGATTACAAACGCTAAAGCTCCACCTGTTCTTTGCCATAACAGGTGCCTGTGATAATTATTTCACCTCTCTCTGATGAGCCTGGGCTCACACTAGACAGCATGCAACTATAGCAACCAGAAAATATCATTAAACTATTGATTTGTAATTACTGCGTTAGATTTCTGTTTGATCCTTTTTATCTGTGCAAATGCAGCTTTCTTGCCAAAAATTAACAATGCGACACTTTATTCTTCATATTCTTGAGGTACATTTTTTTTTCCCCCTCAGGATCCAACAGATGGGCAAGTGTCAAAGGTCACTGTTTGGCTTTGAGGTAGCAGCCGTCTTTAGGAGGGTCAATCTGTGTGCTCAATAAGCCAGAGACCTGGCGGGTGGGCAAAATTGATTCGGTCCTCAATGGTGTGCTGCTAGTGTCCACACTCCTGTTATCTGTAACTGTTATCAGTGCGAATCGCGTGTCATCATTGACAATAGGAGTTTGAAGCCAACGTGCAGAATAGGATGTAGAAAATGAACAAGGTGTGAGGAAGAGGAAATGTATACATGTTTTACTAATGGATGGATTAATTGCTATGACAACCCTTGAGAAATGCCATGCACTATGGCCAGGATGTTTTAGCCCCCTGTACCTGATTGCTGTCACAAATGACCTCTTGCCAATAGAAAGCATCTGCCTCTTGGCACTCATTCACTTGAACTTGGCCTTTGCTGCCTGGATGACCAGTTGCCAAACCCCGCTCTGCCCATAGATGGATGTTTATAAAAATGGATGTAGACTCGAAGCAGGTTGCAAAAATGAGTGGTGCTAGTCTGCCGGCATTTATGTGGCAGACCTCGCCTTCTGTTCTCTTGCTTTTTAGGTTGGTTTGGAGAAATCAAACAGTTGATGATGTTTTTGTTCAGATCATAGACTGAAATGAAAGTTGATTCACTTGTTGTAAAAATACATCAGATTGTATTGAAGTTTATGGGGAAACGGCCCTAATTCTCACTTGATTTATTACTTCAGTAAATGCTTTCCTAATGAGTTTATGGTCTCAGTCTCTAGTTTCAAGTCTTCAATACAATATGATGGTTTAAAGGGAAAATAGACCGTTAAGCAGGGGATGAATTAGGGTGTGGCTATAGTGTGATTGACAGACTGTACCACACATGGTGACAATCAGGACAGAGTACGGAGCAGGTCAGATTCACCCTCTCCTCCAAACATGGTTTCCTTTGTTTCCAAAAAACATAGATGGTTGATGGCAAATGAAAGAATTACAAGCTCTGCTTGCTGACCAGGTAAAACTTAGGCATTTGGACCCTCACCTTGTCACCAGAGCTGTTCAGCTGCTTTTTAACCAAAGGAGTCTTGCTCTTGTCTTGGTTCTTGGTTCCGAGTTGGGGATTTTCTGCCATGCCAGGAACTTTAAAGGTGGTGTCTTCAGTGCTGAATGTCAGCTTTCGGTCAAATACAACACTTGGAACTGCTACAACCTGTGCAAAGCATAATTCAGACTAATTCTTGTCAGGACCAAGTTTATTTAATTTATAAATCACATCTGAACAATAAGCACAAACCGAAAGTAAATGTTATTTGCTAAATGAACCACACTAACGTGGTTAAGAGCTAAAGCATGAAACTATCCCTCCTCAGGAGACAGGTGTCTTTTCTGGCTTTCCATTTTCAATCCTGATTTCCATCTCCAGTTCTTTTTCATCACTTATTCAAACATTGAGCAGTCATGAATACCACATCTGTGTGGTGTGTTGTTGCATGCAAAAATGTCTCATAGCGAGCCTTTGCTTTTTAATCCATCAATTTGTCCAAACTTCATGGTTCTTAAGAGGCAGTGGGAACACAAACACAAATAAGCTCAGGGGGCTTTAAGTTCCTGAGTTTAGTTCTTGGGTTTCTTGACTGTTAAGAAAAGCAGCCTATTAGTTCGCTCTCTGTTGTACATACAATCCAAGCATCTATAATGTGACTTTTTTCCATAAGGCAACATATCTCTTCCTTGCATCTCATAAATGAAATGGCTCTTGTTTCCTGTAGGATGAACAGAAATAACAAGGCCACGGCTGTCTTCCTCTTGCTGACCCGCTGTCCTATCTGCAACTCTCTGAATAGAACAAGACAAAGACAGCCTTTGCGTTGGTGGAAGTTTGCAAAAATAATCTCTCACAGGGATCCTGCATCAAAAATAATGGCGTGACTGCTTCGTTTTCTCTCTGTGGGCTGGTGTCTGCACTTACTTTTGACTTTTGGCTTTTGATAGCGCCGTCTGCATTGATAGATGATATCACCAGTGCTGGCTGGAAGTGCACTCACAGAGGGGAATAGATTTTTTTTTAAGCTGCAGCGTTGATGATATACATTATAGGACTAAGTGTGTGTGGAGTATGATTCTGGTGCTGCCTCATTACAGCAGGATTACATGTGCATCCATTGGCGAAGGGGGGGGGGCTCAATCACTTTCCCCCTCTGCTCCTCTAATTCACAGAATGATGTAATTATCCCTTTTTCCTCTCTCTGACACCTCACACACATTCTCTCAAGCACAAAAACATTCACGCTTGCAGTCACAGGTATTTTCTCTGGCTCTCTGCCCCTCTCTGTGACACACATACGCTTGCAAAGAGAGACTGAAGGCCACTCTCTGACAAAAGAGGAGCATTTTGTGCCTTTGACATGATCTCCCCTCCCCACAGTGGACGAGAGCCTACAAAGCCTGGCGGTGAATGAGGGTCAGCTGCAGCCTGGCCCCCGGGAGCCTCCCGTCGAGCCATTTAATGAATGTCATTTTCTTGCATTAACCACCCCGATTGTTGGATAATGGCCTCCCAACAATAACATTTAACCAATTCCCCTGTCTTTTGGGCTGGCTCATTTGGGCCACAGCAGGGGGTGGTAATTGATTGTGTAATTCCAATCAAAGCTGTAAACAGATTGGAGGTTCCTTCAGAGCCATGCAACATACAAACACACATATTATCCATGCACTCTCCCTAGAACCAGGTTACGTCAAAGATTCTTGAAAAATAACCTCCTTTTCTGAAAGGAAACTGTAACACAATGAAAGTTACTTTAGTTTTTATCTTCAGCTCAAAAAAAAAAAAAAAACTAAAAACCGTGTGCCTTCTGCATGACCCCAGCTCTGTTGTGTGCTAGCACGTTCCACTATCTTTCTTGTCACCCCCCCCCCCCCTCCCTTTCCCCAAGTCTTCTTTTTTCTCACATTGATTGTAATCCTCTCTCATCGCCTGCTGCAGAGATCCAGAGACTTAGGAGGCTGGCTGAGGAGGAGGTGAGGGGGTTAACTGCACTCGCCAATTTAGATTTACCGTGAGACAAACACTGGTTGGGTTGAGGTTTTGGCGGGGGGGGGGGGCATGTTGTCTCCATGGAGACAAGGGGAAGCGGCAAATTGTGCGTGTGCAAATGTGTGCGCACATGCTCAGGCGTTCATTTCCAGACAATTCAACTAATTGTCAACGGAAAATCTGTCTATTTATTAATTGGTGTTCGCAGAGAATGCTGCAGTGTTTTGTGTGCGTGAAACATGCTCACAACACAAATATACGTCATACATGTTCTGTTTGTGTATGTGATGCTCCAAGACCTGCAAGTGTCATGTGAGAGCTGTGAGCCTTGATATCTGGTCTGAGATCAGGTCCTGCCTCTGTCACTTTCTATGAAGGAAATAAAACCACAATTGATAAATAATATACAAGCTTTCAACTTAATTTATTATCTTTGTGAGAGAAAAAAGTTCATTGATAGCACTTTCTCTCTTTCACGTGGCCACTTTGCCTCAATCAGTGACACATAGTAATTCTTTGCATTTCCCAGAATGACCTTTGGCAACGTAGGGGGTGTGTGAACTTGTTGCTGAGTCACAACAGTCTATTGAGGCTGCTTCACAATGGATTCCTCCTCCTGAATGAAAACCTCCACATTATGACTTCATTTAGATGCCGACAAAAAATTTTTTAATTCCATGTATGTCTGGTTTTACCGAGCTGGACCCATACAGAAATATCATAAATGCCCTGTGTCCCAATATCAAGATATACGCATATGAACACATAGGCTGATGTCATATAGTAAAATCTAAATATGTTCATATATTAAAAATATATGTAATTATTTTTTATATGATATAACGTGTATATAATTAAATCATACTGTATTTAAACATACATTTAACATTTCTCTATACTTGTGTATGTATGTTTTTAAATTTCCATTAAGTTTAAACTGCCTTTGCATTATGGGAAAGTGGCCTCAGATTTTTGGACTCTAGTGTATATTTATAATAGCAACATACATTGACATGCTTATGTAACATGTCTGAGTATACAAATATGTCTGAATATGTAAACAGACATATTTGTATGGACTTGACATATGTGTTTATCAGTTTTATTTATAGATGTTTTCTCTCTTCTGACACCACCTGGCCGGGACCTCAGTCTTTAGCATAATGCAACATTCAAAAATCCTCCACTCATATCGCACAGTTTCATCCCACTGAAGTTAACCGTCAGTATTCCTCACAGACGCTGTCTGGGTAATGGTTTTCCTCATCATAGCACTGGAGTTAGGATATCAGCAGGAACAAGAGGTGGTCCTCAACTTCTCCTTGCCCTTCTTTTCAAAGATGATTATATTATTTTACCACGCCTCAGAGACTTGATGTGAGTGCGAAGATTTATACCGGCACCCAATCTCCCAACACTTAGGCCCAGTTGGATCTGGGTTCATTTCAGCCACTGCCTTCCCTCCATCTCTCTGCTGACTCAGTGCAATCGGAGCAGGGTGAGTAAATCTAATATAAAGGCGTTATTGATTTGCAGGTCCTTAATCACTTTGATTTGGCCCAGTTTTCACTGACCCCCACTGCAGCTATGAGTTCCCCAGGGGTGGGCCTTCAGTATTGTGGACGGGCAGCCACTCGGAGGCAAATGCAATTTTTCTCCGATGCCAAAGAGATTTAGAAATCCTATCATCAATCATCTCATCACTAATGTTTATACATGTGCTGTGGCGATCGATAGAGTTTTTTTATTCAGCTTTATGCATGTGTGTGGTGTATGTGTGAATACTGTATCTCTGCACGACCCACATCGTTGTGTATGGAAACCTCATAACTCTTCAACCACTTTTTATTCATTTGGTCTCTTCTGAGTTTGAAAGTTTTGGCTTTTTTTTGAAACAGGCAAACGAAAAAGTCACAAGCTGTGACTGTTGTTATAGTAACCATGGCAACAAAGATCTATCACACTATTTCAGGAGACGCTCCTATAGAGGGTTGAAAAAAGTGAAGTGTATGGTTGTTCAGGTTGGTTCAGGACTTTTGAGAGTTCACAGTGCAGTGGTGGTGCAGTGGTGGTCCAAGGAGGGACAACTGGGGAGCCTGCGACAGGGTCATAGGTGCACGTGGGGAGCAAAGGCCGGTCCGTGTAGCCCAATCCAACAGAGGAGCTACAACAGCACAATCTGCTGGAAACCTTAGTGCTGGCTATGATAGAAAGCTGCCAGAACACACTGTGCATCACAGCTTGTTGCATATGGGGCATGCTGACTCCTACAATGGACACAAGCACGTCAGAACTGAACCATGGAGCAATGGATGAAGGTGTCAAATCATGTTTTCTTTCTCATTCTCACCACAGGACGCCTTCAGGGGTCTTGTAGAGTCCATGCTTTGACAAGTCTGAGCTGTTTTGGAGGCAGTTTTGATGTTGTAGCTGATTGGTGCATTTCTAACTATGCATTATTCTCTTTGTGTCTTCCAAGGGAAATGTCTAAAGAGCATTTTTTCTCCATTGTCGACTGCAAAATTCATTTTTAATCTCAACCAAGGTTGAGCCTCAGGAGTGAATTACACAAAATGTATGGAGAGAAGAGTCTACATTTTAGACATGTGGCGTATTTCACCAGAGAGTAACACGCGTTGTACAATATATCAAGTTTGATCAAAAGTCTCATCCATTCATATGCACAAAATACCCTCCACATGTATATGTTTGCAGCACAGAGTCTGCACGTGACTGTGAGAGCAATTAATCTAATAGATGTGTGCTGCTATGTAGCAGATATCATGAACCAACTGTGTCACTTGGTAAACAATGCTAATTAAGAGAGACAGTGGGATTGCCTCAGTGACCCCTCTCCCCCATCCGCGTTTGTTTGTTTTTATTGTTCATTCTAATTAGGCTTAATCCCCTGTTCTCTTGCTGTGGACTCTGACCGGTGTTGGGTGCCCACGCCGCAGCCAATCAGGTGCAGGGATACTGCGGGGTTGACATGTAGATGAGGGAGTAGGGTCTGTAAATGAAGACGGGAGGGGGAGTGAAGCTTATAGCTGGACTTGTGTGCGTGTGTGTGTATGTATATATGTGTGCGTGGAGGCGGTGGGGGCTATCATGTCGGGTGGGGCCCCTGGCAGCCATTGTCTTGCAGTACAATAATACGGCTCACAAGTGAGCAGTGGGCCAATAATGAGGAGGAGGCCCCGCTGAACAGCATGTCCCTGCCAATTGTTCTGCCGCTACAGTGGGAGAATGGAGCTGTCCACACACACACACACACACACACACACACACACACACACACACACACACACTACACTACACTACACTACACTACACATCCATACTGCTAACACCTTCCTTGCAGTATGCCTACTCCCACTCTCCTCTCTCCATGCCACATGCACACACACATACACACACTCCCTCCATCTCATATCTCTGACATGGGGAGTGTGTTAACTAATGGCTAATTAAAACAAGACTATTAATGAATGGCTGAGCAGCAGACATGATAAGGAAACTTAGACGAGTGAATTAACACATCCTTAACATGTCATCCCAGCCAGCCCAGTGTGTGAGTGTGTGTGCGTGCATATAGCTGTTGTTTACAGACACGCATCTTTTAGACAATGCAATAAATATTAAAAAAACACATCTAAAAGAAGGTGAAACACAGATTATACTGTGTGGAACATTAAGCTAAGTCAGTGGATATAATTATAAAATACCAATAAATGCCAAAACTCACTTAACTGAGAGTAATTCTGTTCATTTATCTGGAGGTAGCGAGTTCCTTTTACATGCATGATTGCCTTACTAAGTCGATGATGAGTTCAATGAAGCACCTGAAGCCTGATGATATTTCTACCACAACTGTGTGAAGGAATTTAACAAATTGTAAACATATTTATATATATAACAATTAATTAACTTGTTATGATTAATATAATAGGTAATGATATATTAGTTTCACCTACTTCACATAAAGTTAACTGTTGTATAAAGAGAGAAATGGCAGTTCATTTTTGTAGTTGATACTTCATAACAATAAATTCAAGTTCACACAGCCACTAAAAATCCACCTTAGAAACATTTTGTATAGATGAGCCCACAGAAGCGTATACGCTTTCTAAAAATCATGTCGTATTTAGAGCGTTATTGCTCTGCGATAGTTTGTGTTAGAGACGTGATTTGTCCATGTGTGACATTTACTTCCTCTTGCTTGTAAAATGTTCAACTTTAACTTCTGAGGAAAACCGTTTCATAAATAAGAAGCCAGGTTTTTATCATCATGATTACTTCCTTTGACAGGATCATGTGGACAGTCTTTGACTTCCTTGATGTCAATTGGTGAATGAAGTCCTTAAAACTCTTTGAGGTCTTTGTGTCTGAAACCCTGTCGCCCACATCAGTACTGAAGATACTGGACCTTAAAGTAGTCAGACTGCATTAGAGCTGCTGTAATATATTTGAGGAGGAAAAGAAGTGACAGTAATGGATTACTGCAAGTTTTAAGACCCTCACTCACTCGGCCTCGGGGCTGCTGTGGGGACTGGGGTGAGCTTGATGGGGCATAATGGGTCGTGGTGTGCAGCCAGAGGTCACCAGAAGCCATTACTAGAGGCAGGAAGTGGAATTATGCACGACTACCTGTAGGTTCGTACCAGTGGCTCGGCAGCGGTCAGTGGGGGTCACTCATGCCTCGGTTGCTGGCCAGTGAGTCGTGTCTGCTGGTGATGGTGGTGGTTGTGATGAATCCGGCTTGTGTGTGTGTGTGTGTGTGTGTGTGTGTGTGTGTGTGTGTAAAGGAAGAAGTGTTGTGTTTTTTTTTTGTTTTTTTTTTTTCCACTGTGTCAGTGTTTATTAAGAGGAAATGCACATTAACGAGTCTGTCACCTCCAGGATTTAAAAGCTTGCCTCTTTTCTGGTGGAATTGAGAGTGTTACAGTTGAAAGAGCGGCACATTTCTGCTGCCTGTGAGTGACACTCGGGGAGAAACTGGTGACTGCTCTTCATATTGAGGCTGGCAGCAGGCGGTGCTTCCCCTTTCTCAGAGCTGCTGTGTTGCACCGTCGAAGTGCAGCTCCTCCTCGCCGCTGTGTGAGATTCTGATGGCGGAGAGGAAAAGCAGGAAAGAGTTCCTTTTTGTGAGAGCTCAGCAGATTTAGAGGGCATGCAAGGTAGTTCTCAGAGCACAAACCCTGCTGCAGAGTACACACACACACACACACACACACACACACATACACTGGCTCCTTCTGTTCTCACTACCACACTTATTTCCACACACACACAAACTGTCATTTTCACACAAAAAAGGAGAAGCGATGCGCAAGGGGAGGTGAGAGACCGGGGTCAAAGATGGGTGGGGGGTGGTGGGTGGGGGGTAGATAGGGTGAGAAAAAAGGATGAAGAAAGTGCTGAACAGATGAGAGCAAGATGTGTAATGATTAGCTACCAAGCCAGGCAACCATAAAGCTCCAAACTACCAGGAGGCGAGTTGGAGCTGCCGTCGTGCTCTGTCAGCTTAACCCCTCTGAACGACAGGAAAGCCCACTTCCTCGCCCGTGGCTCTGTGACCAGTGGAGGGCTAACTCACAAAAACTCACACACTTGTGTGTCTAACATCCCCACTCATGAATATGTTATTGTCAAATGAATTATGAGACCTTAAAGGAAAGAGGCCATGACATGATCCAAAGCATATTTTTTCAAACTAATGCTATTTCACCATTATTTCTTCAATCTAAAGCAAATGTACCATAATTTCTGTAGGTGGTTGCTGAGATTTGGGAAAACACAAGCCTAAACCAAGAAAATCAGTCCCAGGATGGAAGAAGCTGGAATCATCCTTTCATGGAATGTTATTATTCTTTAATTTGATGTATTTCTTGCTGAAACAACAAAAGAAAATGCTTGAAAGGGTTAACTTCCTCACTGTCAGGGCTTTGACTTTGACTCCCAAGTTTTCCATCATGGACTTTTATCAGGTATCAAACCATCCATCCATCCATTATCTGTACTGTTTATCAGTGCAGGGTCGCAAAGTCACTGCAGCCAATCCCAGCTGACATTAGTCGAGGACAGGCTACACCCTGGACAGGTTGCCAGTCAATCACAGGGCCGACTTATAGAGGCAAACACCCACTCGCATTCACACCAGCAGCCAATTTAGAGTCACCGATTGACCTAATGTGCATGTCTTTGAGCTGTGGGAGGAAGCTGGAGGAGGCAGAGGGAGAACATGCAAACTTCACACATGTTGTACTGAAGAAGACTTGAGATCATAAACTCATTAGGAAAATGTTTAAGTCACTTATGATGGTTGTTAGATAGAATGCAGATTTAAGGCTCTTCAACACTGGCTTCAGAGCCACCGTCTACGTCCACTTCGATAGACAGTCTGTATCAAAACAACAACTTCTTTACACTACAGCAGCAGGTTGCAACAACTAATCACAAGAGGAGTCGCCATATCAATGTACCTTTCTATCACTGGTTTCAAGAATCCATTTAAAAACCACATAGCCCACAAATCTCCATGCCTCATTGACTAATATGTCCAAAGTTTTGGAATTTTGCTCTGATTATATTATATAAACTAACATTGTAAAATTAACAATCTAAATCATTGTACAAAAACAAATAGTTGTTTTTCCTCCAAATCCAACCTGTGAGCAGCATAACATGTATAACTATGTTGGTCTCTTATATAATACAGTTCATTATAGGTTTGCACCTTTAAACATGTATAAAGACTCAGTCACCTTCCCTCATCGCACACATAGCACACATCCTATGATTCACTCAATCTGCCAAGTACACACACACATCCAAATCTATCCACGCACAGTTTGTCACACGTTTAGTGTTGACACCTTACATCCCAACAATACACACACAGACACACACAAGCACTAACAGATTGGCCAGAGATTGACGTGCAGTTCTTCTTGATCAGTAAAGCTGATGGATTTAGGTGACTCTCTCCCCAGTGGCTGCTTTGCTTTGTGACGTTCAGCCTCAGCAGCACCAGCCGACTGGCTGCTATTCAGAGGCCAAAGGTCAGCTGGTCTGTCTGTGCTGTATTCAGTAATCTCCCTTTCCGCTCTGCACGTTCCTCCCTCATATGAAATCACTCCTGACACACCTGGAGCACTGCAGCCTCATCCATATTTTATCCCCACACCGTTTTTAATACTGCAGCAATTTTTAGGGTGGCAAACTGATATATTTATTAAGTGACCCGCACCGTAGCTGCATACACTATCGGGAGGGGGGGTGGGGTTAGATAGGTAGAGGAATAATCAGGTTTGTTTGGGAAATAAAATGAAAAGGAGCTGTGACAAGTTTATGAAGTAAGCACAATGGCCC
Organism: Rachycentron canadum; assembly: GCA_038496675.1. Taxonomy (NCBI): domain Eukaryota; kingdom Metazoa; phylum Chordata; class Actinopteri; order Carangiformes; family Rachycentridae; genus Rachycentron; species Rachycentron canadum. The sequence continues at coordinate 8,015,093 of CM076671.1, forward strand.
TTCATTACTCTTCCACCCTCCCTCGGGCGTTTTCTGGTGCCAGGTTGCACAGCTCTGTGACTGCTGAAGCTGCAGCGCTCGGCAGGGTAAAGTGAGAGAATTGTCAGGGAGAATCTTCCTTGTGCTATAACTTAGCCCTTAAAGGCCTATTATTCCTGAAGAGGCCTGTGCTGAAACAAGTTTACTGTCATAACTAAGGGAAGGAGGCCCCTTTCTTTCAGGTGGCAGGGGGAAAATGTTTGCGGACCAGGTAAATAATTCAATCGGGTGCTTTATCTTGCAGCCGCCTCACTGTCATTCACCTGTTCTTAGGTTTCTTCTTCATACAAGATCCTCTACCAGTCAGAGATGATGAGTACTGTTGGACCCTTTTTAACCACAGTTTAGCTGAATGAACAACACGTGTGGAGTGGCAGGGTTAAGTAGGGAAAAGGCAGGAAAAATACCCAGTTGTGTTGTGTGTCATCAAGTGGCAATCCACCGTGATGTCACCCATTGGTTTTGAGCTGCCAATGTGAGGTTTTGAAACCTCCAGTTTGTAATTTGGCCAGCGCCATCTTGTTTTTTGTTCTTTTGAAACCAGAAGAAGTGAGGGTTGGATCTGACCTGCTCTGTACTTTAACCTGTGTGTGTGTGACAGTCTCTCAATCGCAGTGCAGCCATGCCCTAATCCCCTACTTTATGGTCTGTTTCCTCTAAATGGGATCATCATTTAAAAGATGAACATCATGTTGTACTGAAGAACTAAAAAAAATAGAGACTGAGACCATAAACTCATTAGGAAAATGTTTACTGAGGTAATAAATCGAGTGAGAAGTAGGGCCATTTTCACACAGACTTCAATACTACAACCAGTGGAGTTGTTTCAGAGTCTACGTCCACTTAATATAGTCTATGTGTGTGAGGGTGCACACTTTTTAACTTTTTTGGGGGGGATATGACCATGCTAACGTTCATACGTTTCGCCCTGTGCAGTAGTCTGTAAATGTTAAACATGGAGATACCAAGAATCATTCTTAAAGCAGCTCGATGGCCACTCAACCCCCATTTTATTTATACAGCATGGTTAGCTTTTGCAAAGTTAAAGCCTGATTGACCCCTGTGACTAAAAGTGCACGTAAAAACAGAAATGTATCTGCATTTTATGATCCGGAAAAGGCCACATGGATCAGTTAATCTGCCACTAAATGGTGATTTTTAACCAAGCTTTCCTTCAGCCACGTCCTGAGCTCTCATTTCCTCCCTCGTTTCCTGTATTTCTTCTCTGCTTTCCATTCCACCCACGACTGCCCTTTATTATCCCTTCATGTGTCCCCACCTCTTTCTTTCTTTCTTTCTTTCTTTCTCTCTCTTTCTGTCTCTGTAGGGAAATATAGACAAATTAAAAATCTATTCATTCATTAAAACACTTTCACACACTCTGAAGTACGCTATTTAACACACCGACCCTTCAAAGAGGGACCTCAGACAACCTTACAAGTCATTTGAATCTTTTTGTGCCTGTTTGTTGTTAGCACCTGATTCAGTTTCCTCTGTAATTATTCCATCTGTAATTTCTTTTCTTCCTTCTTCATCTTTGTTATATATTCAAAATGTCTTTACTATTACATAAGTGATGCCTTATTAATCGGGTGTTGGTTTCATCCTACACACTTGTGAATAATGCATCTGTTCATTACATATGTGATAACAGAGGAGTCAAGCTAATGGCAACTGAGGCTACATGCAGGGTAGACAAGCAGATTGTCTATTCTGCAGTTTAGTTGCACAAAATGCCACAAAACTAGAAACAGCCAAGGCAGATGTTGCGTTAAAATGCACGACTTAACTGCACAGTAGCTGGTAGCAAAGACAACGAGATCAGTAATGATTGTATTGTATCCATGTCTTTGCCACTGGTAGTCGAGGCTGATAAGACCCAATCAGGGTGGAACCTTTGGAATCTATGTCATTGTTTCCAGAGGTCTCCATTTCTTCCCGTCCAGGATATAAGACAACCCCAGATTTTTCACAGTGAAGCAGCGTTTCTGAAAGTCTCTGTCTGAGGTGTGAGTGAACTCCAGTAGTAGAGGCTGATAAGACCCAATCAAGGAGGAGCTGTGGGTGTCTCCTTCATTAGGTCTCCATTTCTGCCTGTCCAGACTACAACACAACCCCAGATCTTTCAAACTGAAACAGGGCCAGCAGTGTTTCAGAGAGTCTCCATCTGAAGCGCCACAAAATCTAGAGTCATGTGAACTGCAGAGATGCATTTTATTAAACAAAAACGTAGCCTGAGAGGATTCAGTTGAGGTAGAATCTAAATAGGATGCACCTTGGACACCAAACTGTGGAGGTTTTCAATTCATATTCAACTAGGAGGAAACCACATGGCAGACCAAATCGTGCTGGAGAGGTAATTTATCCCATCTGACCTGGGAGCGCCATGGGAGCCCCCCAGGACCAAGCTAGGGAGTAGGGTGTCTTGAGTGATTATCCTTTCTGAGCCTGCTACCGCTGCGACTTCAACCTGGATAGGTGGCAGGAAACAGTGTGATACATGGAAGAACTAACAGGATTTTCAGTTAAGCACAGACAAACACGACTAGTCTAGTACCTGTTTATAGACTGTCAAGTCCACGACAGAACAGCACTTGCTCAATCCCATTATTTGCCTTCTAACTCTTTGTCAAGCTGTACTGTCCTTTATCCAGTCAGATGGAGATGTCATCTACAGTGTGTGTGTCTGTGCTGACTGACTGCTTGACTTACTGCCCACACCAGATGTGCCTTCCTCTAAATAAGGTGTGTGCGATCTGCTTTAGATGCAGACTGTGAGTGTGTGAGGCGTTGTGCGCAGGCCAAATGTGTGCACAAAATTTATGAAGGTGCATGTCTGTTTGTGTGCGTCCGCGTGGTAGGAGATGGAGAGAGAAAATGACAACCGGCAGCCCCCCCCTCTCTCCAACAGCTTCTCATAAATTGCCTTATAAATTCTGTCTGTCCTCTTCTCTGTCTTCTCTATCAGGGCTCTGGCCTGTATTTGGACTTTGGCCACTCTTAGACAAGTCTCAATGAAATGGATATCTGCTTTTTTTTAGTCTGTGGCCAAATTTTGTCAAGATCTACCCCACGGCAGTTACTCTTTCACTGACCTGCCGAAAACCCAGACAACCTCTGACTCCACCCTCTCGCACTACAAGTTCTGACCCAGGGCGTAGTTTTCACTTGAGCAAATCACACTGACATGCTGTGGGCATGAAATAGCCACGGTGCAACACTTTCCAACTGCAGGCACACTGAAACTTTATGAGTGATATTTCCTGTAAGAAAAGTGAGGAGACATGGGAGAGTGAAAAGAACTACTGGTCTGTGAGAAGGGCAGAAAGATACAGCCAGGCTGAAGTGTTGATCTGAGGGGAAATAATTCCTCAAAATATGAAATGTGGCGTTTTATGTGTCAGCAAAGTGTGTTTAAAAAGTCTTCAGTAACTAGGGCAAAAGGTCAAGTGTTAAAATTCAATATATGCATATATATTTCTACCATCTTGTTTTCCCAGCTCTGTGCTTTGTGATCCAGGCTGAATGCAAACAATGCTTTAAATTCTGAAAGCAAGCCAACAAATAGAAGGCGGCAAACAAAAGAGAGATGGAGGGAAACATCTCTCTTGGCAGCCAAGTTAAATCTTCAAGTGAAACCATCACCCTCAAGAAGAACTTGTCTCAGTGTCTGTGATTTTCTGTGATTTTTGAGGTTATTGCCAGAAAAATAACCAGCGTGTTTGTGACCTGGCATTTTAATGCTGATTTCTGTGTTTTTTTTCTCTCAACTATCAATGAGAGGTATTAAATCAAGTGACTGAAGTTTGCCATAGATCAGGAACAATGCTTTTGTCCTAAACCTCCAATCATCCCGCAACAGACCACATCAATCACCACCGATTCAGCCCATCCTGATAGAACTAGTCATAATGGCTGTGACGTTTCCGTGCCTGTTTTCTTTGAGGTCATTAAACTGCTTTTCATCGTGCCGGCAGAATGTGACAGTTTGAAGTAAAATCCGGAGGAGACGGGCATTCACTCACCAGATTGTCATGCTTTTGATTTTTCCAAAGGATTTCAGGATTTATAGAGAAAATCAGAAGTGTGTCTTAAGCTGGGCAGTCACCGTGCGGATTAAACCAGATTTTAACCCCAGCTAATTGTAGAAGTGGGCTGAATTTTTCTTGATTTATTGAAGAGCAAATATAAAAAGTTTGTCTATAAATCATTGAAACGTTGAAAGCTGTCTGGGTACCCGCATCTGTGTGGCCTGTCGCGTTTAGGCTACATATTATTTCTTTGATACCCTCCAATGCTTTTGTCCCATTAACTTACATTTATTTTCATCATAAAATATAGGGGGGGCCTCATTTAACTTTCCGTCTTCCTGTTTTCCGGCTCTTTCTAAACACTCTTTTCTCATCTTTCTTCCTTCTCCCGGCCCCTGACCAGCAGCAACACCTGAAGGTGACACACCTGTTTAAAATTCTCTGCAAAACACAGCTGACAGTGGAGTGTCGACTTGGTTGGCAGGGGACCGCCAGGACCAAAGGGGCTGTGATGAATCTATTGGCTTTTTTTTTTTGTCGCCATCCTAATCAGGAGGCATTGATTAATTGGATTAACCCAAAATGGTCTTAATCATTGATCAATTTCCATTAGACATCCTTAAATACATCTTAATGGGATTGGAGGAGTGTCAGGTACATGCACCTGAACAGTGGTGTTTATATGTGTGTGCATGTGCATAGTGTTTTCATTTAAATCTGCACGTTGGTATGTGCATATACCCACATTCTATAAATTTATGTTTTGTGTACAAAAGTATGTGGACACTTCCATAAGATTGTACATGTGGCCCAAAACCATGGGCATTAATATGCTGCAATAACAGCCTCTGCTTTTCTGGAAAGGCTTTGCTCAAAAGCCTCAAGAGCATTACTGAGGTCAGCCAATGATGTTGGGTCTGGCTCACAGGCGGCGTTCCAGTTTATCCCAAGGGTGCTGGATGGGGATAAGGTCAGGGCTCTGTGCAGGCTGGTCAAATTCTCCCACAGTAAACTGTGAAAACATTGCATTTAAGGACCTCACTCTGTTGAACAAATATGTGTTGCGCACTAAAGAGCTCACACTTTTATCACATCTGGGATGCATCATGATGTCCCAACAAAAAGAAAGAAAGGCAGGCGTCAGAAAAACTTTGAAATGAATCACACCTGTGGTGCAGTGACACAATCTCTCTGCAGACTGAGGGGGAAGAGACTGACCACTAAGTGTTGATGGCCTCAGCTTCACTTTCATTCATAAAGCCATGTTTGCATATGTAAACAATTGTTGGTTCTCTCAGGAGGAAGAAGACAGTCAGTCCTTGGCACTTCCTTCACGATCACCTAAGGTTAGCTCGTAGCTAAAATTATGCCTTCATCTCAAAAGCAGACTGTTTGAAACACAAAAAACCCTGACAATATCCAATGTCTCTCCACCTCATCTGTCCCCTCCTCTTTTTTCTTTCCCACTGTCTCTCCTCCCTCCCTCCCCGCCAGCTCCTCTGTGATCCCACTGTCTCCCTCTGTTGTTGCTCTAAACAAGCAGCAGGGGGTTGTGGGTAGAGGCCTACACTCACGCTGGGTGTGTTAGTCACCGTAGGGGGTGAAGGGAGAGGATGGCGGCACAGAGCGGGAGTGGCGAGACTTCCCTGCATCAGTCCCCCCTCTCTGGCTCACTTCCTTCCTCTCTCTCTCTTTCTCACTCTTTGTCTATCAGCCAGAGGTCACTCACTCAGCAAAGGAGAATGGGCCGGTTGGCTGACTCATTTGCAGATGTCAGATACACAAAGAGAACCACTGATATTAGACTTTTCATACAGGACATATACATCTCACATCTGGCCATACAGCTTCACGCAAGCACACACACAGACACACACATTGAATGAAACGCCCTTTAATTTACAAATTTAATTGCACATATATACACATTACGCCAAGTGTAATCGGCCTCGAGCACACATTCATCAACAAACACACTCAAGCATAAAATAAAGCAATGGATGTCAACACACAAACACACAGAAGAAAACGATAAAACCATAAAAAACGCACACACACATAAATCTTCAACCTTGAAGCACTCAAGCATAAAAATCCATGTTCTACATTGTATGAAGAAATCAAAATCATGTGCCATAACCCATAAACATGTAAACAAACTCCCACACCAGCAATACAAGTAAACAAAGGGACATATACTGTATACACACACATACACGCACGCACAAACACGTATATATATATATATATATATATATATATATATATATATTTACACACACACACACACACACACACACTTGAAACTTTGTGAACCCTCCAGACATGGTCACAGTTTTTGTAAAAATATTAAAATGTCCTTATTACACATACATCCAAATCCCAATTTGCAAAGCACACCTTCCAAATAATTGACACACACAAAAGCAGAGATATATTTCCATTATTTAATTCATCAAAGGTGGTTTATTTCACAAACTGAAAATTTAACGTGCAAAAGTATGTGAACCCTTTTATTAGTAGCTTGTGGCTCCTCCTTTTGCAGCCATTACCTCAACCAAACATCTTCTGTAACTACTAACCAGTCTCTCACAACTGCTTATTGGGATTTTTGCCCACTCCTCTTTACAGAACTGAGCCAGTTGAGGGAGGTTGGAGGGACGACATCTTCAGGTCTCACCACAACATTTCAATTGGATTAAGGTCTGGACTTTGACTGGGCCAATCTAGAGTATGAGTCCTCTTTCTCTACAAAGCCAATCCTTTGTAGTTTTGCTGGAATGCTTCGGGTCATTGTCTTGTTGCATAATCCATTTTCCAGCTCAACTCCCTGACTGATGGCAGGAGATTCTGGTCAAGAATTTGTTGATATGCCGGAGAATTCATGGTTCCTTGGATAATATGGAGTTGTCCAGGTCCAGAAGCAGAAAAGCAGGAGGAGGTTCTTTTCTTCATATACANATATATATATATATATATATATATATATATATATATATATATATATATGCTGGCACATGCCCACGGGAAAAAATCTGGAAGTTTATTGGCAGGGAAAGATGTTTGATGATGGAAGTGGCAGTCAGAAAAACAGGAGCCTGAATCTGAAGGAGGCAGTGGGAGGGATGGCGGAGTGGGGGTGGGGTGGGGTTGAACTTAATTCATACTACATGGATGGTGATGTACAGTTGTATCAGAGCTTTCCGTGTACAAGCAGGGAGGAAATGCGTGGCGAGGATAACCGTTGTACACAGCTGTACGGTCCACATCTCCAGTGGAATACTTAGCCAGGGGATTACGGGGGCCGCCTCCATTTGCATAACTCCATTAAGGCATCTTTCGCTCCCTCTCTCCCCTGCTCTATCTCTATCTCGCTCGCTCAGACAGAGACACCTGTGTAGGAAAAGCTATAAAGACGTTCCCCCTGCAGAAAGCAGAATTGCATTTTCTTCCACATTTAAGGAAGACGTAATCCGCGGCACAGCTGTGAAAATTGTGCAGTGATACAGAAAGAGAAGCATAGACTAAAAAAAAAGTTGCACATTATGCTTCTCAGATTTCACTGCTGTGGCCCTGACCCAGCATGAAGAGTCTGATGCCAGATAAACAGTCAAAGGATTAAAACGCTGCAAGTATAGAAGCGCTTGATTTTAACAGGGAAAACCAGTGGAGGGAGGTTTCTTGGCCTTCGACTGGATGAGCCAGCTTCACCAAAATACGTTGCTGAAGTGCCTTTGAGCAATGAACTGAACCCCTGCCATTCGTCTACTCCCCCCGAACAAAACTTTTCCCTCTAAGCATCAACATGGAGGTTATTACACCTCTCGTAGCGAGGTAATCTGTGAGTCAGCAGGATTTCTTGAAGACTTTCTTTTTGAACAGATCAACCTTGGACCAGTACTTAATTATGTTTGCTCTGTATGTGGGATATTGTCTTTTCGGCATCACTACATAACTTCAAGGATAACGCTAGTCTTACAGTTTGGGTCTTATTTAATAGACTTGCTGGGTAGAAATGCGTAATGCTCACAAAATTACGTCTGTGAAATCTGACGGGCCAAGAAATGAGCAGTCAGGTGATCAGACGAGCCAAACAGCTTGCCATAAATGTTGGGTACAATCCCTCACTGTACATGACAATTATGTGTGCACAGCAGGTGTCAAACCACCGTTGGTTTGAGAACTACCATTTTGAAGCCTCCAGTTTAGTCTTCATCTATTTTTATAGGCAGATTTCAACAATTCAATTAATGGCATTATAAACCAAGCTGATTTCCCAGAAGTTAGATCACAGTGGGTTTATTCTCCAAATGGGAAAAGTTATAGAAATGCAACAGATTCATCTTGAAAATCAGATCAGATAAAGTTAGAAAATATCATCATTTTGTCTAAATGCTGACTATGATGAACTATGATGAAATGCAACAGTGCTGATATTACAGGATTGACCTGTGCTACTGTGGCACTAACACTACCAAGCCTAGAAAAGCCATCAGATATTTCTTAATACTTTTACTGCATATGGCTGCAGATTTGGCCCTGGGTGAGCTATAGTTAACGTTTGCTTGATGATATTAACGCCTTCAAGGATCAACCTCTTTCTTTCTTTAAAGCGATAAGATCCGTCTGGCTGGGCTCGGCAGCTATAGATAGCCAAGCTGTGTGTGGTGCTAAGGAGAGCGATGACCCCTCAGGGTCGCCTTCTTCCTCTGGTGTCTTTATACCACCGGCCCCCGCATTGGCCCCCCCCTCCCTCTTTCTCCCTGCCAGCCACCCCCCTCCTCTTTCTTACCTCCCCTCTCTGCGTCTGTCTTTCTCTTCTTCAGTGGCGTGAATCATGAAAGCGAGTCCTGTGTAGTCGATGGGCCTTTTTCCTCAGTGGTGCCTCAGAGTCAGGGAGAAAGAGGGTGAGATGAAGTATTGATTTGAGATCCTCTGGGAAGAGAACAATAGGTCCCTTACTGAAGCCACTCTGAAACACAAACACCTTCCCTGAAGCCTCTCAGTGCCAGAGAGAGACCAAAGAGGAAGGGAAAGGAGTTAAGAAACAGCTTTGCTTTCTATTGCTCCATTTTACTCCACTTGCAGCTGATTGTTGATAGCCCGGAGGGGAGGATTGATGAAGGGGGAGAGCAGGAGGAGGAGGAGGAGGCCAGACCTTGGCACTCCCCAGTTCCCTGCAGACCCACGAGCTGCACAAACCGGGACCCCGAACCCCCTGAACCCGCCCTGTGCAGAGCAGCTCTGGGCCAATCGCACAAATACACAGGGCCTAGAACTGTGACACCCCAGAGGTCGCTGGTTCAAGTCCAATACTTGGACGCCTGAAGGCATGTTGAACTTTCTTGGCATGTAAACCCAACCCAGCCCGGCTCACCCCACCCTCCTCCTTTCTCATCACCACCACCACCCACCCACCCACAGACATCTCGTTCATGTGATTCGGTCCAGGGTCGGCAGCGTGTTCGAGGTGTTGGAGAAAAGCTTTCAACTTGGACTGATTTATGAAGGAGAACGAGGAGGAGAAGGGGGTCATTACATGATGTCATCGCAAAAATTGCACAAGAGGTTTTGTGCAGCGAGGTCGATGACATCATCAACAGGAGACAGCAAAAGCACCTCCTCCATCTCCTTGCTTTACGAGCTTGTTGACCAGAGAAGTCGCAGCAGAGAGAAACATACAACATAATTACTTGCTGTCACCGTCTGTGATGAAGCCGGTGTGAAATACAACGTTAACGCCTGAGAGGTTGTTCTTTCCTGTGATTATTGCTATGACAACAATAAATCCATTGTCTATAATCACTTTAAATATGCCCTGAAGATCACTCTCCTAATAATAAAAAGGTAGCCACCTATTTTCTTGATTAAAATCATAAATAAATCAGCACTTTCGGGTGTTTATGGAAATGATTTGCACTTTATTTTTGCCATTGTGCACTCCAACACAACTGTTACTGAAGTGTTAAGCAGAATATGTCATGTTTCCACAGAATACACAAACTGATACAAGTCTCGGGAGACTGCAGTTCGTCTGTGAACTCTCCCAGGTTGAAAATAGAGGCGGGTCAAAACGCCTGACTTTACCTCTTCTCCTACACAAACACAGGCTGGCCGAGGCAACGCGCGGGTCGTCGGGGGCTTGTATATGCTGTTTATCTCATTATGCAAAGCAGCTGAGGGATGCAAGAGGCCGTGGAATAGCATTATCTGTGGAGTTCATTTAGAGTCTCTTATATGTCTGAATGTTGTTGGTATTGATTTGTGTTTAGAGGGATCCCTGAAGCTTTGAGGGATTGGGATGAAACTGAGGTCGTTTGAGGCATCATCCATTTCAGGCTTAATGTTATTATGATTATGTTTCTCTGTTGGAAAGTTTGTATAGTTTTGGCTGTATATGTCTTTGGCTGGAATATTAGTTGACTGAAGAGCAGAAATGCAAATGTCACAAAATGACTTGACGGTTAACTGAAAGATTCAATAAACGTTGTTCAAGAAAGTTGTTTCTTTTTAGTTTTTGACTTTTTTGTGCAAGGTGATGGATGACCAGCAGCGATTCATATCACAAAACCTCCTATATATATTTTGCCCACAATGCACTGCACTTCGCAACAGGAAATGAGAAAGGCTCCCCTCTGATGGCACGCCACGGCGGAAAAACAATTTCCAACTTTTCAATTTTGTCACAGTGTCACTCCCTTTACTTTGCTGGTCACTCCTGCAGGCAGCTCATGTGGAGACTCATAATGAATGTGTTTCATAAACAGACATCAAGAGCAACCGCTGCAGCCATCAAACCCAACTTACTCCGCCGCTTTTTCTAAACAGCTCTTGTGCTTTATTATCGTGAGTTGGCGGCACCAACCAGCCTCTCGCTAATTTCCTCTGCCTCCCGTTCGCCAATGAGGGCTATTCATTTGGCGAGATACCCTTCTTTATTGGCCGTCAGTGCTCACGCCATATCTCAGCCGGATCTCTCCTCTGCCACTCGGCAAGCTCTTTGGGTCTCCCTGCTGGCACAACTTCAAGCAGAGGCCATTTTGAAAACCCCCTTATCCTTTTCTTTCTCCCTCTTCTATCTTACCCGGCTTCCTCCTCCTCTTTAATCTGTGTCCCTCCTTCTTTCCTTCCCTGCAGGTTGCCTAAGCACGTACAGTATTTAATAATGTTCAGTCCCTTTTCTCACTAACAACCACACCAGCAGGCACCTATCGGTTTTAAAGAGACCCAGGGGGTCATTTCCCACTCTTCCTCTTTCAGTTCTCTTAGAGGAACTGATATGAACTCACCCTCTCCCCTCCTCTCTGTCTTTTACTCTCCCTTCTCTTTCTCCTGTCACCTAGAGTTCTCTCAGACTTGCCTCTCTCTTCATTTCTATCTCTTCCTCCTTGGCTTGCGGCTGCATCACAGCATCACAGGAATTTTAAATGCTCTGGATGAGCTGTTTGTCTTAGGTAGGGGAGTCGAATGGCAGCAGGATACAAGGAGAAAGGGTGTGTGAAGCAGGGATGGAGAAAGAGAGGTGGGGGGGCTTGAGAAAACTGAAAGCTTTGTGGCATGGAAACTCGTCCTCTCACATCTTCCATCATATGCAAGGTCCTGAGCGGGCGGGGCCCTGACGGAGAGGTGTGTGTGTGTATGAGTGGGGGGGTCTGGTGGTGGTGGTGAGGTGGGGGCGGATTGTAAGGCAAGAGATGGGTGGGTTATTAATTTCCACTATGCAGTATCATGCAGCTGGTGGCTCCAAAGCGAGGTTTGGCGGTAATGAAAATGGCCTGAGTCGAAGATTAATGGCTCATAAAGACAGAGCGTTTAGATGGGACAGCCGCCTCAATCTGGCCGGCGGTGACTAATCGCAATGGACGCATGCACGTGCTCACTCGCGCACACGTAAACATGCATATACACACACAGCTCCTGCATTACCTCAACCACCATCTCTCTGAGCTGGACTCCCGTCCCCTCTCTCCCACTTTTTTACCCATCTCCCCCCATTGTTTCATTTCCTCGTCACTCCCCCTACTCCCCCCCTCCTCGTCTGGTGTTGGTGTGAATTGTGGTCGGGTCAGAGTTCAAGGCGTGCAGAGAATTATCTTGATTTATGCCCCCCTGAGCTCGGCGCTGGTCGCAGCACAGCGTGGCAGGCGGTCGGCCGGCCGTTGGGCTGGTGAGATGTAGGGGTGAGGTCCCCCCTAGCCCCCTATTTTTTTCTCCCTTAATGGTAGCGACGGTGACAGGACCACCGCATCATCAAGCTGGACAAATGGGCTCGCCGGGCCCCAGCAATTTTTCCTTCTTTGCGGCTGAAGGTGCATCATATATCTCTAAACCCACCCAATAAGGTTGTGAGAGATGTGTTTTTAAATGAAATTGATTTGGATGCTTTACAATGTGAGTGTGTTGGTGGTGTAATAGCAGCCTGGGAGCGTGATGCAGCTACAGTTTTAACTGTGATGGTTTCAGCACCAGGAATAATGGCAGCACAGGCTGTAAAACCAGTGATTTTCATCAAGATGGAGCCAATCCGGTTTTATTCTATTAGCTTGACATGTGTACACACTATATAAACCAGACTGGCTGAACCTGACATGGAGGATTTATTACATCAGTTCAGCTGCCAGGCACAAACAAGTCTACTAACAACATTTTCATCTAGTCATCTGTGGTTGTCTAATTGTGAGAATATAGCGGCCAATAGCTGGATATCACAGAAACAGGATTTCAGTCACCACAGCTGTGTCAGCAGCACTGCAGACCTTGTACCGGACCATCGTGGTGAAGAGGGAGTTAAGCCAGAAAGCAAAGCTCTTGATGTAACAAACAACCTTTTTTCCAACCCTTACCTTTGGCCATGAGCTTTGGGTAATGACCAAGAGAGGAAGATCACGGATAAAAGCGGCTGAAGTGTGTTTCCTCCTGATGGTGGCTGGGCTCAGCCTGAGAGATAGGGTGAAGAGCACAGATATTTGTTGGAAGCTCGGAGTCAAGCTGCCTTGACAGGAAAAAGAGTCAGTTGAGGTGGTTCAGGCAAATACATATACACACATATATATACATATCCCAACTGGAAAGCATTGCTGGGGAGAGGGATGTCTGGAATTCCCTGGTTAGCCAGATAAGTGGAAGGATTGGATGGATGGATTTCAGTCTTTGAACTTGCACAAGTCCTTTGTGGTAAAAAGGGGGGTAAAGAGGGGTAAAAAGTTAGTTGAGGACACGACAAGATCATTTAACCGGAGCAGTGATTGTACACCAGTATTTCCATCACTATTCGTCAAAACCAGTTCTTGGATCTGAAGTCATATTTACTTCCAGGAAATAGACTAATCCACAAAATTAAACAAAACCTGTCTCCCAGTCTGGAAAAGCAGCTGTTTCTAATTTAACCATCATCAATAAATCAAACGGGTCTTAACAGTTTGTTGCTCCAGTTTGTCACTCTTCAAAGGTAGAGAAGACATGACAGAGGTGACTGGAAATGGAAAGCGTCTGTCAACATCTCTGCTGGTTGTACTGTTTTGTAGTCTCTGTGGCGAGACATTTGTGTGTAACCCTTCAGAGGCAAATCTAAATGTAGGTCTTGGCCTAAGACTAGACTGTGGTCAGGGTCTGAAAGACTAGACCAAGTTTAATCCTCCAATCTAAACACACGGGCTGCCGGCGTACTGATGCAGAGGAGACCTGTCCAAACCGACACACATTTCCACAGTCTAACCTGACGGGTAGAGCATGGAAAAGACGGAGAACACTGCCAGGATCAGACGGGTACAGACCCAAAAATCTGCTCAATGAAGCACAGAACTAAAAATATTAAAACTGCACGACTTGGGGGTTTAGTTGCTCCTGGGGCCACCAATGCTGCAAATGTCTACAGTATTGATACTGTGTGTTTTGGATAACAGCGTCTGCCAGTTGGCTTGTTAACCTCTACACACCCCGGAGCCATGAATTGATAGAAATAAAGGAGCAGTCACATCCTCACCACAAACAGACTCCTATCTAATTTGGAGTCAGATGGATAAAAGCATGCACACAAAAATTACTTTTTTAGAGCATATATTACATTTCATAAATAGAAATAATTGTCTTTGTGTGCTCAGTGTTTCAAAATATTATATCTTCATTATTTATTCTGAGTTTTAACATGCTATTTTAATATTTATATAATAACTGATCACAGTTTCACAGCCTTTGTAGGCTGATAAAGACGTCTCTCGTGAAGTTCAGACTAAAACAGGACTCTACAGCTGGAGTTATTGAACTAGAGTTTACTGATGAGCCCAGTTTATAATCAGACCAACAATCAGTGAAGTTGCATTTGTTTTTTGTTGTTCTTTTCTCAGTCATGCCTCATAACTTGTGGCACTGACAGTGATTTGGATGAAAAGGCTGTCTTCATCCATTTTTGGTTAATTATGGGAGTGGAATTGAGGCTCGTCCACATGCGTCCAATTTCTCAATGAGATTTGTAAAACTGAATCGTGCTGATGAAAAGAACGTTAGTTTAGTTCATGAATCTACACACAGTGTTATGCATCGGGTCCTTTAGCGGCTCTGTCTTTATTAGGAGAGTAGATGTTTGCATTTCGCTCTCCTGGTTTTCAGCCTTTGGTTGGTTTGTGTTTGGTTTGTCGTTCAACATTCAGAGGTAGAAATGCAGGGAAGAAGCAGACAGGAAGTCCCAGGCGGCCATTTTTGGAGAGATGAAATCCTCCTCAGTAGCTTCATCACCCATATTCAAATTGTCAATCCAACTTTCACCCAATTTAAACTTGATAAACAAAACAATGATCAGATCTTTCCACCTGTCAGACACGTGAAAACGCTGTGTCCAATTCATGCTGTCACATAATCCTCTCATGGTGGTGGAATGTAATCTTCGCATTATCCGCATCCACCACACATAATCTGCGTTTCCAAGTCCGTGCGTATTTCACGTCATTGTTGAGACGCTGCTGGGGAGGGTTCAACGCCAGTCACCTGCTCCGTGTATGTTTGCGGCGTGACATGTGTGTCTGGATCAGCCTATCCGCCCCAGCTGCCTGTACGATCACCCCCCTACCTGTCTGTGTTTGTGCGTCGCGGATTCCAGTTTGTTTGGCGAGTCACACCGTCTCTATCCATCTGATCAGGCATTGACACTTGGGTGACTGTTTCCTGTCAGTGCAGAAAATAGGAACGCCTGTGTCAGATTTATCATGCTTCTGCCATGTCGCCTATTTCTCCCATGAACCCCTGGCTCACTGTTGTCGTGACTACCCATGCACAGATATGTTTGAGGTTGGGGTGGAGGAGTTAGGGAGGTGTGTATATTCCTGTCAACTCACTGACAGCGTGACATGAAAATCTATTTGTTTTCATGTTATAAGGGGAGACCATTTGGGGTAAGGAGGCGGGGGCGACCCCTGGAACCTAAACTCCATCCAAACCTCATCTTCTACACTCCTAACCCCCAGAAAATTGAAAGCCCACCCCCACGCTACCGCCACCTCCTTCTCCTCTTCTCGGCGTGCCCTTGCACCTGGCCCCTCTGCTGGGGCCTGTCATCCATTTTATCTCTCTCTTCTTTAGTGGTCCCAGCATGTGGGGGGTGGGGTCAAAGGGCACGGAGTGTGTCGCGATGCCTTCGCCGTTCACCTCCAGTTTCGACAGGAGCCTATTTGCTCCTGCTGCTGCCTCGTGCAACTTTACTTTGAGCCTGTTTGACTAAGAGACAGTGTTAAAAAAGACAGGGGGAATGAGGGGAGGCAAAATAAGGAGAGAGGAACCAGAAGCTGACAACACTTCCTCCCTGGTGGCGATGGTGAGGGAATCCGCTGTGTTGATGAGGAGGAAGAGAGGCAGGGAGGAGAGTAGGGGTTTAGAGGAACAAGGGAGTCGGGGAAGAGGAGAAGGAGGGACACGAGACGCTGCTGATTCAGCAGTGCAGTATGGATTTTAACCCCCCCCCCTCTCCCCGACACCACCTTCACAGGTTTCTCCTCCTCCCCACGCTCTACACGAGACTGAGCCAGTCCTGCCAAATGAAGTTCCCAGTTCACAAATCTAATTTCTCCCCTTTTCCAGGGGAAAACCTATTGAGGGGCATTAGATTTTCCCTGCCACATAATATCTAGCAAGCAGCGCCTCTAAAGAAATCACCCTCTCGAAAATAAATGACAAATTGGGTTTGTGTCTTGTGGTCTTTATGCATGTGTGTCTGCAGTTTTTCTGTGTGCGTGCTATATGGTGTGCGAACCCTGACCCAGCCAAATGTAGTTGGGGAGGGGGTTGTGATTCCCACACATTTTCTCCTGGAACTTTTCATTCTCATCTGAGGAGGTTTGGGTGAGGGAGGGGTGGTGGTGGGGGGGTTAAGGAGGACTGCAGGGGGAGATTTACAGCGTTAGAAAGAAGCTGCAGCTTTGGCAGATCTTCAGAGTTACACATGAATTCCCACACACAGAAATGCCTCGTTCACACAGAAATATACCTACAGGCTTGTAAACATGTGCATCTGTGGATACATACCTAGAAAAAACACACAGCAAATGCAAACAGACATTTAAACACTGACACACACTCCCCTCCTGGTTCAAAAGCCCTGATGGATAAGGCCTCCACGCTGATAATTCTGCATTGGGTTTGTGTGCAGCCAGAGACTATGCTGTTTAATTACCCCAAGCGGGCACAGCAGTGGGTAGGGCTATTCATTTCCACGGTAAAATGGCCCTGATAACGTGCCTTTTTTTTGTTGTACAGTATCGCAGGGGCCAGTGATTGAATTACAGAGCATCCCCAAGTGACTAAGAGGCTGTAATTACGGCGTAATTTAAGATTACATTATTAACTGGCTGGCTTTATTAGAATGTAACTTCACCTCCACAGTTAGTTACATCCTTATCATAAAATAAGGAGATGATTAAGGGAAAGAGGAAATTGCCGCAATTGTCCTTTTGTAACTGCGAGTGCGTTTGGGTTATTAGCAGCATGGTTCAGGAGCTGAGGGATTTCATGGAGGTGTTTTGACGGGAGGTAAAAGGCGCTCAGGTGATATCTTCCTGACCTGAAATAGTCTGGCATATTTCCTGCCACTGTGGGGAGGTTTGGAAATCATCCTCTGTGATATTATTCCTTCGACATTTATATGATTCCAACATCAGAATCCATTGTGAATGTAATGGAGATATATGATCCAGATGGTTGGGCTGTTACCTGTTGGTAACAGGACAGCACATTCGCTCTTCTTTGAATTTCTTTCTTCTAGTTTTGTCATCTTTCTAATCACAAGTGTCAACAAAGCTGTGTCTTAAAAAAAAAAAAAAAACATGACTACACTCGACTTGCTAATATGCATTCGCTTGCTGAGACTCCTCTTCTCCTCCATCCTGCTGTATTGATTTGCTGTAGAGAAAAGATTTCAGCTTTAGATTGTGTGGATACAGGTGGCTGGAATTTAGCAGCCCTCATCCAAAAACATTCAATCTGCTGCCTTGACACCACAATCCACAGTAGCTGCTAATCTTCGGACACTGAGATCATGTCCACACTTAATTGAAAGTACATCTTTTCATCTGCTTTTTACCCCTTAAATTCACACTTAGGTAGTATTTTCTGCACCCAAGTATTGAACTGCTCTCCATGAGAAAACTCTGATACATTTGAGGTTTTTGTGGCGTTATAAAATAGTGATTTGACAACACCGGCAGTTCCTCAGTTGATCAATCAGAGAGACTTGCCTGCTTTCTAGTGCTACATAACGCTACAAGCCCTGGAAAGTCCCAGGCTTGTGTTCAGAAACAGTTAGAGAAATACAGAGAAGTTCCCACAGCTCCATTATTTCTGTTGTGTAAATGTAACAGCTACATAGCAGACCTGTCCTGTAAGGTGAGCAGTGATAATCCGTGTTTGTCCTTGCTATTGATCGCCTTCTTTTCTTGGCTGTAATTCCTCTAAAGGCTGAGTTTCCTTTTTTTCTTTTTATCCGATCACTGCTGGCTGATGTACCGACGGGCCACCAGATTTAAAACTCTGGTTTACAGGCTTGAATCTAACAGATGTTTATTTATATGTTAAAGTCTTGCGCTCCAGCTTAAATAAAAAACATGTAAATGTGAACGACTAAATGGTGAGTTTGTTAAAACACAGGAGAGGGCAGGAGGAGACAAAACCTTGGTAACAGGGCTGTGTCCATCCCAGTCCTGAAAAATGACGGTGGAGAGAAAAGGAAAGTTACAATAATAATTGAAGATCCATTGTATAAAATCCACATTTTCCCTTAAGAGCTTCACACACGTACTCAGAGACTAAGCTCAACCCCCCCCCCCCCAAACAATCCAGCTAAACAGCAGCACTGTGTCAAAGTTGACCTGAAACTGAAACAAGATTAACCCCAGTCTCTGGATTCATGCTCAAATCCTCTCAAAGTGCAGAAACATGGGATAATGATTACACATCCCCTCATTAGCATCATATCAGTGTTATGGATTAGACTCAACAATAGCAGCCATTGTTGCGGCGGCTATCAAGCATCTCCCACACGAGGGGTTGAAGATTGTCACTTGTAGGACAGTAGTTCTCAGTCACCGAGCCCCAACGTAGCTGATTGTCCTTTTTTCATTTTGAAAGTCCTAACCAAAAGTTGGGATTTGTATCTTTCCACAGTTCTTTCAGATGTTTGTCTGCTCACCATGTTGTCTGTTGACAAATTGTGTCACTGTTTGCATAGTGTTGGTTTTGGAGGGGATATGTGCGAGTGCTTTAATTGAGTAATTCAATTTGAAGGTTCAGTCGCTCCTGACCATTTATCCCTGGCCTGCGTTTCCCTGCCTGCAATTCGTTCATGTGGGTCCATGCAAAGAAAAAAATGCAATTGATGCAAGAAGAAAGGGAAGGAACAGAAAAACTCACCAAGTCTTAGCAGATTTGTAGCAAACTTCCTTTTCTCTGCGGTGGATAAGGATCTCTGTCCCGTAACACCAACGAAGCAATTACAGATAACCCTCATGCTATTTCTGCAGCACTTATATTAAACGTATTGTGAACTTAGTGTGTCTGTTTGTGTGTAAAAGACAAAGTTCCTCCCAAATAAAAATAAAGAAAAAGAAATGGTGTTTCCAGTAGCTGTTAATAGACAGTTAAAGCTGCTGTTTCGTTGATGTGTGTGTACCATCTTCGCGTGTGTAGGCGGTGGTATGTTTTGCCTTTGCTCTGTTAGCTGGGTTTGTCGCTGTCATATGGATGTGTGTGTCTGTGTGTGTGTGTCTGTGTGTGTCTGTGTGTGCATCCTTTCTCTCTCTCATCCCTCTTGTCTTCACACACACACTCATACAGTAGCTATCTCTGCAACTCTAAATGAACTCTAGCTTGTCAGAGCTGCGGGCATCAACATCTCAACTGCTTCTAAATATTTGGGGAGGTAGAAGGAGGAGGGTGGAGGAGAGACGAGGAATATGTGTGCGCGTAGGGAGGAGTGAGTGTGTGTGTGTGTGTGTGTGTGTGTGTGTGTGTGTGTGTGTGTGTGTGTGTGTGTGTGTGTGTGTGTGTGCATGTGTGGGATTGTAGGACACAGTTAATAACAGCAGTTTTTTTCTTTTTCTAAGAACAAACTGGAGACGAGGTTTGCTCCTCTGCCTCCAAATACAGCAGCAACAAGTCCGAGCACGACGAGTCAGGTGTGGTGTCATGAATTTGTTTGTTTTCCCCTCTTTTGCCAGGGGAGGACATTTGTGAACAAGCAGAAGGATGAGATGTGGTGTTTAGATTTAGTTTAATTAATGTGACTGTCTGTTCTTTTACACTTTTGTTATTCACAACATTCTGTGACTCTCTATTTTGTGATCAGGGTGATGGTGATGGTGAGAGGTTTCCCAGTGTGGAGTCTTAATCAGTGCATTTATATTCACACTGGAAACTAGGTTACTCATACCCCTTTTCCACCAAGGCTCCCGGCCAGGAAAACTGGTTGGAGAGTGGCACCAACATTTTGCTGGCGTAGAACATAGACTGTTTATAAAAGTGGACGTAGACTTTGGGTCTGAAAAGTGAAACCAATGCTTAAGTGTCTTAAACCTGAATTTGATCTAATGATGATCAGGGGCAACTCCAGTGGTTTTAAAAAGAAGTCAGATTGCATTGATGTCCATGGGAAAATTTGCCCTAAATCTCACTTGATTTATTGGCGAACTGATGAGTTTATGGTCTCAATCTCTAGTTTCAAGTCTCCTTGAACAACACGATGTTCATTTTTTAAATAAGGAAAATAGACCATAAAGCAGGGTATGCATTCAGGTGTGGCTACCATGTAGTTGAGCAGGTCAGCTCCACCCGTCACTCCTCCTCAGCTCCACCTTCTCCAAATATGGTTTCTACTGGTTTCAAAAAGCCAAGATAGCAACAGGAGCTGGGAGGCCCAACAACCTACTGAAACTTTGTGACAGCCCTTTTTAAATGTTAGAAAATGTTTGGATGCTAATGTGGGGTCACTTGTATGGAGACAGCCCACCATTGTTGTTGCTGTGTTTGTTGTTCGCGTTGCTGGGAAAGTGTTGTAATTTCCTTTCTGCTTGAGTGAAGATCAGATGTGGGTTTATTTTTAATCTTGGGATTAAGTTAGAATGTGTGTTTGATGTGTCAGATACACACCCACGTTTCACACCTGTGTGTGTCCATGTTAGTCTTGGTGTGAATGCAGGCCCTGTAAATGAATGATCGATGAATGTGTGAGGGCCCGCAGCTCTGTAAACATTACCTCATCACCATCATGCTGCAGGGGCCCAGGCCCCCCCATCGGACCTCAGGTCTGTGGGAACTGAAGCCCACTCTGCTGACTGGAACAAAGGGTAGCCCTCCCCTGCCCCTCGCCCCCTGCCCCAGTCACCGCTGCCCCAGCCTACTTTGCCACAAAAGGGGCCACGGGGCCTTAATTCCCAGGCAACGATATAAATGGTGGCCCCCAACTCCAGAGGACGAGGCAGGAACGAATGGGCCTGAAAACCAAGCGAGGAGGGGGTAGCAAAGAAGTCATAAAAGAGGTGCTCCCCCACCACCTCCTCCTCACCCAAGAGGACCTTTTGTCGGTGAGGGTAAGGGGACAGGGGGGGTTGGGAGCGAGGGAATCAGGGTGAGAAGAGACAAAGGGCAGGTCAGACAAAGTGGCAGGGGTCAAAACTGCAGCCACCCCCTCCACACATCCACTGAAGCTTCCTATCAAACACAGACATCCCATCAGACACACACACACACACACACACACACCGGCCTTGAGAAAGGGACAGCTCCTCGATAAACGGACACACAGGAGAAAGTTTCTCACACAAAAATCCATACCGCAAACTTTTCATTCTGCGCTGACGTGCACACACTCAGTCGCTCCTTCCTGTTTCCTGTATCTTGAAGGAAAGCAGGGAGCTTAGATTGAAAACAAATATTAATTCCAGATTGAATGAACATCTTTGCAAGTGACCTGATTTCTCTTCCACATGGTTTGGATTGCTTTTGTGATTTTGCACCATGGTTTACAAAAATCTGGCTTTAACAAAATACTTGCTGGTACACCCTCTTCCCATCAGCCATAACATTATGACCACTGTCATAAACGAAAACCGGTGGTGACAGAACACACAGAGCATCACAGTTTGTTGTGTATGGGGCTGGGTAGCCTCAGACCGGTCAGAGTGTCCATGCTGACCCCTGTCCACCACCAGAAGCTCCTACAATGGACACATGAGCATCACAACTGGACCACGGAGCAATGGAAGAAGGTGGTCTGGTCTGATGGCGACAAACCTGGAAACATTTGTGACTTTCTATTGTGTGGAGTATTAATCACTGCATTTATTTGCACACTGGAAACTAGGTTAGTCAGACCTCTTTTCCACCAAGGCTCTCAGCCAGGAAAACTGGTTGGAGAGTGGCACTAACGTTTTGCTTGTGTAGAACAGACTGTATGTAAAAGTGGACGTAGACTGAGAGCTGGAATGATTTTATCATCAAAAACAAGATGTGCTTGATAACGAATCTTAGAGGGGGCTAGTGACAGAGGAAGTCAAATATATTATCACATATATTTTCATAGAATTTGGCAAATATCTGGATTAATTGTTCATCTTTAAATTGATTGAACTTGTCTGAGATATTCGAAGTCTGTCTTTACCACCATGTTCTTAGCATGAGCCTTAGAAGGTTCGAAAAATCATGTTCTCTGGCTTCGACTTGGCCATGATGGCTGTGCATTGTACATCAAACAAGCTGACTGGCTGGTCCAACCTCTGTCTGGAACTGCGATCGAAAACAGACATAAATAAACGTCGATCATTACAGAAAACAGCCGCGCAAACTTCTCCAACCTGTGCACGTTCGCCTGTTTGCCGCCCTGAAAAGCTCATTCCAGTCTTTAGAGACGGCGTAAAGGCTTTGAAGCAGCCACAGGTTGAATCACCACTGTGTTACATTAGCACACAAAAGAGTTGTAAAATATTTTTTTTTTTCCATGACAATCTTGCAGAATCGTACTTTGTTGTTGATTTGTACTTTGAAGAAATTTTTTTTTCTACTTTAATGAAGCCAATACCAGCACACAAACACTTTCAACTGATAAGAGGAGTGTGTGTGGTTTTTTTTTTTTTTTTTTTTGCAGTGTAGTTGAGGCGGGGTGTCCACTGGGTTGGTGAAGTGGCTGGGGAGAGTGCAGGATAATTGGGGCTATGTTGTATCTAGTGTCTGTGGCACTTCAGTGCTGGAGGTCAGGGACCTGAAAACATTGGCTCAACAGTTACCAATCATTTCAAACCCCCGGCCGAAGAAAAGCATCGTGGGCCGGCTTTCTCTCTCCCTGTGGAGGTTGAAAGGGTGTGTGTGTCTGTCTGTGTGTGTGTATGCACTCTTTTGAAGGAAAAAAGGTGCTCAGGGGCTAGAAGCTTGAACAATTAGACCAATTTTACACACACACACACACACACACGCGATCTTTACCAAACAAAGATTCATGCTTTATAGTCTCCCTCACCTTGTGTATGAGCATTTTTAGTCACTCAGTCTCTGTCCTGAAATTAAAGACAACAGGATAATGCGCTCTTGGGAAATGTGCAAAATTGAAATGTAATGTTTTGGTTCATCTTTAAGCGAAACATTTTATCACCACAAACGGCAATAAAGAGAATTTCAAAGCCATTTTGGCCCGCGTTCAATTTGTGAGGCGTTTTATTTTCGCTCCTAGGCAGGTGTTTACCAAGGACCTATCCCCCACCCGCCTCCACCCCAACTTGCTCTTCCTCTTCCTCTGCATAACATTGTGGCCACAGATTGTGTGGAATGCAATTAGAGTGCCTAAATTAAGTAGTAATGGAGAACCAGGTCTCCCTAACTGTGTTGCCCTGGCAACGAGCGCTCACAACAACGCCTCTAGTAGTTTTGCTACTTTATCTGCAAAATGCACAATTGAGCTTTAAACCAGCTCTCTGTCTGCAGGAGCCAGGCAGGCAGGGCGGAGGGCTGTAAGGAGGGAGGATAAAGGATGGGAGGGGAGAGCGGGAGAGGCGGGGGGGGGGGGGGGGGATTGGGAGGTGTGCATGCAGCTGCATGCTAGGAAGTTTCTCTGTATCTTGTGATATTGCCGGCCGTCAAATATTTATTCCATAAACTGTCTAATGCGACGTGATGCGCTCCTGCGTGCGGATGAGGGCCAGATTTCAAAGACCCCCTCAAAGGATGACGTGTGTTCGGCAGGCTTTGATTGCGCGGCTCCCCTCCAGTTGTAGCGCGACGTGACAGGGAGGAGAGAGGCTTCGCTTTGTAAACAGCCTGTAGTCGCGGGGGCCTTGTTGACTGATTTGACAAAAGCTCTGTGAACTGGAAACGTGCAGTGGATTTTCATCATGAGCCACAGATTTTAGGAAATGGGATTAAATCAAGTTGGAGGCGCCATCACACCTGCAGGCTCGGGTCTGAGCGGCAGAGGAAAAGGCCGCTCTGATCAGGTTCACGCTCCTCGATTTACAGGTGAACGAGGACTTGTAAAAACCATATGGAATCTCGTGCCTGTTTCATCGAGGTGAGAAACTTCTCAAACTTCCTCCCGACTTCTTTGCGGTCAACAACAAAGAACCCGTATCCGCTTCTTCTTCTGGCCGTGTTGTGGTTAACATCTGCTTGGTTTCCCCCGCACAGTTCATCTTGAAGCAGAATGTGGGAGTAAAACTAAAGAATGCTGAGTAACACGAGGTTGACTCATCCTCTTTTACTGCTGGTGAAATTCTGATTCATCTTCCAGAAGATCTGAGCTGTTGTTGCTGCCTGTGTACATGACTTCTCATACAGTATGTATCAATACCTGATACTGTACTCTGGAACCTCTACCTTCAGCATATCCAGACTCAATTACTGCAATATTATTCTTAACAATGCATCCGATAGTCCTTCATAAAGCGTCTTCTTTCCATTGTCTCCATCCCTCTGACACCAACCTCCTCCTGCCCTCACCATGCAGGAACCTCCCAGACCTACCTGTGGCTGCTCCTTCAAGCCATCACTCAAAACGCACCTTTTAAAAATAGCTTTTAATGTTTGACTCCATGTCCTGCTGTACTTTGTGTTTTAGCTTTTAATTTTAATTTGTCACGTCAAGTGTGTGAGCGCTTTAAAGTGCTCTGCTCGGCTTTTGAAGCTCTGTGACTTAAAACAGTTTAAGGCAGCTGCGTCTTGTTTCCATGTGAAAACAACAGGATGCTGTGTTCTGTCCCCTCCTGCTCAGAATCATCACCTATATTATAGTCGAATACAGCTGAACTCGTGATTCATTTCTTAATATTTACTTGTTTTTCTTCTGTGTCTGTCAGAGACCAAAGCAAACATAAAATCTTGATATGATCGCACTTTTTAAATACAAAGCAGATGAGTAGAAATTCCTGCAGTGCTGCCCGAGATGTGATCAAATCATCCATTTGTGGCCAGAAATTTCAGGGTTTTTTTTCTCAAAAATATGAGAAATCCTGGCTGACTTTGAACACGAACATTTGTAGAGTTAAATGACTTAATCTAAAAGCGGTGAAGAAGTGCGTGATCCTCTGTCTTTTCCACACAGTCACAAATAACCATAAGCCGGGCCAGTCAGAAAACCCACTAAGACCTGCTAACATCAGGCTTCAGTTGACAATGGAAAAGGCTGCAATCATCATTCAGACCCGGAGATAAGTGTTAAAAACACACACCGATCGATGTGTGCCTTTCGGGGAGCACCAACTGATCCGTTTTACCAGTTTGCACAGCGGCTAGCAGCTCGCTGTTTCTCCACTGCATCTGGTGTGTGTCTAAGTGCATGTGAGGACATTGCTCTGTGCAGTTGTGTGTGTCAGACCGAACAGAGACTCAACTCTACTGGCGGAAGAAAAGAGGTCAATCGGCTTTTATTTAACAAACCTGCTCATTTGGGTGGAAAAAGGGAATGTGCCAACACTGTTGTGACAAAAAAAAAGGATGGAAGTGTGATGCGATATGTAAAAGAGCTGGTGTCTCTTTGTGTGACTGGTTTAATAGCTCTAGGGAAGGGTGAATGGCACTAGTTTGTAGACTTAATGGAGAGAATATGACCTTGTGTGCAAGCAGGCAAAAGGTGTTCTGTTCTCCTGGCAGCCATCTTTGAACCCAGCATGCAAGTCAGGATTTTGTTGCAAATCAGCCCTAAGTGAAGATAACTGGGCCGCCTCACTGTCCTCGGGGCCTCCTGCAGATGTCAAGCGTGATGTAATTTCATATATGCACGCACATGCACAAACGCACACGACTCCAACGTATGCGTCCAAAGTTGTTTGTTTTTTCTTTTTACATTTTCACACAACAGCTGTGTGCGTTGAAAGATGACCAGGCGCCACAGGTTTTTAATTTGGGTCTGCACACACACAGGAGTGGAGTGGGGCAGACACACAGGTGCTGTGCAAACTTCTGACTGTATCCGTGCCAAGAGGATGTCCCGAACAGAGGCAGAGCAAGCGTATGGCCCACACATGTGGGACAAGATTAGGACTCTTTCCATAAAACACTCCCTCCATAGAAGACAAAACACATCTGAATCGACTCCATGTGTTTTCACTTTCCTGGAAACTATTTTTCTTTGGTGGTAATTTGTACTATAAAAAAGGGGTTTGGCTAAACTACTGTCTCTGTTGAAAAATGACTGACCTCGCTTAGTTCCAGCAGCCAGGTGTGTTTTTAGTGGAGCGTGAACGTTGTACGGGAACGTTTCAGGTTTTGAATGATTGGCTTCATCTGCGGTAAAATGATCCCTTCCTTCTCCGTGCTTCAACCTTTAATACCAGGAGACAACAAGCAAGATATGATCATTTAGAAAGTGGACGGTTTGTGTTGCAAATTTGTCCAAAATATGATTTACAACTGTACTTTCCCTGTTTCCACACGGGATCGTGTAGCAGTTTAACAGGGTATATATGGGTGAATTTGTGCTCATCACTTAACAGGTAAGTTGACCAATAGGAAAAGCTCACTGGTGTTTTGCACTAAGAAATTATCACACCTATGCAGGCACTGCAGAGGTGTGAATGATCAGACTGCTGTCCACAGTATGGGTGGTAAGGCTCGAGGTGGTATAAAAGGCAAAGTGAGATGTCTAACAGTTAGCATCCCCGATGTTGTGACATCTCTGTGATGTTTTAGACATATAAATACACACTGCTCGCTATTTTGGTGCCTGCTCATCTGGCTAGGTGAGAAAGAAAGGTAGACGTCAAGAGAGGAGGAGGGTGAAGCGGTGAGGAAAGTGAAGGGAAAGAGGCGCCGGTGAGGATTTGAGAGGAGAGCCATGCTGTTTTGGTGCTTCGGAGCTCAGGATGGCATCCAGGAAATCTGGCCAAGGTGTGTTGTTGTGGTCCACCAGCACAGCGACCGTTGGGGTCTGCTGGAGGGAACATCACACCGCTTCATCGCCATGGCAGCAGCCAGCCACTGAGGGCCTTGCCAAGACGCTTGGCCGGCAATCCCACGATCCTTTGGTGCATGTCACTGATGAAGGAAGAGGCCCCCAGTCCGTAGTGAGAGCTTTTGGAGCACCATCAATTCAGAGGGAGCGCTCCACCTCTACACTTAAATACATAATTTGATTTGAACAGATCATCTTTCCTCCTTTTATGATTTATTTAACCCTAAACATTACATTATTCTTAATTTCCCTTTGTCAAATGCCTGTCCTGACCATTTTCTGTCCAGAACCAGAAAAAAAAGAAGAAAGAAATACACACTTTTTCACAGGAAGCCAAACAGTTGCAAGTCAAGAAGGTTTTGCAGCATCGCCAGGTCAGAACCTCACAGGTGGAGCCTGAGAAAAGAACTATCCTAACCATCCATTTACTGGCTCATTGAGGTGACTCGGGTGGAGAAGTCAGACGACAGGCAGGAGGACCATGTTTTTATAGCATAATGTAATCCATTATGAGTGCTTTAACTAGGCCACCCTCACACCGTTTTACATTGCCGCAAGCCCACAATAGTGTTCCTCCTGCTGGCCTCTCTTCTCTTAATATAACAGATCAAAGTAAGAGGGATTTCTGGCCTCTTTTTCCCCCGTGAAGTCGGCACAATCCTTCAATCACTCATTCTCTTGGTTAGTTAACGTAAGAAAATGAGAGTCCAGTCATTTTTCAAAAAGTCAAATGCACTTTATTGACAAAAGGAGGCTGAAATCACAGCATGAAGGATGAATCAATAGTATCCCACAATTCATTTACTAAATGAGAGTCAACATGTCGTTCAGAGCTCTCACCTCATGTGGAGGAGGTGTGAGGAGGCATCAGGAGGTGCAGAGAGGCTAGAAAAACAGCAAGAAGGAGGTGTGCGCACGGTGGACAGAATGTGTCGGCTCCTGCCGCCGTCCCACCTCGTCTGCTTTGACGTTGCAAGGAGTGTGAATCGCGCACGTTCTGAACAAACGTGGCCACACATTTAAAGACGGCGGTCGGCATGACTCACACGTGAATGCAAGACGACATGCATGCAGACCCACACATTGCGAATCTCATATGTAAACACATACATTATACGTGCGCGTGCAACAACAGATTGAACAGATTTTGGCTTTAATTTTCTAAAGGAAACAACTCACAGACACACACAAAAACACCAAGGATGAAGTTGACATTTGAAAACTTTTTATCGATTTTATTTTTATCCACAAACCCACCCAGAGCTTCTCGTTTCCAATTTTTCGCAACAAGAAGTCAAACTACTAACTTCCTACTCGCTCTTCAAAAAACAAAATCCACTGAGACTTTTCATATTTGTTGAGTTCTGGTGACGTGCAGTGGTTTTGACATAGCTGTTGGTACCAAACGGCCTCTAATCGACTTTTAAAAGATCGAGGGGGGCGAGAAGCGAGAAGGCGGAAACGAGAGCGAAATGAGAGAGGGAAGGACAATTTAGTTTATGAAGTTTGGAAATATAATTGCAGGCTGCTGAGGGAAGCAGCAAGAGAGGAAGTGCAGCAGTCTGGAGCACATGTCCCTCACACACACACACACATATACTTACTAGTGTGGAGTGTGGATATGGCGTTCTCCTCTTTGGCCAGAGGCTGGTAAATAATGGATGTGTTGGTGGAAGCGCAGGCAGTTTGAAATGTAAATGTGATGGATGGAGAGCAGTGTGTGTATGTGCACGGATGGATCATGGGCTTGTGTGTGTGTGTGTGTGAGATGCTGTCACTTGTGGCTGGGACTGGTTATGTGTCTAGAATGGTGATGGGCCGTCCTCCCTGAAGGGAAGAAGGAGAGGAAGTGCAGAGGTGTGCGAGTCCTCAGAACAGCAAAGAGGAGTGGACACAAGGGAGAAATCCAGAAGCGAGGGAACGAGAGAGGGTGTACGTGAAGAGGAGAAGAAGGTGGAAGAGCCTAATTAGTTTTCCTTTGACCCAGGAAGCCTTCAAATGCAGTCATGAGGTGGAACAAGATAAAGTATTGATGTTGCGTGTTGAATGATGTGAAATAGAGGTGGGCTGAGTATTGTACAGTGTATTTTTATTTTCTTTTTACATTTAGGCACCATCCATCCTGAAAGTCTGGCCCTGGAGCTGGGCAAGACCTGACTTATTCAGGTCGCAATAACCAAAAGCCCAAAGATTTCATTTTAAAAACCCTCTTCCTCTCCTTCGCGGACACACACTCAACAGACAATGCAATGGATGCAGCTTTGTGTTTATTTTCTATAAGCCGCTCCAGTAAAGAAGCACTGCGTTGTCAAACAAAAAAAAGTATAACCTTGCTCAGTATTATTGTTGTGACCTGCTCTTCAGTGTCTTTGTGTCTGAAAAGCCTTCAAACTTAAACCTTTCCTGCATGTTACTGTGCTCATGTGCACATTGTGTCATTTTTCACTCATTATTGTTGCTCATGCGAGTCAGATAAATGTGCAAGTGTAGGACTTTTGCATGTTTCTGTTGATTTAATGCAGCTCTTTAGGTCTGGACTTAACACCCACTCATAAACTGGCTGAAACACATACAGGGCTAAAGCAGCTCTCATAAAATGCCACACAAACACACACTTGACCTTTTTACACACATCTTAAAGCAAGACAATAAACCAGCAAGCAGCCATTTAATGAATGAGAAACATCTTCAGATATTCATTAAGCTGGTTACACAAAGTAAATTTGTATTTCCACAGATAAAAGTTGATCATTTTCAGCAGAAACATGAAGTTGTCAACTTTAAGCTCCTTCTCCACTGGTCAAAAAGCTCGCTAAGACTCGCGAACATTGGGCTTTTGTTAACAATGGAAAAGACTACAATCTGCCAGGTAAAATGACTCTGCAGTAGATCTGGGTATTTATCGGCTCCGGCTCTGATTGGCTGTAAAACCAGAAACCCTGCGGCTACACCTTCTCCGAGATTGAGCTAAAGCTTTTTAAATAACTTAAAAACACACAATCACTGATCGAAGTGAGTCACACGGAGGCTCTGAAAGTTTTTCGTCGTATCATTTCGCACAGCGGCTGACAGCTCATTCTCCCTCCATTACGTCTGTTTGTGTGCTCTGTAAGTACATGTAAGTGATTACTCCGCTCCTTGCAGTTGTGTGTCTTCTCAGTCCAAACAGAGAGGCAAACCTGCGTATAAACCCAGGTATAGCTGCTAATTTTGGTGGAAAAAGGGTCAATCATTTATGGCCTGTGTGTCTCCTGAACTATAGCATGAGTTGTCCTCCATGAGCAAACATGAAACAACGGGTTTTCACTGTGCCTTTACTGTATCTGTCACAGGACCCAGTCTGAGCGGATCAGGCCCACGTGCAGATGTGTGCTGCAGCTCGTCCCCCTGTGCACTGTGGTTTTCACTGGACTATCGCTGCCACATTGCATCAGGAGAGTTATTAGTCCCTGATGAACCATTCAGATCCCTGCGAGAGAGGCTGGTGTAAAAACCCCATCCCTGGTCGAATGCAGCAGTGGAGGTCAGCTCCAGCATATGGTTCAGTGTGTGTGTGTGTGTGAGTGTGTGAGAGGGTAAGAGTGTGGTGAACAGTGTGAGATGCCAGCTGGCCCCAACATGACAGAGACCAAGGATGGAGTGAATGAAAAGAAGACGACAGAGGGAGGGAGAAAGCTGTGGAGAAGGAGGAAGAAGGAAGAAGAAGGAATAAGGGAAAGAAAAAAAGGGATGAGGAGAAGGATGGATGGACTGGAGGGAGGAAGGGAGGGAGGGAGGGACAGAAGGAGACAGAGATAGATGGAGAGAGGTGGGAAGGTGAAAAGCATGGAGGGAAACAAACGTGGAGAAACTGGCATCTGTTGCCCTCCCAACCCCCGCCATCACCACTGTCACCACCAGCTCCCATTGGTGCAGTGTGCACGTGTGTGTGTGTGTGTGTGTGTGTGTGTGTGTGTGTGTGTGTGTGTGTGTGTATGTGTGTGTGCATTGAGATAAGACAGAGGAAAAGGCCCAGATGGTCTGAGGGGAGAGTGACAAGTGGCTGTCAGGGGATTCAGACAGCCTGGCCCTCTGCTGCCCTGCTGGCACACACACACACACACACACACACACACACACACACACACACACACGCTTCCTTCTCTTTGAAGGACCTTTGGCTCCTGTGGGGCACCTGTTCACCCTGAGCTGCATCTGTTTGTGGAAAAGTCTCTCAGCTTCTGGAGTCCTGCAGAAACAAGAATAGATATTTTTACGCTTGTCAATTTTTTTTATCTGCTTTTGTTGCATTTTTTTTTCCTCTCACAATATTTTGATTTTCAAGCAGTTTTTGTAATTTAAAATCCAAACTAATCTGATCCCTGGCCATCATCCTGCCATCTAACCCAGTTTAGGGACATGCATTGGTCTATTGGCATCTAAACCAGACACTTTATTCCCAAAAACAGGACTATTAACAATGAAGTTGAGAACGAGATCTGCTTTGTTTACTTGGTATTGGATTCATGTTTAATCCATGAGAATTACCAATATCTATTTGTTTTCCTCATCTGTCTTGTACTGTCTTGTCTTGTACTCTCTGATTAAACTTCTCCAACCCGAACCTCAACAGCGTCAGACAACTCTCTTGTTTTGTTAATGGTTCTGAAATCACTGCAGACATTTGAACTCGTCGTAGCAGGGGAAACACAGGTTGAACTGTGACAACAATGATGCATCCACTGCGGATTTAATGTCATCCTGAGGCTGCACTGTTATCGACCACTGAATCTTTATTATATGTAATATCATAAACAAATGGGGAAAAAAGAAGAAACAGGAGCATTTCTAATGTCAGAATCAGAAATATGTCTGATTTTTATATGCAATGCTCACCTATTGTTTTTTTCCTATTTAAAATTATCAATATGTATATCATCTGAATACCTCATAAGTAGTTTCTGTGTGCCATGTTGTAACACAACTGTTTAAGGACCCACACCAAAGACAACGCAGAGATGCACTGTGGGACTGTGTTGTCTTAAAACTAACATCCTGAAGTCCCATTTATCAGCAAACTTACCTGTAGATCACCATGAACAGTCCAATAAGTAAGTAAGCATCAATGTAAACAGCATCATGTGTCAGATTCTTTGTCCCTTCCTGTCCCATTGTTCTACATTTCCCTCTCCAGTGTTTTAACACTACATGTGTGCGGAGCGACACAGGGATTGTCACAACCAGTCACAGTGTGTATTATCTGTCATTTCAGAGCCATGGGACTCAGTTTAATGGATAAAGCCTGCGGAAAGCCCAGACTGCCGGCCACTTTATATCTTTATGGGTCATACACTCATCTTTCCAAACACCCTTAATACGCTTTATCTCTCACACTCCCTCCTTCTCCTCTTTCTCTTGCTGGAAAGTGGACACACACATACACACACACAGACTTTATCTTCACTCAGTTGCCCTTGATTTGTGTGATCCTGTGATTCCTTTTTTTTTTCTTTCTTTCCCAGGGAATTTCCTGCCCGTCCTTTCTGAAATGAGAGGAAATGAAGGATGGGACTTTGGGCTCTGAGGCCATGACCCTTGTAGTCACATAGCAAGGCTCCTTGGGATATGTAGGCGCCTCCGGACTCGGGGACACCGGGGGGTCTCCCTCATCGGGAACAATGGCATGTAAGTGTGAAAGAAAGAGGGAGAAATTGACAGGAGAAATTGGGTGAGAGGAGAGGAGAGGGGAGGAAGGAAATGTGTGTGTGAAAGAGAGAGAGAGAGAGAGGGGAGGAAGTGTGTGTTAGTTAGAAAAGAGCAAGTGTGTGTGTGTGTGTGAGAGGGACAGCTCGTCCTTCAGGCTCACCTCGCCGCCACCACATCCCCCTCCCTCCCCACCATCAGGGCTCTTTCTTCTCAGCAGCAGCAGCGGCGTTTTACTGGCCCCGGCTGACGGCCATGAAATGGCAAGAAATTTACTGCTGTGGAGCTTATGGATCTGAAGGCAGAGTGAGGACATCATCTCTCTTTCACTGTCTCTCTTCTTCCTCTCTTCCCTTCATGTGTCCCTCTTACACCTCCATCATCCTCCCTTCCCTCCCAGCTGCCTTTTCTTTCCATCAATCTCCCGCTCCCGTTTCCATTTTACTGCCTTCCTGCCATCCTTTTTTTCTGTCCTATCCTTTTCATTGTGTCTTTTCTGATTAGGTTTTAATTATAACTGTCTAATTTTCCTCTGTTTTAAGTAAGAAAAACATAATGTATGTGTGTTTTATAGGCCACCTGATTAAATGATTTCAGCTTTGTTTCTTAGTAATAATGGATGGCTCAAAATATGACAATACCCATGATCCTCTGCAGCTTATTAGAAAAAGATAGTCAGAGGTGAATTCAAACCACAAACTGAAAGGAAACAGGTTTCTTAGTAATAACAGTGGATGACTCTTAATACTACAACACCTATGATCCTCTGCAGCTAGTTCTATGGAGAAAAAGGCAGTCAGAGGCAAATGCAAACTGTGTAATTGCTTTTTATCCAAAAACAAAACCTGCAAACTGAAAACATTCCAACATACATAGCTTTTGCGAACTATCAGCAGCACACAGTGATAGTTTTTTTGCTGAAATGCACTTTGGGTGCTGTAGTTGAAAGCTAAAGCCATTACCTCATGAGCCATCAGTGTTTTCATGTTGATCCAAGCCACAGAAGTGAATCAGCTGTGAGTCACCTCAACTTGTCTTTGGGGAAAGACTTTTACATCTGGAACCTGAGATAACGTCTTTGAGTTCACCAAATTATTGTTGTTTTCTCATTTTTCTGTGATAGTCTTTCTGTTCTCATCCCTCTTTCCCTCATTTTCCACACATCCTTACCTGCATCCTTTCTTTTACTTTCTTCATTTATAATAATCATGTATAATACAAAGGTGTGCATTGGAGTCAAGAACTTCAGTTTAAGTCAAGGCTAGTTTTAATGTAAATTATTCCAATGAGGTTTAAAAGAGGTAACAAACAATAGAACTTCATTACCCAGAAATCCTGTTAACCTGGCATCAAATGCTCATATTTGCCAGCCTATAAGGAGGATGAGAAAAGGCCACTCAAACCATGACAGTTTGGGTCTGTCCAACTGTAATAACTGTAAATAAAGCTGGAAGTGTGTGTGTGTGTGTGTGTCTGTGTGTGTCTGTGTGTGTCTGTGTGTGTGTGTGTGTGTGTGTGTGTGTGTCTACCATCCACAGCCAGAGAGCCTTACAGCATTGGGGAGTAGGAGGGGAATATAAAAGGATTAGCAGTTCCAAATTAATACTTGGAGAATTGTTCATGCAGTAATGTATTCAGGCTGCATATACAAGCACACAGTCAGACCTTTACACAGCCACTTAATCATATTTATTTACAGTGTGTATGAAAATAAATTTATATATATACTATTTATTTCCATCATTTCATTGGCAGCCTCAGTATGAGTGAGCTGTATTGCCTCACATTGAGAGTTGCTGGGTATATTCTCCATCACAGTACAACTGAGCAGACACACAGACTAAACTTCTGTTTACAGCACTGATTCTCATACTTCCTGACGTTTGGAAAGAGAGCAGTGTGTCACTGTTGCGAGCACCAAGATTTCAGTTTAAACGTCAGGCTTTTTACAGGTGTGTCACATTTTAGGGATGTAGCTCACACTCTTATCCAGAGCAGCTTTGTGAGCAGCAAAAGCAGTTTATGGAGAAAACCCAGCACTGACACAGATAAGCTGACTGAAGTCTGAAGGAACATTTTTTTTTTTTTTTGACTTGGTGACTTTGCTGCTAAGATGATGCAACAAGCACATCACATGATCAGTCAGGTCAGCTGTATATAGAAGTGGACATCTACTCCATGGCTAAAAAGTGAAGCTGTAGTCTATCTAATGACCATCAGTGGGAGACTATATTGAAGTCTATGGAAAAATGGCCCCGACTTCTCACTTGATTTCAGACCTCTGTTCCATGTTCTCCTCCATATATGGTTTCTAATTCTCATTCTAATTCTGGTTTCAAAAAGCCAACATATCGATGCGTTGACACTGGGTTTTCCCAGCACACATGCACAGATCACAGTTATTACCCAATATGTGAGATGTGAAGGTGCATTTGATTTTGCAGACGATCCCCTTGACTTCTGATTGCACATATTTTCTCCATGCAGACAGGCATTATTTAAGACTTGACTTGGTTTGAGACTTTGAAGCAGTTAAGGTTTGACCTGATAAAAGACAGTAAAAGACAAATACGAACACATCAGACAGACCTGCTTCTGTTATTTCTCAGGCACAAAGGAAAATGATTCAAATCAATCAGTACCATTTTCGCTAATAAGACTCATGACTTGATTTGGACTTGTCCTCAAGGACTCAGGTTTTAGTTTCCACTGATTAAGTGGTGAAGAAAATCTGTCTAAACTGGTGGTTTGTTTACAACCTCTCTGCTACAGAATGAACTTTGATTTCTGCTTCAGAATCATAAGACCTGACAGAGTCAGATGTAAAATACCCTGATGATTTTCCAGTGTGAGAATTGCTGCTTAAAATAAAAAAGGAAGAAAGTGTATCTTCCTGTGTGTGTGTGTGTGTGTGTGTGTGTGTGTGTGTGTGTGTGTGTGTGTGTGTGTGTGTGTGTGTGTCAGTACCAGTCTCCAGCATGTCAGCCGTGAAAGGCCGCTACACGCTGTTTGAGCTCTCCTGAGTGAGAGAAGTGTGACAAACAGCTCAACAGGCTTTGGCACGCCAGCTGTCCAGAGGGGACACACACACACATACACAGGTCCATTCACATGCACGTGTAAGCATAGGAATGGTTGCACATGCACAAATACACACACACATATATAAACACGCAATAAAACACACGCATGGCTGCCAAGCATGGCGCGGTAATCTTTAGTAATGCCAGGGGTCCTGGGGACAGAGCATCTGAACAGTGCCAACGGCCACACAACATCAGAGCCTCGGCGCCCTGCCTTCCCACAATCCCCCTCTCCATGGGCAGCCAATCCACTGTCGGACAGGGAAAAATTGACTTTTCTG
Organism: Rachycentron canadum; assembly: GCA_038496675.1. Taxonomy (NCBI): domain Eukaryota; kingdom Metazoa; phylum Chordata; class Actinopteri; order Carangiformes; family Rachycentridae; genus Rachycentron; species Rachycentron canadum. The sequence continues at coordinate 8,051,115 of CM076671.1, forward strand.
GCGGCGCTTCACCATTTGAGTTCTTAGAAAGGATGCTGCTGCTGCTGGGGGGAGAGAGTGACAGAGAAACCAGTTGGCTGAATGTTGCAATTGCCTGCTGCTTTCTGATCGCCATGGCGATTTTTTTGATCAACAACCATTAATAATGTGTGAAGCTGTTCATTAAGTCTGAGACTACTCATTTGCAGCATTTCCTTTCAGAATATCGAATCAGCTACATTTAGCGTGAATTAAAATATCCCAGATATCATTTAGTAAGAAGCAGAGTAAAGATTTGGAAAAAGCCTTCGTCGAACCAAAAGACTGTGACACTCACTTACTGCCAGTTTAATCTTATAGTTACATGAGGACAACTGCTTTAATTGACTCTAAAGGGCAACAAACAGCATTAATAATCACATTTCCCTGTATGGTAAGAAGTTTCTGCACAAGTCATGATTCACCTGCAAATCTACCATTTATCCTGATGATGTTTTGTGCAGTATGTGCATTCATATCCTGTTTCCAGAACCCAGACATCAGAGGGAGTTCATATACAGGGTGGTTTTTTTCTACTACCCAGAAATTAACTTTGGGGTTTTTCAGCTGCGCTTGGACGATCGAATGATTCTTTTTTGAAACACTGGTTGTTAACAGAATAAAAGCCACATACGTATCTGTAACTGTCCATATGTTGTCTCCAGGAGGCTAAAGCAAGGATGGTGGACGCTCGTGGTGTCACTTTCCTCTTTGCGTGCTGCTGTCAAGCAACAGAGAACATCGTGGACCAAGTATCTGTAATTAATAATAACCTTCACCTTAATGTACTGTGTAATACATGCTTTGTTTACACTTCAAGTAACTATGGCTGATTCACAGCTCCTCCCACCTGCTCCGGACTTTGCATCATCAGTTTTCTGTTGACCCAAAATGATATTTCCTCACTGAATAAGTCAGCAACAGCACACGTTGTCTCCACTGTTAACTCCTTTTATAGAGCGATCTGTCTTTTCAGTTTATTTATTTTTACAATGTAATTGTAAAAATAAACAGAACAAGAAAAACAGGGTGAGTTCCATTGTGATTAAAAAAAAAAAACATAATGATAATATAATTAATTAAACTCCTTCCTGATGTCCTCAAATTTGGATTGCTTCATGGAAAAGGGATTCTTTTCATGACAAATTTTTCATAAGTGATATTCTGCCAGGCCTCTATAGATGGGGCGTCTGGCTTAAGCCACTTCTTAGTGATGACTTTCCTTGCAGCTGCACTGTATCAGGCACGTGCACAGATAGACCTCGAGCACCTGCCCTTTTGGCCTTTGACAAGATAAGTGCCCTTTTGGCAGGACTTTCTTTTTGTCTCAAAAAGTGGCTGTCAGGCCCTTGTAGTTGTGCACAGCACAGTGGTATATTTTGGCTAGATTATCTACATTTTAGTTTACTGGGAAGATTGATTTTATTTATATTGAGAACAGTTTTATTTTACAGTGTGACATTGTTTTCTGTGTTGTTGTCTGCTCTTGTGATAAATGTTTCAAAGGTGTCATTTTATATTATTATTGTCAATCAGTGACTTTTTTTGTTTAGATGTATAAAAAAAAAACAAGCAGTTGCCTGGAATATATGGTAATGTCCATAGGCAATTATATATCTAAGATAATCATTAGTGATGTAAAGTGTGTAATGTGTAGTAGGATCGTTTAAAATGCAGCATAGAAAATCCATTTAAAAGGAAAGTGATCCCAGTCATGTTTTTGTTTACATTTTCTTTAATTGCAGATTGGCTGCAGTCGCCCGTTTCCTCGGCCTCAGGCTGGACACAGATTCAAGGTTGACAGCTCGTCAAGTTGAGTGACACGCACTGAGGTGGGAACGCGACCAAACGACGGGAAGGAAAGAAGGTAGGCCCAGTAAAAACACTGCGCTGGCTCCGGGCGAACAGCAGCATATTGTAGCTGGAAATCGCATTCACCTCCTTCTATTAGGTCATGAATCTTGCTGAGCACCTGAAGAACTGTCATCTTTTAATTTCAGTTAACAAATTACAGTGAAGGTTGGTTAGGTTTTTATGTACAAAGAGGATTCAGGAATAGAAGACCCCCACCCCACAGCCCCCACCACCACCTCTCTTTTCTCTGAGGTGCTGGAGAGCGTTAGATGTGGGTGGTCAGTAAGTAGAGCCATCAGTTGTTTGAGGATACTAGTTATTGTGGTAGTCAGGTGGTGTGAGGCGTTCAGGCACCCACCTTCCACACTCACACGTCGCCTGTGGGGTGAACCTCAGCTGTTCTTTCCTTCCCTTCCTCCCTCCTGACCTTACTCCTCCTTCCTCCACTCCGGCTTGTTTCATCCCTCTCTCCTTTCAGCAGTCAGAGAGAAGCTGGTGGTGGTGGCGAAGCGCTTGGCGGGGGGGGGGGCCTGTCAGGAAAGGAGTGAAATGTGGTGTGTGTGTGTTTGTGTGTACAGCTGAGGGAGGGGTCGATATGATGAGGCTTCAGTGTTGTCAAGATGGATTAGCTGAATGACTTTGAGGGGTTTGTTCTCTTGTCTTTGAGCACACAGCCAACTCACTGTACTCTCTTCCTCTCCCTCCCCGTCTTTCCTTCCAAATCTTCACGTCTCCCTCTCAATATCTGTCTCTGTCCTCTTCTGTTTTCTCATAGGATACCTCATTAAAGCTCTGCAGCATCAGTCTCCCAATCCCAATACACACACCTGCCCAGAAACATCCATTCAGCTACTTTGGGATAACAAAAATTGACTGATTTATTTATGCAAAAAGGGGGGGCAACAGTTTCATAAATTTATATTTTGATTTGTTTTTCTTACTTGCTGCACTTTCTGTCACTTTCCCTCCCATTTCCCCCGTTCCCTCTCTTTCTCTTTCTCATTCAAAATTGCGATGTTGTTGTATTTTTAGTTAGGTTAGTTTGTGGCCTATTCAGAAGCAATATGGCAGCATCTTTGTCTTTTTCCATTGTCTTGCTGTTGTGTTTTGTTTTTCATTAAAGGTGCTATGTGTAGCATTTTCAAACATCAATATATCATTGTCTAATTAACTGTTGTATCTTGGGATAATTATCTTAAACAGATGAAGCCACAGTCGAGATGATTAGTAGCCTCTGTCTTACAAAGGTAGCCTTTGTTTATTTAAAACCACATTTCCCATGATTCTTGTGGCTTGCTTTGCTGTTTCTTTTTGCTTTACTCAAGGTGCCATAAATTGTTTTTATCTATATCCCCAAAGTGGAAAGCCCTGGCGAAAAGCCCAGTGTCCTTTTTCAACAGAGACATCAAAACAAAAACGGACACCTCGAACATTTGACATTCACTTCACAGCCTCTGAGAATCATCAAAAAGGAAATTTCTTTTTGGGCAAGCCAATGTAAAAATAATAAAAATACAATATAAAACAGATTTGTAAAGTACAGACAGCACAAAAAACAATGCAGTCCACATGACAAAAACCTGCAGTCAATAAACATAAGGAGAAGACAGATGACATGGATGTGCTCTGAAATGAAGCAGCAGTTTATGCTATAAATTGTGTTGTTTTTTTCCCCCACAATATAAATGCAAAGTTGACGTTGTTACAGGTTCAAGTCCAGGCTCATGCACGTGACAACTGTTTATTTTTCCTTTGCATTGTGTCGGATCTGTGAAAGGTAAAGCCTGACCAGGATCATTCACAAACTTTAACTACATTTAATATTGTAACCATGATGCTGAAAGCCCCCAACCTTTAATCCAGACCATCACCTAACCAAATTGCAGTGACATAATAAAACAGACTTGTAGTACTTGTACTTGTGGTGACTTGTAAAGGTTTTAAGGTTTTGTGTCGTATGGACAGACAGCGTATTTAGTTGTGTCATTTAGAGAAGTCGGGATTTGGAGATATTTCAACACGTCTCAAGTGGAAAGATCAATTTTCACCTTTTTCCAGACAAAATACCCAGTTCTGGTCCAGATGACACGTTAATACCTGGTGGGAATGGGGTCTTACTGTCGATTCCCACACTATGTAGACTTCCACTCTTCACTGAGAAGGTCAGGACTGTTATAACAGATCCTGTCAATGTTAAAAAAAACATTTAACCTTTGCAGGAAATACAGTCTTTATCACCATGGTAGTGAAGTTGTTCTAACTCTCAGCTCTTTCCACTCCCATCCCTTCAGCGATGAGGAGGTGGAAGTGATGTTTTTTTTCATGTCAATAGCCACGTCTTTACTTTCAGAAAGTAAATATCAGCGTCTCTGTCTTGTCTTTCAAGCCTCCACCTCCCTTCTCTTCTGCACTGCTTTGACATATCTCTTTCTTCCTCTCTCCCGTGTTTCTCTTCCTCTGCCTCCCCTTCCCTCCTTCCTCTCGCACTCCTTTCTGCTTCCTACCACCTCCCCGCCCGTCTCACAGTGTGTGATTGATGTTGCAAGGTAGCATTAACACTTCTCACGCTGCTAGTACATGGGGGAAGGGGGGAGGTGTCGTAATGTACATGAACGATTGATTACCTTACTGCTACTAGCTGATGACTTCTCCAAAGATTGCTCCCCTTGAATCAATAAACAATGCGTTTTCTCTCTTGTGCCCCCACCTAAACCCCCAAACTTTCGAACGGTCTCCATCCTCCCCCCTTCAATTCTCCAAATCAGAGACGAGGAGATCATGCAGCAATTATGAAGCAATGGCACATTTGCATACGGAAAAATAATTAAAACAAACAAAGTGAGGCTGGGACCCCCTGGAGAGAGGAGCAGGGAGGAGCAGGGAGGAGGGGGAAGTGAATAATGTGGGCACAGAGAGAGGTTTAATTGCTCCACACCGGGGTTGTGCCATTTATCTTCAACTCTCTTGCTCCACTACTATTTCATTTGTCACCTTAGTACAGATGAGAGTTTACGTAGGTGTTCTTGGGATATCTGTTTCAAGGTAAGCATCCAGACACACACAGACACACACACACACACATGCATTATGCTGTCATCCTTTCAAGAGACAGGTACGAATGTTGTGCCGTCAATGTGGAAAGATGAGTCAGAGCACTCGAAAGTTCACTACATCCTCTCTCACTTGCTCACAGGGAGATTTAGTTTAGAGATTTAGTTGCTTTAGTTTATAGGTCTATAAAGGGCTGTTGTATAAAAGAGTCCAGCTTTCAGAGAGAAACGTTCTGCTCTTTTGCTGTCGCCCTCTTTAAGAAGTCGCCTTTATGCTCCTGGAGCTTCCATACTGACGACTCAGTTCCTCCTCCCTTATGTGTGTATGTGTGTGTGTGCATGTGTAAAATGTGTGTGATTTGCGTACATAAGTATGGTATGTGAGTTACCATGGTTGTCTCATTGTGTGTGTGTGCGTGTGTGTGTGTTTGGTGCTTCAGAGCAGGCTCCCCGCTGACACCGCGGGGTGCGAGTCGTCATGCACTGAGGGCCGTCCGCCACGTTAGCGCCTGAGCGTCTAAAACTCCATTTTCAGCAGAGTGTTTGAAGCCAGAGGATGAAAGTC
>CM076671.1:8056994-8117406 GCA_038496675.1 Rachycentron canadum
CCCCCCTTCTGACGCCTCTGATGGACACTCAGTGGCCAGCCACTTCTTTAATTAAAGGCACAGTCTGCCATCTTTTCCCTCAGATGAAAGAGTATTGACCTGGTGGGGCTCTGGGCAGACAGGGACTATGCAAGTGTCACTAAACTCAGTATATTGTGTCTTTTTGCGTGGGTGTGTGTGTTCTGTCGGTACAGCTGTGTGTTTTAGCTAAGGAGCCACTTAAAGGCAGTATCTTTGAAGTCAAGTCTTGTCCGAGTTGGGGAATGTGACCAGAATCAACACGAATGTGAATCCAGTGCACATACTGTATGTTTTAATCACTTCAGTTTGACTGGTGCTTCATTCATTGAAGTCTCGCTCTGGATGTAAGATCACAGCTCACTCCTGAGGGAGATCTGTCCTCACTAGACAAACTAAAGCTTTGTTGGTTTGGACAAACACACACACAACCTGTATTCTCTTGTAAGCTGATGGCAATGATCCTTTCTAAAGTGCTTTTTCCATTGCTCAGAAAACCCACTAACCCACCACTAACATCTGGCTTTTGTCCCTGCAGTAGATGCAGGTATTTATTGGAACTGATCAGCATTGATGCAAACACAACACTCAGGTGAACATGCTAATATTGCTGCTGTTACACCAGACTAACACAGTAGCCACACAGAGCAAAACTGAGCTGCAGTTTTAAAAACACACGATCGCCAATCGAAGAGTCCCACACTGAGCCTCCAACACATTTAGAGCCGGAGATAGTTCTGTTTTATGAGTTTACACAGCGGCTAGGAGCTCACTCTTCCTTCATTTTGTCTGTGTGTGTCTGTAACTGCATGCGATGACAGTGGAAAAGGGGTCATTTGGGTTTTATCAGCAGGTTCACCAGTGTTTAAAAACCTGTGTATACCTGCTAATTTTGGTGGAAAATGTGTATAAGAAGCAATGGTGTGACTCATCCAGTTAAAGGTTGGACCAGGCTCAACTTGCTGCAAGGCAGAAATGTCGGCCTGTTTGGGTGAATCACGTGTTGGTTTTGAATTTTCCAGCCGTCTTAACAGTTAAGGAATCAGGTTCTATAGTTTTGAACCTGTGGCAAACTTTAATCTGGGAGCCGTTCGTTACTCCTGTTGGGATGATCTTTTTCTCAGGCTTTTTTTGTGAGGTCATGAGGCTCTTTTCAAACCTGGGTTCTGTTGTAATTGGGCAACATGCAGCTAGGAATGTGTAGAGATAGAACAACAACACGCTCCAGGTGTTATCAAAGCCTTGAAAACACTCTGAGAAACAACAGTGGAAAACAGCATGAGACTTTGTAACTTGCAAGTATAAATATATATCATCGAATTAAAATGATGCATGTATAGTGAAGCGACACTCCTTGGTTTGTGAGCAGAACAACAAAATTAGCTGATTTAACCAAAGCTGGCATTAAACCCTACACAGTGAGAGTGAGCTTGCATGTTTTTTCCCCCCCTTTTTCAGATATTTGTAGTCTACATTAACATGCTGCTAAAGTAGCCTAGTTCAGCCTCAGTAAGGAACTCAACATCATCCGAGCTGGCTGTTGCTGCGGGCGAAAACAACAAGACTTTAAACGCACACTGTCGAAGAAGAAACGCTTTCAGTCTCTCTGAGCTCATTCTAATCGTGTGCTTCCTGTTTTTGTTGCTTTGTGCATTTGTGTGTGTGTGTAAATCCCTTGCTGTTTGTGTGCTGTGTGACACTGCTGGGTGCTCTCTGTGTCTACTCACTGGATATCAGGCACCCACAGATCCTCAGATACAGGCATTACCAGTTAATGCACCTCTGAAGAGAGCATCTGCACTTAAGACAATTATACCACAGATGGGTGTGTAGGTGTGTGTGTTTCCGTGTGTGTGTGTGTGTGAGGGAGACAAAGAAAAAGAGGGAGGATGAGAGAGGAAGAGTTTTTCTATGCCTTCATGTAAAATTCGGTCTGCGTTTCATTCCTCTCTGAACCAAAATCCGTTTTTCTCACCTCTCTTCTGGGTTCAAACCTTTTGAGGTTTATTTTCGGGACTTTGCCATCACACCTTTTTTGCAGCAAACCTTGCAGCGCACACACACCTTTCCTTCTCGGTGATCTAATTTTTGTAGAATCTGCAGGTACACACTCGTATCTTCAGTCGCACCAATTCTTTCTAGGAGCCCAAAGTGGAAAACCACCTTGACACAGCCACTGTGAACTCAGGCTTGAAGATTTTAAACTGATCCAAAAATTCTTCTTCTGAGAGGCTTCTGACCTGTTCTGAGGAAAAATGATATAGTACCTGTAAAGTTCAAGGGTAGATGTGGGAAAACGCACACAATCTAATTAGTTTGTAGGAGACATGTCTTGAACAATTTAAAGCATTGCGCCATGTAACTACGCCTTATATGAGGTATCTCCCTGCCTGATGGAGGGAATTAAATGAAAACCCTTTGCTGTAGAGATGAAAACGTCCATCCTTTTTCTTTTTTTTTTTTGCCACAAATCGGCAGCATCAGCATCCATAATGTCCAATGCTCCAAGCAGCGACTATTCCTCCTCCTTTGACCTTAAATCTCTCACGGACCAGAGCTGGTGCCCTCTTGGACCACAACTGTGCACAAGTAACTGCTACTTCATGCCTACCTAGAACGTCTGACTTTACTTTTTTGAGAGAGCACAAAATGTCAGGTGCTTGTGAGGCACGAGTGGCACAATAAGGCATCAGTTAGTTAAGTTGCATCACAAATAATTTAGCTGTGAAAGTGCTCAGCCATGCTAATGTAGCATGTACTCTCAGCTATTGGATGTGGCTTGCTAACAAGCGCATGTGTGATTATTTAGTCAATACCTCGTCAAAGCAGCCAATACTGTTTCTCCTATTAGCCAACGAAAGCTGCAGGTTGACGCAGCAGTAACCTCCAACATGGCTGCCAGAGGGTGTTCAGTACAATCTGAAAGGTCTTAACCGAGACTATAAGTGCCAAATATTATACTCAGTACATCCTGGTTTGACAGTTTGTTCCACTCAGCTGTCCCATGTGTCAGCAGCACCTTTTCCCCTTCAGGGGACAGCAGGACGGACGCTAACAGATTGGACCCCCCATATGGCAGGCAGTCCCATCCTGTGATAAATAAACTGCTGGCTATTCTGACCTCTCCCTGCACCGAGCTCGGAGTGAACATGTGCTGCTGCTGAATGGGAAGAGCTCAGCTCGGTGGGGTGGGGTGGATGTGAGTTACTCCTTCCTCTCTCCGCTCCCTCCACTACTCTTGCTCACTCCCTTCCAGTCCCACCTCAATGTTTTTTTTTTTTTCCCCTCTGCCGGAGTCAGCGGTCCATCTCGCGCCGCAGATTGCCTATGACAGCCGCGCTATTTCAAGTCAGGGGTTTGAGCTAAATTGGAGTGAGCAATACCACCTGTGCCTGCTGAAGGGCCGCTCTGGTTCGCGCTGTTGCTCCACAGAGAGGAACTGGGAGGAGGGGGAGGGATGGGGAGGGCTAGGGGGGGCAAAAAAGCTGCTACCTGCAACCATCAAAGCCTCTGTTTCACATGCAATCTGCCCAGCTGGCTCCCCTGTGAGGAGGGGTGAGCTCAGAGCAGAGCTGGATGCTTGCTTCTCTCTTTCCCCCTCTTAAATCCACTTTCTTCCAGGTCTCTCACTCTGTGCACTCACCTCACTCTTTCTACAGGTGTGTACCATCCTCTCCCTCTTTATCTTCTTTGCACTTCTCTTTTTTCTATTTGCATTCATCTCTTTCACATTTCTTCCGCCTTCCAACCCCTTTCCGCTACTCCTTATAGGCCCCTTCACACTCCGCACCCTGGATGAAAGTTGACAGTTGTGAAAGAAACAGAATAAATACTTGGTTGTCAGTCCAAAAAGAAATGTCTGACAGCTGATTTAGAGCTTTAGCTTTAGATTTAGCATCAAAACGCTAAAATTTAAGGCCAAAATCCCGCCATAAGACTGTTGCTATGATCCATGTCTATAAACCAAACAATCGGGATAAGGTGTAGACTATAATAAACTGATGCCAAACCAGGACACGCAGCCTTAGCGGCAGACTGATAAACATAAGGATAAGTTACCCACATCTTTTCCCTTTCGTGACGACCTGCATGACAATCAGGATGGAGTACAGAGCACTCTCACTCCTCCTCAGCTCCTCCTTGTCCTCCAAATATGGATTCTTCTGGTTTCAAAAAACCAAAATGGCGATGGGCAAATTATAAAGTTGAAGCCTCAAAATGGCAGCTCACAAACCGATGGGTGGCGTCACCGTGGATTGCCACTTGTTTTAATCATGTGATGCCGATCAAATATCAATGCATCAGTGCGTTGAAATATTACAAGCGTTACATCATTTTCAGACAAGATTTACGAAACAAATTAAAATGACAGAAACATTGATTTTCCATCTGCTACCATGGAGGGGGCAGCCAGTCACCTGATCATAGCATTTGTTGAAGAGGACCATGAAATGTAGTTGAAAGCTCCAAAAACATTTTGTTAATCTTACTTATAATGTTCATATTTTTATATAATTCTGACATTTGTGACCAAATAAGCAAAACTTAAAATTTATTTTTTGTCATTATTCATTCAGAGTTGAACACAGATATCTGCCATGTAAAATAATGAAGCCATAAATTGTGTTCATACAGAGACGGGGCCTTTAATGGACCTTTCATTCTTGAAGTTGCAAATACACCCACAATATTTATAGATGTTATGGCTGCAAGTTCAGCACCGCTGGTAGAAACCGAACAGTCAAAATGTCCATTGTAGATGGAATTAGTTCATATCTTTGTGCAGTTCAGCTCCAGATCAGCTGATGAGAGTACACTAGGAGTCGTGGTAGTGGGAGTTTAGGCTCCATCCTCCTCCTCCTCCTTCTTCTTGGGCAGGATACAGTAGGCATCATTTAGTGAGGAGAGCGGTGGAAACAGCGAGGGGTTAGCCACGAGGTCGCCACACTTACTGCACGGCCGAGCTCATTTCCACTGCTGTCCACAGCTCGGGCTTCCCCTCAGAGGGAGAGAGAGAGAGAGAGATAGACAGACAAAGAGAGAGAAGTGCAGCCAGTGAAATGGCTCATTCACTTTCTGATCACAGTCCGCCACTCTCTCCCTCACAAACTCACACACTTGCTGCACACACACACACAAATACACACACACACGCTGGCTGTGTTCATCGTGTGGTTATTTGCTATTTTTCATCCCTCGCTTCCCCAGTGTCATGAAAAATGTCCCCAGCTCTGACAGTTTACTTTGTGATCACCATCACTTCCAAAACTCACCAGATTTAATTAGAAACAAGCTTTTTTTTTATTTTACAGCTTTTTGTTCATCATGTGTCTGGACAGAAAATACTTGTGCTTAAAAAAAAAAAAAAAAAAAATCAGCAGACAAAAGTAGAGTAACCCAGTGTGCAGACTCAATATCTAAATATTTCTCAATTATGTTAATCCCCAAACTAATCTGATAAATACGGCGACTGTAATGATATTCCAGAGCATAACCAAGCCAAAGCTGTCATATACTGGAAGTCTGGTTTCACAGGAACACACACACACATACAAGCTTGCATCGTTTTCCCCTTCTGCACACACACACACTGTCTCTCTCTCTCTCTCCCACACACACAGATTTATGTTCAGGCACCCCAGAAGGCACAGCGATGCTGAACCAATCCGCTTTTGTTGACTTGTACTTCTGCCAAGTCTCGCTATGAAGATGTCCCATCAGCCAAACGGTCAGATACCTAAGATGCTCGGCAAGTAATGGGTTGACTCACGTTTGAAGCATTTAGCCAACAATTCATGCCATGCAGAGCATCATGGGAAAATCTGTGAAATAAGATGAAGATATTTAGATCCTGCTTTTACTATAAATGCGTTAAAGATCATCATATAAAATTAAGATTGGAGAAGATAATAGTTAAAGCGTTTAAACTTGCTAAATACGAGGCGAGGAAAAGTGAACGCTATGTCACTGCAGAGTCCAAACAAACAATCAGAACAATGTGGAAGAAAGTGGAAAATAGAAACAAACACTTCAGGATACTTGATTTAATGAAGAAGAGGTTGTTTCCTTTTGCATTTCTCTCATTCGTCTGTTGTCCTCTGACGACATTATGTCCTGAGACCAGCCTCTGCTCTCAGAGCTAAAAATCACTCTCACTCCAATTGTAAACTTGTCTCCGATACAGTTCCCCTCTGCGACCCCAGTGTCTCATCCAGGGATCAATACCACCACACACCACAGCCCTTTACTCACACTTCAGCCTGGCAGTAAGGGATTGCGGGGAGCTGGTGGGTCAATTGCCAGCCCCCTCTGGTGGGTTGATGGCCGTTCGTTAAAGAGCGGTCGACACGGCGGAGCTCGGTGTTAACGGTGTCAGCCCTGATACTCCCGCCGGGCCGCGCTCTCCTAATGACCAGCCAATCAATAGTCGTCTGCCCTCAGTACTGACCAATCAAATTGACATCTCTTGTTGACACATCGAACTGGAGAGGAAGAGGAAGGTTCAGCTGTGTCAGTATATAATAGTGTCGCGGTTAGGTTGGTTTTGTGATGCATTTACAAACACTAAAAAATATTATCATTAATATATTATTGATTAAAGGGGACAGTTGCCTTCTCTGTGCAGGGTTTAAGGAAGGAAAGAAGAATTATCCAATATGATGGTGTTATTTTTGTTTTTTGAGGATTTGAAGATGTCCAATTCAAATGAAAGGTGGTTTTTGAATAATTATTATTGGCTCCTAGCCTATTTTCTATGCAAAAAACAAGTCTTCATTGCCACTCTGTATCAGTTTCTGGCACTATTTTGTTTTGTGACAAATTCACCTGTGCCTCTGCTGGTGAACTTGTTTTGTTTCCCTCTTTTCTCTTTTGGGGTGAGATATTTTTATCAGCTCCATGGGGTTTCTTTTCTCAACCGCACAGTTTGTATTTCTGCCTCTCTGTCTCTGTGCTCTTGTCAGCTTTTGGCATTTATTTGCAAATAAACCAAACCCAAACTATTTATATATAAATAAGGCCAGGAGCTGTTTGATAGCAGTTATCATTGGGAAATGGCCCAATCTTGTTCCCTGTGACGCCTCAAAACGCCAATCCTCTCCTTAAATCCATCCATCTAGACATTGCTGTGTGCCGCATCATGGTTTGATGTATTTGTGAAGGTGGGAGGGAGAGGGGGCAGGAAATGGACAAGTCTTGGACATGAAAAGGGATTCAGGCCACGTGGCGATGGCTACACTGGAGCCTCAGTCCTCTGTGTCTGTCGCTGAGTTGCCCCGTCCGTCCATCTGTCCGTACGCCCTCAAAGGGACGTTTGTCCCACCACAAGGGTCAGTCAGAGCGCACGCATAGATCCAGAGATAAAGAAAGAAAGAAAGAAGCGCACCCTCTTCTGACTGGACAAATAGACATTTGGTGACTCAAAGTACAGGCACTCCAGCACCACTTTAATCATCTCACACAATAAAAGTAGAGGACAGTTGTTTTCAATGGAAAGAGGTAACGCAGGACAAAATAGACGGAGAGCAAAGCTTCTGTTGATCTGATTTTATTGTGGAGGTGATGACATCAAAGCAAGGCAGTCGGTCAGGTCAGAAACAGACTGACTGCAGTAAAGAGTGCAAGGCATTGTCAAGAAAATGAATTAATAAAAACCAGGTGTCTCCACCAACATCGGCTTCTCGTGAGAAGAGAAAAACAGACCTGTTTGTAGCTTCTTTCAGTTAATCCAGTCATTTTTTTTTATGGTTTTGTTAAAATAAATAATTTTTTGGAAGAAAGGTGCGAGATTTCCATTGGACAGCGAAAACGTATAATACATCAGCTTGAGACCACTTCCACTTTATTTAGAGTGAAGTATTCTTGACTCCTTGAGTGCTGTAGACAAAAATAATACTTTTTGTGAATGGCGTTTGGAATGTAAAAATCAAATACAGTAAAAGTGTGTTGTTTGTGACACATTTACCCCGTCACTGATTCATACATGTCATATACAAGATGTTTCTGCTTTCGTTCATTCATAAAAACACTCCTATCAACACATTATCACCACTTCTGTTATATTAGAAGAACTGAATATCTAATTTTGCAGGGCAAATGGTTAAGAAAATTAAATGGTGTACATGATGTAGAAAATTTGTGGTTACATAAACTCATAAGTCCCACCTCAGCTCTGGCAAAATACCTTATGAAACAGTATATCTGAGAGGAGCTGGTATTTTCAGTAGGAGATGTGACAAAGTGACATCATGCTGAGGGGAAATGAGCACGAGCAGAGATATATTCAAAAAAAAATTTTCTGCCGCCTCTATCCCTGAGCTTCACTGACAAAAATGCTTTAGGTGCTGAGGATTATGGATTAATCTATAATAACTAGTGAAGGAAAAGAGAAAGGGAAGAAAAAAAAACAGTCTCCCGAGCCCAGAATCTAACATACCACCACGAGAAATACTGCCTCATCATCTAATGTTCCCACTAATATTCCCAAATTGTATCGTTTAGACCTGTATCAGCGGCAGAGAATTAATCATCATTTCTCTGACACTGCCCGTCCCCAGAGTTCATTAAATAAACTATATCTCTCCCTCTAATTTCTACAAGTTGGCGAGATATATATTTTTTTTCTTTTTTGGTCCCTTCACCCAACCCCACCCCTCCATTCCTTGATAATCTGTTTATCCGTAAGTGTCACATTACATTTGCAAAGCAGCTGGGGGGACCACTGCCATCTTGTATGGAGGGGCTTGAGTGTGATTACCCGGCCTCATATTTGGCGCACACTCAGACTTGTCAAATCCTTTGATCTGAACTGTCTTCATAATCACTTCAAAAAGTCTTCCTGAGAGCGTGAGGGCTTTACAAATGGGCTTCCCACTTTCACAAGGCTACACTCTTATTCTGTGTGTGTGTTTGTGTGTGTTTTCTGTCTATGTCTGTTTTATTTCTACTTTGTGTGATTGTCTTCCTCCTTTCGCTCTGCCAACGCAGATGAAAGAAACCAGCAGATAAAAACTAATTCAGATAACAAACCGGTCACATAAGAGAGGTAAACATGAACAGAAATCAATACATCTTGTGTTCAGTCATCTTGTGATACATCCAGTCGGATTGTACATGTCCTTTCATGTCAGAGGCTCCATTTGTATTTGTGTTAATTTTATACATTACATATCATACATGCTAAAGTTGTTTGGGGCGCTAACAAATCCAGGTGACAGCAGTCCCATTAATAAATGGATTAAACAAAGGTTTTCTGACTGTGCTAAAGGAGGAACATCCGCCCGTGCATCAGTTAGTCGACAAGAAATTCAGTTATTTGACAGGAAATGAGGCAACAAAAGCACAACTTTAGAAACTGTTTGTTTTGTATGAAATCACTCCCTTTTTATGTCCAATGTTCAAACCCATTGTTTTATTTGAGTGTCTGGTTTCTCAGTGTGAAAGTCATTTAATCTAAATGTTTAATGTAAACGTATACACCGCTGTCTGCTAACAACCCAACAGCGTCGTGTGACATCACACCTGGTAGCGATGGTGTAAAATGAAGATAGTTCCTAAGTGTCCTCAATCTCACTGAAGCGCTGAGTGGTTGTTCTTATAATGAACACAACTGCTGTCTAATGTTTTACAGCTGTAGCTCCACCATTTATTGCACTATGGGACAGTAGAGCACATTAGGTCTTTGTACGTTTTCCTTTACTTTAACTTAAAATGAGACTTTTTACACTGTGGTGCACAGTAGTAAGTAACAACATAAGGTTGTTTTGTGTTTCGCCACTAAATGCCATCATTACTTTTATTAGTTAGTGGAAAAGACCTTTGGAGTATTTCAACTTTAGGATTTAAGATCTCAGGACGGCGTGGGCGTGTACAGACTGCGCTTGATTGACATCTCGCTGCAGCTTTGTCACACCTGTTAAGGCGGGACCCATTTGCACCGATTTCATCCTTGTTCAGTAAATAAACCCGGTGTCATCCCACCAGTTCGCATTTGAGACACAGTTAGCCCCTTCGTGTCTCCATCAATTCAAATCAATTTAGATTTATTGGCATGGCTGTTAAAAACAGTGTTGCCAGAGCAGAATGGATCCTGGTTAGTTATATACATACATCAGGTACAGTATATATAAAGGCCTCTGCTTCACTCTCCCTCTCTCAGGGATATCTGTGCGTCTGTCTTTGTGATTTGTGTGGTGGGATTTCATTATCTCAATAGCTGCATTTCTCTGACAGTATGTGTGTATCTGTGTGTGTACTTCACTTTGTGTGCCTTTTTACCATAGGGTCCAGAAAAAGGGCTCAAGTGAAATAGATAATGGTGGCCTTTCAGCATATTTTTAATATCCTGCCCCTGTTGTCTCTCCCTCTCTCTCTCTCTTTCCTCGGTCAGACCTGAGAGCCCCCCCTCTCTCCCTGCAGTGGATGGATGGAGGCGGAAGCAGCAATGGTGGCGGCGGCGGGGTGCAAAAGGAGCACCCCCCCTTCGTTCTGCGCTTCAACAATAGCATTTGCATATTTTTATACTCTCTTTCCCTCCCTTCTCTCTCTCTCTCTCTCTTTCTCTCTCTCTCTCTCTCAAAGAAAACAGCCTGAAGCGTGAATACTCCAGCAGCGGGCGTGTAGAGGAAAACGGAAGCTGGGGAGACGGCGTGTCCGCTTTTGCTGGGGGTGAGAGACGGTGTGCACACAAACACACACACACCCAAACACAAAGACACACGCACACACACAAACTAGGGCCCTTACCTCCAGAGGTTGTGCATCGCAGGGAGGATGGGGGGGGGGGGCAAGCAGGGATGTCACAGGAGTACAAAAGTTGTGTTTTTGTGTGTCTGTCTGTCTGTGTGTGAGTGTGTGTGCGGTGCCAGGGGACTGTGGCTCTCCTGAAAGAGGAAAAAACAAAAGAGAAAAGCAGACATTAGAATCAGATGGCCGCACTCTTAAAAACAAAATAGTCACACTACATTTAAAGACTATCACGGGGACATTACTGCGCCACACAACAACAAGCTCCACCTTAAAACACTGCAAAACAATCAAATAATATGAAACAATATAACACTCACAGGCCCCATCTGTCTCTATCCTGTACTGCAAGTTTGGTACGCTTAAATCTACTAGTAATGGAGTATTTTTACAGCTGCTTATACTTTAATAAATGATCTGAATACCTCCTCCACCACTGGTTACTTCATACTTCTACTGCACTACATTTCAAAATGTAATATTGTTCTTTTAACTTATATAAAATGTAACAAAATGTTCTTTAGGCTGTTTCTGTTTTCTTTTTTTCGATTATTTGGGTGATTTTTGTTGATTCAACATGTGCTTTCTGTATTTTTTTCCTCGTAGCCCCGCCCTCTCCCTCGGGCGCCCTCTGACCTGTAAAGGAGCTTGCGACGGCGCCGTCGGCTCTCCTCTGATTGGTCCACTCGGGGAGCAGACTGATTCTTTATCAGGCAGATTGCGAACACCTGAGTGGTGAGTGTGTTGCGTTTTCGACTCTGTGCACTCGACCACGCCTGATGAGGATCTCTCAGTCCTGTGTGCCAGTCCTGAGTGTTGCTCTATCGACTGCGTGGTACAGTAAGGAGGTCTTTTGTGTTTGTTTTTACTCTCCTACTTCAACCACGCATCAGAAATAATAACAATTTAACATTTTTTTGCTGCTGTCCAGCAAAAATTATTTTCGGAGATCAACTGAGGAATTATGTTTAACTTCTTAAGCTAAAAAAACACATCCCATACAAGTGTCAAACCGCAGTATCAACGCCCACTGGTTTGTGAGTTGCTGTTTTAAAGCCTCCAGTTTGTAATTTGTCTGTCGGCCATCTTGGTTTTTTGAAACGAGAAAAAAAAATAATAATTTGGAGAAGGTGGAGCTGAGGAGGAGTGAGGGTTGGATCTGACCTGCACTGTACTCTATCCTGACAGTGTGGTATAGTCTGCCAATCACACAGAAGCCACGCCCTAATGCATACCCTGCTTTATGGCCTATTTTCTTCTAAATTCCCATAATTTAAAAATGAACGTTGCAAATGATCACGTTGCATTGAAGAAGACTTGAGACTGAGACTATAAGCTCATTAGGAAAGGTTTAAGACACTTAAGCATGTTTCAGCCCCAGAGTATACGTCCACTTCTATATACAGGTTATGGTCCCACATGATTTTGTTAAAAATTTGCTGTCACGTCAGAGGCTCTGGTGACATTACAATGAGCAATATATAAAAAAAGATAAAGATTCTTCTTTTTTTTTTTTAATATCTCAAAGACATTTCATTGATATATTTTTATCGCATATGTCATTACTTTTTCACAGTAAAGGGAAAGTTCAGATTAGCTCAACCACTGCACAAAACTACCTAAGAACGACAAAAAAATTCTTTTCTTTGGACGAATTTACATTTTTGCCAGAAAAGCCTCTTGTTCAATCGTGCAAATATTTGTCAAAGTCCGCCGACTGCATTTCGCGGCCTTTAGCAAGCTCGTGAAAGCGTTTCCCATTTGCTGTGCTGAACACACCTCTGTGCATGGCTGCTTTTTTCCTGGGAACAAGGTTGTGTTTTCAGTTTGTTTGGAGTAAGAGGAAGAACTGTTTCCGATTATTAATTAATTAATTAATATTCTTGATTAGAGTCTGTTTTGTAGAAACTTCCTGAAAGACGTAAAACTAATCAACCAGTTTTTTGTTGTTTTTTTTTTTTTTTTTAAATTATGACTAATCTTGAGACCACAAGCTTTGTTTTATAGGTGCAAGCATGTGATTTAGTTTCCAAATCAAGATTGTAGCTGTTTGTGACCTCTATGGTGTAAAAACAGTCAACTGAATTTTGTAGAAATATACAACGCTGTGCACAGGAGCAGCTTTTTTTGCAGAAAACTAGATATTCAAACATCAGAATATGGATCACAGCTCTGGTTCCTGTGGGTGCATTTTATCTGCACCGAAGACTATAAGACATGCAGTCAGATTACTGAGAGAACCAGGCAGCGTTATGTAACAGTGTCATTCTTAGTTTCAGCTGGAGGAAAACACACAGGTTGGATAAATGTAGGCTAAAGTAGAGTTTCTGTGACAGATATTGACAATGCGTTGAGACGTGTGTTAGTCATTGTTGGGAGGATTTGTGTTTGTGGGCCGCTAATCTGAAAAGGTCTTTGACAAACACAGCCGTGCGCACTGGGGAGGACTGAATTTAACACACACACACACTCACAGGCGTAACCGCAGAGAATTGGCCATGCTTTGCTAAGTTCTCGTCTAACACCTACAATACGAAGGTTACAGTCTGAGAATAACAAGACGCGCAGCACAGTGTTGAGGCGTGCTGCATGTAATTTCATCTTACATGACACCCGGCATTATCTCAAGTTTAGTCATACAACGGAGGCGTCCCTGTGGAAGACCTTGATTTGGAGGTTGTGGCAACATAATACAAGCTTGCAGTCTGTTCTCCTGCTCTGACAATGGAGACATCCACAGGAGGAGTGAAACTGTTCCAGGCAACATGTATTAATACAAGCACATGTGGTGCCATATGCGCTGAAAAGTCACAAAAATGTGTTTTGTCCCAAACTGATGACACATGACGTATTGAATGTGACGCTACCTTTCAGGCAGTGTGAAAAATATTCCGTAAAATGTAAAAACTATTTATATCAAGACAGAAAAACCTGTTTAAATCCTCAGAAGGACAGATTAAATGTGATGCTGCTTGGCTAAAAACAAATCCTGTTATTCATTTTTTGAAGAAAAAAAATGGCCAAAACAGACAACAAATGGAGACACACACACCCACACACACACACACACACACACACACACACACACACACACGTATGCTCAGTAAACATGTTCACACACAGTCAACATCACTTCCTGGAATGATGTCCTGACGGTGCATGACCAAAAGCCAAAAGCTGAGAGGGATATTTGACTTGACAGTCCATGCTGAGGCAATTTTCCAACACGGTTGAACAACAAAGTTCCATTGTGCTCTAGTCTGAGCTGCATTGTTTAATTCTCTTCCAACTAGTCATCGTTTGTGCAAGCTAATGATTCTCCTCCAAGGTAAAACAAAAAAAAAAAAAAAACAAACTGTCAGGAAAACAGCGGAAAGAGGTTAGTAGAATAAGAGAATCAGAGTCCCCTCTCTAGTCTTGTGGCATACATTGCTTCCTAGCCTGGTCTGCAGTCTGCACTGAGGCCTGCTGGTGAGTAATGTGCGGTGGTTGTGAGCTCACAGGGGTCGGCGGCCGGCGTGCAATGCCCTCAAAGCAGCTTTTGTGATGCTGCTGGCTTGAACGATCACGTCAGGCCTGGGTGAAGACGGAGGGAGGGGACAAGTGGGAAGGGGAAAGGAGCTCGCAGCAACGAGTGAAAGTGTGGATATAATAATCGCACAACTATGGAGGCTTGAAAGCAGAAATCATGTCAGGTGTCTCGAGGACTCAAAGGGTCATGAAGAAAATTATTTTATGGCCATGTGAGTATGAAGAAACTGCAAAGGCATAAATTATAATAAAAAAATTTACATACACATTATGTAAAAGGTTGAGCCCTGCCAGCATGTCTTGTGAAGTAACACCAATTAACCAACATACTCAAATAACTCACAGCTAACCAGCAGGCTAATTTAGCATATGCTAATTTCTCCTCTATAATCTATTACTAACAACCTGTTTGCAAAGAACTTCTAGACACAAAGTTACAAATGTCTATGCAGGAGAACATGCAAAAAGTGGCATCAAATACAGTGAAATGTTGCCATTTAAAGAGAAAACTGCAAAGACTGAAGACGACTGAAGACTGAAAGGCAAAATGTTGTTGCAGAAGTTCACAAATCAAAAAGCTCTCAAATGTATGAAAGATGTTTAAGAGTAAAACCTTAAAGACCCCAAAAATTTGTGGTTTCAAAACATAAGTGTATCTCTGTTCTTGAATAAATGAGCAACAATGATTTTTTTTTATATTATATGAAGAATTTAACATTCAAAAGCTCTACTGATCTTCTTCATCAGGCCTGTGTGGGTGTGGTTTGACCACATGTCACAGACTGTGGCCTGGCAAAGAACAGGGATAGTCAAATCCAGAAATCTCTCATGTTAAATTGTCCGAACTGTGGTAACTTTAGCAGATAACTGTGTATCCTGTGTAGGCTTGAATAGGCTCTGTAGGGCCAGGCTGCTGCTAAGGCAGTTTTGTTGCAGTATCGAAGGTTGAGCTGGTGCAAAAGCTCAAGCTAGAACCAACAAACATGGAGTCTTTGAAAAGTAAAACCTCAAAATCAACTGGCTGGCAATGGAAATAAAAGTCTTTGCAGTTACTCATAGGCTAGTTACTAGGCTACTATTACCAGCTACTAATTAGGCCGATATTAGCTGGTGCACATTGCAACCAAACAATGAAGGTTATATGGTCTGAAAAAGAAAATCTGACTATAATCATTCAAAATAACTGAGGGAGCCATACTACGACATATAAAAGCATAATCATCTCTTCATATCCACAGCTGCACAGCTAAATACCTCCAACATAGAGGGTAAATTGCATCACCTAAATGCCCCCTGTTGCAGCTGATGTAGCTGCATGTTAGTAGCTTTTAGTTAATCCAGTCTGTATGTGTGTGTGTGTGTGTGTGTGTGTGTGTGTGTGTATGTGTGTGTGTGAGAGCGAGCTGTAAGCCCAGGGAGGGGAAGGGAAGGAGTCATCTAGAAGAAGATGTATGTAAACCCATTTCCAAACAAATGGGCCTGACTGCACGGCAACGGGGAGAGGTGCCATAAGCGTCCGGCGTGCATAATACCCGCATGAATCAAGACTTCCTGGCTGCTGAACGTGACCACACAAGCTCTCGTATGAATAGCACGTGTCACCGGCGGTCGCATATCATCAACAACACTCTCCGACCCCAACAGCAAGGGCCTCGTTCTGAAGTTGGGAGTCACTCGTCATTATTATACACGCCCTGAATCTGGAGCTAGCAAGCCATGCTCAGCCAGTCATACATGTTTATTGAAGACGCAGTGCAATATAATACATGCAAAACCTGCATTGCGTAATACAAGGCGGTGTCAAAGTGTGGCCCGTGGATACACAGAGGCCCCTTGTCAGCTTTTAAAGGACCATACTAGTGTGTTTTTCACATGCTGCAGAGTTTCAGAGCTTTTTTTTCCTATTCTCCCAAACTGCCATTTATTTCCATTCACTTCTATATGATATGAAAGTCAATGAGCCTGCTCTTGCAGCAAGCCATTTTGCAAATCACATTACTGTGTTTTAGCACTCTAAATGCATTCCCCCTACTGTTCCAGGCAGCCATTGGTTTCCATTCGTTTTCAAATGCTATGAAAACCAGTCAACAGAGACTTTCTTGAGTTGGGTAATTCATCAGTTTTTGTAAATGTCATATTATCGTCTCATGGCAAAGCAATTTAAGCACAGATTGATTTGACTTCAGAATGCAACTTTTACAGAAATTTATGTAAAGAGAGTTTGTGGACTTTGCTTCAAATAAAAAAACTGAAATCAGTAGAAATCAGTGGCTGTCTGGGAAATGGGAAAATAGATTTCATTTGTAATTTTAAATTATTTTCATATCATACATGAATGAATGGAAGTCAATTGATTCCTGAAACTGTAGGAATAAAACATTCAGTAGTGTGTGTTCCAGGCTAAATCATCCTAAAATCCAATCTTGGTTGCTTAAAAATAAAGTGTAGATAATAGACTGAAAAAGCTTTAACAACAACTCAC
Organism: Rachycentron canadum; assembly: GCA_038496675.1. Lineage (NCBI taxonomy): Eukaryota > Metazoa > Chordata > Actinopteri > Carangiformes > Rachycentridae > Rachycentron > Rachycentron canadum. Next base: position 8,073,769 of record CM076671.1, read on the forward strand.
AGTGTAGCAGACAGCTACATTTACATGGTAACACTTGTAAGTGCTGATTTTGGAGTTTACAGCACTCAATGTTCACATCCTTTACTTTCCACTCCATCCAACCCTCACTGGTCCCATTAGAGCTGTAGATTTTCTGCTCATTTGCTCAGCATCATGGGTCGTCAGATGGATCGCCGGTACGGGATGGCAACACTATGCGTTGTCTATCTCTGCGTATGCATCACACCCGCACCTTGACACGTGTTTATACTGTACACAGACGGGAAATTAGGTACACACACTCACAGGAGCCACATGTGCGGCTCTCTGTGCTCCACAAGTGAAATATTCATAGATGGACACACAAAACACTTGGATACACATATACACTTGTGCGCCATGTAGATGGTGCAGCCAGGCTGCCTTCACCCCAAGAGGCCTGGCTCTGAGTCAGGGCCCCGCCGGCAACTCCAGCTACCCCTCATACCCCTCAGCTCATACATGGCAGCAACAGTATGTGTGCGTGCAAAGCATGTGTCTACAAACATGCAACTGTGTTTGCAGGCATTTGAGAGCCTGTGTGTGTGTGTCTATGTGTGTGTTGAGGAGGGTGGCAGGGTTTCCTCCAATGGGACGCAGGAAGACCATCATTTATCCCTGATTGGGATGAAGGCAATGGTGTTGGATTTGCGCTACAATGCGGCGCCCATAAAGACAGAGAGGCGACATTTCCTCCCCATTTCCCTCATGAATATCAAAGACGGAGGCAGCACCGCCACCACAGCAGCACATAAGGAAAAATTACAGCCCTATTATTTTATTTGCATTACCTGTAATAGGCAGCATATTAGGTGCCGTATTTATTGCCTTATCAGCACCAGCTTGGCTGTAAACATTTGCAGATTTATTAGCCACACGGGCTTTGCCCAAACATCACACGTAATTACTTAGCAAATACTGCGAAGACGGTATCTGGAGGGGTTTTTGTTTTTTTTGTTGTTGTTGTTTTTACTACTTTGTGGGGTTTGCGAAGGATTGACCAGACTTAGCCAGGGAAGCAGGCGGCGTTGGGTGGTGTTGGAGGTTGATGCATCTATCACAGATGGGAGATCTTAGAGGCTAGTTTTTCCTGCTGCTGGCTGGGACCCAGACGTGCCTATAGCCTCGACGCGGAATCAGAGTGGCTGTTATTTGTACAGCTTTATATCCAGAGTCACTCCTTTCGGGGATGTGGTTAGTGTTGTTGTTTTTTTTTTTTTCTGTACCTGAGCGCCCGCTTCCATCCAATTATGTTGTTTGTCTTCTCAAAGGCCTCAATACCTCTAGCTTTGCAACAACCACCCCCCCCCTCCTTAGCCTTCCACACACTCTCTTCCACAAAGTTAGATAGAACTGGATCCATTAAGTTGGTGAAATGAGCAAAAAAAAAAAAAAGCACGAGAGCGGGTTACCCTAGGTGCGCCCGTTCTTCTGTTATCCAATTTTACTGGGATTTGGAGTGATTTGCGCCTGGCTCCCCGAGGGAAATAAATACTTTGATTAATGTAATCCTGGGCAGGGAGGTGCCACAACCCCCCCCCCCTCGCTCTCCCTTCTCTATCCTCAGGGAACGCCACTGTTTAACAAACAAAAACAAAAAGCAGGGACTATGGAAAGACATGCTCAGTGGCTACAAACCAGGCTGCTGAAGATGTCTATAGATCTGACTTCCCATGGATTTAGTTTATTTATTAATTACTCTGCTTAATAACACTATATCATTCTTGATTAGCATGTGTAATACAGTCTAATAGAATAGGAAAATACCAGCGTGTCCGGCTACTGATTTGCATACACAATAACGCTGTGGTTTGTTTTGATGGTGCTGCTGCTGCTGCTGCTGCTGCTAGAGGTGGGGGTGTTTAGGCATGTGTGTCCACGCTGATGTGTTTTACATCTGTGTGTGTGTGTTTGTGGGTTACAGAGAGAGAGAGAAGAAGGGATGTGGCCGAGACTGTGAGGAAACCAACACCCAATGAGAGATGGGTGGAGGGGATGAGGATGGGGGTAGGGTGAGGCTGGAGACTGACAGACAAAGCTACCCCCCCCCCCACAGTTCCACCTTCCCCCTCCCCTCAACCAGACACACACCTCTTTCCTCTCTCTCTCTCCACTCCCCCTCTGACTCAGAAAGCTACACTTCATCCTATCTTTGCTGATCTGTCCCCCGTCACTCACCTCCTCACTAGCCGGCACTAGTGGTTTTGTGTGTGTGTGTGTGTGTGTGTGTGTGTGTGTGTGTGTGTGTGTGTCTGTGTGAGTGTCTCAAACAAACACCTGCCTTTGGATCAGGCCACGTTGATGAATCTTTTCCTCCCTTACGTCACATTTTCACCCAAAAAACAAAAAAAACAAGGAGTGACCTCTCTGCAGCTTTTGACATTTATATTACAAATTAAATAACACCTCAAAGTTATTTTATTAGTTATATGTTATTATAAGGTGGCTCGTTTTAATCTGTTGCTCACTCTCTCTGACCACAAATAAAAACTTAATTAATTTTGTCAAATTGAAACACTGTTTTATTCTGTTTTTTTTTTTTTTTTTTACTTATTTGCTTGAGAAAATCAATTTAATAAATCCATTTAAAGCCAAAACATACACATCGAAGAAATTACAGCAAACAAACCCCTGTCCTTTAAACTAATTATTTTGTTTCACCGCAGAACTGTATTTAGAGCCAAATTATGGCATCCCTATTGATTTCCAATTGCAAATCAATAGCGGCTGTGCTGATACATGTCTGAGCCATGACTCATGGTGAAATGAGCAGTGAGCACCACAAGAGTCCTGTGATAACACGAAACATAAAATCTTTACCTGCATGTCAGCCCATTTACAAGCTGTAGGCACACAGAGCTGCGCTGCTAATACAAGGCAATTACCAACCCCATGCAGTGGAATAAGAGGTGTATATAACTCTATCTTGGCCTTTATTAATAGAATATTAATAAAGTGTCTCTGTCTCGTTTGAATGGGTTAAGAAAAAAAAAATCCCATACGTGTACTAAATTGAAGGCCTGTTTAATGCTTACACTGATATTCAGTGTAGCCCATTTAATTAACGGTATAGTAGCTACATTATCATGTAAGTGCTCCAAGTTGGATTCGGCTTTAAATCAAGGTTTGGCCTGACGTGAGACGCACTCAGCGTATGTCGTTTGGCATTAGTGACTGGACCAAAGGGAAGAAAATAAATTATGTAGCCCATAGGCAACTTAAGTAGGCTATAATTAAAACGGCAGGAATTGCATCAATTTAATCTGAATATTGTAACCAGGGGTGCAGTGGAAGCTACAGGCTCCTGCACTGGGCTCAGCCACCTTTTTTTGAGGACGTCATAAATCTGCATGTCAGGTGTGAGGCATTTATGGCGGCTGTGGAAAGTAGAATCGAAGTGATGAGAGTATAGGGATGTTTTATGAGGGAGAGAGGACTGACTCATGTTGTGGGTAAATAGATTTTTCTTCATATTCGTGACTGTTTGTGTCTTGCGATCATCTCCAAGTGGATGTTTTCATTCCCCAATGAATGTGATCATATTTTTATTTCAACATTCTTTTTTAAAGAATGAATTAAATCGCCCTTAAAACAGCAGAACCACTCCCTTATCACCTCAACATGGCTTTTACATTTAAATTTCAATGTCTGGAGACATGCTTGTGATGGATGTGGCTTGTGACTGGGGAAAAGCAAGTTCATGAAAGCGTCCTGATAAATTAGACAATCTGCTCCTGGAGGAATAAATAAATGGCCTCCTGCTCCCTCCTGCTACCAATAACAGTCATTGTTACACCATGACAGAATGGGTGCATAATGCAGAGTAATAACGCACAGTGCTGCTTTGATGCTGCTGCTGCTGCTGCTGCTGCTGGTGATGATGACGATGATGAAGAATAACACTGGATAGTGCAACACTAAATGGCCGGTCAAGCATGCAGAGAAATTGCAATGCACTAATTCCTTGGATGATTCATGAGTCCTGCCCAGCCCCTCATTTGCTAATAATTCTTAAAGTCGCCGGTGAGTCATATGTTTCCACAAAGACCTGCTGGCTCAGACTTATGGCTTCTAGGCTACTGCAGATGGCGACTGGCTTAAAACAGCGTGCGAGGGCCTATCTGATCACACGCCATTTGCATATCAACCAGCGCTGCGCTGTCAGTGATGGGCTGCTGTCACGGGCCTGCGCTGATCAATACAAGCAGCTCCAGTGGAAATAATAATAATAATGATGATGATAATAATAATAATAACAATAATAATAATAATAATAATGCATTGCGAGTCCAGTCTGCAATAAAATCGGGAAGGATATCTTTTAAAAATTGGATAATTAAATTAAGTTGATTTAAATTGCCTCTGGGATTGAGGGATGGACAAGTGTATGGAATAATATTAGCGGGAGCAGGAATTAGAAAGGTACCTCAGATCAGCTCTGCACTATTTATTAAACAGCTTAACATGTGCAGCCTGACACTGTTTATCTGCAAACCTGTCCCCATTTAGTCATTTCCCTCCTATAGGTCTTAATTGTCTGCCCATGATGGCAGCTATAAGAACGAACCAATGCACTGCAAAAATATAGGCATGCATGCAATAAAAAATACTAGTCACACTTTGAAAGAAAAATAGTTTCAGATACAGTCAGTAACTTAAAATGCTAAAGTAAAAGTTGTCTGCAGCCAGGGTCAGACTTTTAATTTGAAAAATAAATAGGCTAGGTGTTATAATAAAAACATGACAGATTTTAAAGTGCCCATAAGATGGGCAGGTTGTTTTTTTATTTGTATATTTTTGCAGTGTAGGTTTTTACATATTTGCATCGCAAGTGAGCGCGACACCTGGCGGCAGTTATGCTTTTATTTTTTATTATTTATTAATGATGAAGCCAACAAATGAAGCTCGATTTCACCTCCAGCAACTGTGCACAGTGGCTAATAAAATCCAACCTATTCCTCATCTCGTTCAGCTTAAAACTGCACGAAAAAAGAAATACACAAATGAATCCAAATTTGCGCGCATACGGAAAATGGTGCGTCATTGGAAGATTTCAAATTAAAACATCGCGATAACTTGGGTGCCAGGTCATCGCTGCTGGTAAAACTAAACTCAGGTAAAGTCAAACTCAAGCTGCCATGAAGTCAAACTCATGTTCAGGTTATATTTCCGCTGGCTCGTTACTGTAACGCGTTACCGGAGCACCGGAGCTGCTGGCCCGGGACCCCGAGCCTCTTTTCATCTCGACTCCAGTGCACAAACATACAGCTTAATGCGACCAGTGTTTCCCCCTTTTATTGGGCTCACCATGGCTACCAAGTGCTGGGCTCAGACATGCGCTCCCCATCAATGAGGGGAAAGAAGTTAACCCGTGAGAAAAGAGGGGAAAATAACCCTTAAAGCAAAGCAAAGCCACTTGTCCACAAACTCGGGTTAATGTGTGATAGATCCTCTGATGACACTGAAATGATTTTTTTCCTAAATTTACTTTTACTTGTCTGCTGTTAAATAAATGCCAGTGACCGCTTCTCTTTTTTGCATCTGCACCTTTTTTTTTCTTTCTTTTTTTTTTTTTTTTTTGGAAAAATCGCTCCTTTTGGTTTGAGTTTTCCTCCTTCATTCGCTCCAAAATAAAAGCAGGAGTAGAAATAATAATAATGATGATGGTAATAATGAACAAACCGGGCAACAGTCATGACGACCCGAGCTGTTTCCAGCGACCACAGCCTTTGTCTGTCTTGAAGGGAGCAGCAGGAGCGAGCTGCGGTCGGCAGCCTGCTGCAGATAAACTTTAAACAAACTTTGCAGCGGTGGTATCGATTTATATTAAAGAATTTCATATTGCACTTGCCTACGCGATCCCTCTGGAGGATTCAACCGAGGGGTCTCTCTCTCTCTCTCTCTCTCGAACACACACACATGCACTCTCCCCCCTCCTCTCTCTCCCTCTCTCCCTGCTTAAAATGTGATTGATTGCACTTTTCTCCGGTGGACATTCACTACAAAACAGCACAGCTTATCCATCTGCCCGCTATTTATATAAAAAGGCAAAAAAAAAAAAAAAAAAAAAAAAAAAAGCTGGTGCGCAAAAGCAAACGGCGGCGCGCGTATTGATTTTTACGCATTCGGCTTGGGCAAAAAAAAAAAGGAGCGAAAAGGACACGCATTTGTAACACGGTTTTAAATCTAAGTTAAGGGAGATGAAGGAGCAGAAGTGAGGCTGGAAATATCGTGTGAAGCCAACAACAGCCTGTAAGGACGCACGTTGCAGCCACAGCGGAGAAATGCGCGATAAACTCCCGACATTCCTCATGCGCAAAAAAAAAAAAAAAAAAGGGGGGGGGGATCCGCATCGATAACTGTTGACTTACCTTGTGTCCAAGAAGAGGGAAATATCTTCACATTGTTCACATGGCGTCTGTAAATGGTTATCTCCTCTTCCTAGGACTCGGTGCGCCCTAAGATTTTCTTTCCTCTGCCTCAACTGAGCAGGAGCACTCCTCGGCTCCCGCTATTATTTTCACTAAAATATATGAAAATTTATGCAAATGAAAATCAGCACTAACTGTTCGTCTCTTGTTATACTTGGGGATGATTTTTTTTCCTCTCCCCCTTTCTTTCTTTCTTTCTTTTTTTTTTTTTTTTTTTTTTTTTTTTTTTTTGCATACAAAATAAATGAACTCCCCCAGCAGGGAACTTGGGGACCTTTTTATAATAAGCAAATAAATAATAAACACATCATATATCAGAGAGGAGTGTTTTTTTTGTTTGTTTTTTTTTATCAGCGCGCAATGATTTCTGGAGCATTTTAGCAATAGCTTTTTAAATCTCTTTTTGTATGTTACATATTTTTTTCATTTTCAGGAGTTATCTGGTGTGTGGAGCTTCTTCCCTGCATATGTACCCTGGGTGTCACGTTTCTGCTGGCCGCCTGAGACGCCCCTTCAGAGCGTGCAGTGAGGATTGAACAGCAGTAATTTAGACAGAAATCCTCACTGTATATTAATGAATAGAGGGCCCCATGGCTCTGGCCCCTAGCCTGCCTATTCAATGTAAACAAATCCACGAGGCTCCCTCGGTTTTGAGCCCAGTCCAAATTAAATCTACTGGGATGAGAAGAAGAAGAGGGGGGCACTGGCATGGAGTACACAGCTCCACTGCCTTATATTTGCCCTTAAATCCCTATTGCAATAAAATCTTTGCGTCAGCTTTGATTTTGAGAGCTTATGGGTTTAATGCATGACATGTAGCTCCGACCTATAAACAAAATGCTGCTAATCCTGTCAAGGAGTCACCTGCCCCAGCCCTTGTTTTGGCCAGGTGGATTCAGCAGGCTGCAGGCACCCTAACCTCCACCAATGGGTGCAGTGGGAGCTAATATTTGGCATTTGTTACCACCCCTGGGTGCATCCATAGGCGCAGGGGTCCCACGCACCAACAAAGGCCCCATTCATCTGTGTGGTCATCTTCAGGGATGGTGCACATTTTAAGGGTGATGTCTCTGGATTTTTTTTTTTTTTCTTCTTTCTTTCTTAAGCAGCATCACCACCCCGCACGCACAAATCCCCCCAGGACTGCTCAATTTGCCCTTGTTTTGGCTGCCACTTTCTCTTTCACTGTGCTTCAGTGAGGTTGCCTGTGCGCAGCGTTTCCGCATGGAAGCATCCCTGCAACCTTTGTGCCTTAACTCCTGAGGAGCCGAGGCTCAGAGCTGCACTGGCTTCTCTGCCCTTGCATCATGACGTGCACTTGTCCTCTCGCTTCTACATGTTGCTGCCCTGAGGGGCATTGGTTCAACGTGCAGAATGAGGGTGTGACTGACTTAATAATCGTGGCTTCGTATCTTTTTAAACTTGTGATAAAATTGTTTTGCACCTCATCTGTAAACGCATGGCAAAGCATGCACCATTCAGTTAAGCTTTTTTCTTCCTGTCCTTTATTTCACATGGAATTGAACCTTAACCACAGCAGCACTGAAGCTTTATTCTGTGAAACAACCAGCTCAGGCTCCCAGATTATTGTAATTGTTGCCAATAGAGCTTCTAATGTCAAATGTGCGTGAATAGTGTATGTTTGTACCAAGAAAAACATCTATCTGAGCTGACACCAGCCTTTATGATGTGTTTATATGAAAACTTGGACTTTCAAACAGGTGCACTTCAACATAAACACACAGGAAACCATGCAGCGAGGCTTCTCTGTCAAAATAAAAGTCAGTTTGAGTCATGACGATCAGAAAGCAGAGGTCACAGTTTATCGACCTCCTTTATTTACCCCTTCACCCCTGTTTGTGTACTAGTATCTCGGTACTGTTTACTACCAAGTTGTCTTCCCCGTTTTGTTTGGACTGCAATTAAAAATCAGCCAATTGGAACAGCCGGAAGGAGGGCTCGTGCGCCCGGAGCTAGGGCTGGCGAGACCTGCCAATCACACCCCGGGTAACCAATCAACGGGGACGCACGGGGTAAACATCCGCGCGTCGTCGGGCTCGGAGGAGGAGGAGGAGGAGGAGGAAGGTGAGGGGGAGGGGGGGGGGGGCTGTGGGCGGGACCACACGGCCTGTCAGGGAGAGAGAGAGCGAGAGAGAGATATAGAGAGAGAGAGGTGGAGAGAGAGAACAAGCGAATGAGAGAAGAGGCTTGCAAGCAGCGCCGTACACTGTTATACTGGACTGTACTTCAACGGGAGTTTGCGGTTTGGCAGGTTTATATACATCAAAACAGAACAAAGAGAGAGGCTCTACAGTGCTATAAAAGAAGAGAGAGAAAAGAATAAAGCGAGGGAGAAATCTCAGCGACTGAATTACAAAAGAACTGAGGACACTCTGCTAATGTTTTCCACATCCAAAGGGGACATAAACTGGGACTTTGGACATTGTGGAGAATTTTCAAGGCTTTTTGTTTTTTTGCGACCTCCAAAAGTTTGTTTGGGACAAACTCTTTTTTTTTTCTCCTATTTTTGAATTTTAATGTTCACGATTTCATCCCAGTGCAAAACTTTCTAAACGGACTGCACATGGTTTCAAAGGGCTTTTGAAAAACCTGGAATTTTACCCGTGCACATCCATGCAGAACAGTTTGAACGAGAATGTTGTAAATACATGCGGATTTTATTCAGCTTTCTCTCACCGTTTTTGAAGCTTTTTGGCGTTTTTTACGAACGTCGATGGTATTTGCCAAAAACCGACCCATACTTTTAAAGTTTGAATAATTCATGAGATACAATTTGCCCGCTCGAAAGAAGTGACTGTAAAAAGGGAGGGGGGTTATCCACAAACATATTCATAAGGGTTGACGGAATGGCCACCGCGGCTTCCAATCCTTATCTGCCCAGCAATAGCATCTTATCGTCCGGCTCCATCGTGCATTCTGACTCCGGAGGTGGTGGCATGCAGCCGGGCAGTGCTGCGGTTACCTCGGGGTCCGGGGGCTACAGGGGAGACCCCTCAGTCAAGATGGTACAGAGTGACTTTATGCAAGGCGCAATGGCAGCGAGCAACGGGGGACACATGCTGAGCCATGCCCATCAGTGGGTGACATCCCTCCCGCACGCCGCAGCGGCTGCAGCAGCAGCGGCGGTCGCTGCAGCCGAAGCCGGATCGCCCTGGTCGTCGAGTCCCGTCGGGATGACGGGCAGCCCGCAGCAGCAGGACGTGAAAAACTCCGGCAGAGACGATCTGCACACGGGCACCGCGCTGCACCACAGGCCCCCTCACTTAGCTCCCCACCAGACTCACGCCGGGGCTTGGGGTAGCACGACTGCGGCTCACATTAACTCCATATCCGGGGGCCAGCAGCAGCAGCAGTCGCTGATCTACTCCCAGCCGGGGGGCTTCACTGTGAACGGGATGCTGAGTCCTGGGAGCCAGAGCCTGGTACACCCGGGCTTGGTGAGGGGGGACACTCCGGATCTGGACCACGGCAGCCACCACCACCACCATCACCACCAGCATCCGCATCACCAGCACCACGGCGGCGTCAACAGCCACGACCCGCACTCGGACGACGACACGCCGACCTCGGACGACCTGGAACAGTTTGCCAAGCAGTTCAAACAGCGGAGGATCAAACTGGGCTTTACGCAGGCGGACGTCGGCTTGGCTTTGGGCACCCTGTACGGGAACGTTTTCTCTCAGACAACCATTTGCAGATTCGAGGCTCTGCAGCTCAGCTTCAAAAACATGTGCAAGCTCAAGCCTTTGTTAAACAAGTGGCTTGAGGAGGCCGACTCGTCCACCGGCAGCCCCACCAGCATCGACAAGATCGCGGCGCAGGGGAGGAAGCGAAAGAAGCGCACATCCATCGAAGTGAGCGTCAAGGGGGCTTTGGAGAGCCACTTCCTAAAATGCCCCAAACCCTCGGCCCAGGAGATCAGCACCCTGGCGGACAACTTGCAGCTGGAGAAAGAGGTGGTTAGAGTCTGGTTTTGCAATAGGAGACAGAAGGAAAAACGGATGACGCCCCCAGGAGTGGCACAGACGCCGGAGGATGTGTACTCTCAGGTCGGCAATGTGAGTGCAGAAACACCGCCCCCCTCCATGGACTGCAAAAGAATGTTCAGTGAAACATAGAACAGCACACAAGAATATTTTATATGAAATTAAACTGATTAAAAAACACACAGACTATCGCCAGGATAGCCAAATTTTTTTGATACTGTGATTGTGAGGGAATATGAATAAGACTGCAAATGTGTTATCTATTTTTCACCAGAAAAAAAAAAAGAAAGAAAAAAAAACAGCAACCTTTCCCTTTTTCCTCCCAATCCCCTCAGAAAAACGCACCGTTAACCTTTTTCCAGGCCCTAAAAATGTCTTAACCTAAAAGGTTCCTTCTGCTTTTTTCTTTCAGGGGCATTTTTTAGTAGATTACTTAAAAGATGCAAGTGAAGCGAGCGACCAGAGGGTGACAACTACAAGTTCATTCCACCAGGTAATTTTGGCGCATTAAAACACACCAAGAGGAAACCAAGTATTGTTTTTTTTTATGATTTTTTCTCTCCCCCTCCAAAAAAAAGTCCCTCTTCATTATCCTTGTTTGATTGAAGAAACAAAGGAGCAGGCATTTTGTATATTTAGAAATGGGACTGAACGCCCCCCCTCCTCCTCCTCTTCCTCCCCACTCCTCTCTTTGCCTAACAATAACAAGAGGGGGGAAAAACTGCAACAATATGAAGAAGAGTGACATCCACGAAGCTCCCATCATGATTTACAGCTATTTTCATTTTTTTTTTTTCTGAGGTGGATTGCATGGTTTCTTTTACACACATGGAGGATTTGGGATTTTTTTCTCTCTCTCTCTCTCTCTCTCTCCCATACTGGGGCCCTCATGAAAGAAAAGACAACCAGGACCAGGACTGTCCCAGCCTGATCTCAAAGATCACCCTCTTTTATTCTTCCACATGGGCTTTTTTTTTTTCTCCCTAATTATTATTATTATTTAATGGACTTTGACACCGTGAGTGGATTTTTCTCCTCTTTTTTTCAACAAATAGAGCATAAGACATTTGAAAAGACTTAAGCTGCACTTATTTGCGAAAAAAAATTCAGAAAATTTGTTGCCAAGTGTGACTGAGTGGGTGCTGTGGATATACTATTAATGCTGCCCTTTCTAAGCAGTATTCTTTGGTAGGTTTTAATAAACAAAACTCTGTAAAGCCGGCAATATAGATCACTAGATCAGATACTGATCTGAGTTATTTACTTTATATTTTTCATCAGAATGACTTGTTTTAATATTTTATTCGGAATACATATGAATTATTCCAAATGGTAATTTATTTCCCCCCCCCCTCCCCCAGGAACTTGTGTAAGATGCTTTCCCTTTTCTTGTTTTATTTTAATTTTTTTTTCTTATATTTTGGTTGTTGCCCTTATTTGTTTAATTTTTGTATTATCGTTTCTAAAGGAGCACAAATCATCATAAGCTGACTTTGACCGTTGTTAGGTAATAAGGGTATATTTTGATGTGATAATTTGATTGTAATTTAATTTCAGTAGTGGTTCCGTACGAGCTGATTGAGACACAATAAATTTGTTAGAATGAAATGCAGTCATCTTGTGTTTTGACATTTATATTCTTATCATACTTTGGGCTGTATTTTTTTTTATTATTTCTTTATTTATTCGTTGAAAGGGGGGGATTACCCTGTGTGCTGTTTGTGCATGCACAGCAGCAGAAGCTAATGAAGAAAATGGTGGACTATTTTGTCCCAGATGAAGCTACGAGCTATTAATACCCATCATTAGATTCATGCACAGCACAGGCTCTTTGCAGAAAATGGCTATATTGCACCTTAAAACTAAAAAAGCTCATTTTATTTATTTAGCAGATATATTTAAAAAAAAAAAAAAAGATAATACAGTGTTTGCCGTTTTTTAAGAGCCCATGAGGTCCTATAAGCTTAAATAAATGGTTTGTTATCATCGTCCCATAACTGTACATTACCATTTAAATGGGAGATCGCGGCCAGTTGCAGGCCTGCACAATGGCTCCTCTGTTTGTTTACATCTGCTGCCTCTTCAGGCCTGGGGCAAAAAGCAGCAGCCCCAGCCTCAGCCTGCAGGATGGGCAGCAGCCGAGGCTGGGTTCTGTTTCTGTGGCGGGAAAAATAAATAAAGAGCAGTGATATTTCTGAGAGAAAGAGGGGGGGGGAAATGAGAGGGATGACAGACGCGGTCAGATGGTGGGTGTTAATGTACAGAGCGTCCTCATGTCCTGACTGTATGTTATGTAATATTTACGCTGCAGCTCATCGTCCAGACGCAGATAAACACATTCATCCTGGTTTATTAGGCTGCGTCAACAAAAAAACCCAACTAATCTGCAAAAATAATTGATTCCCACTCATTGAGGAGGCAGAATTGAATCTTAAGCTGTGTCTGCTTTGGGCGCACGCAAAGATTGTGAATGAGTGGAAAACAAGTGTGTTCATGAGGCTCAAGCATCCAAACCGGCTCAGCTCGGCAGGTGTGTTGCAGACGTGTTGCTTCAGGATCCGGGGCACTGGGTCAGAGCTTATTGACTGAGGGGTTGGTGGGGGGCTGCTCTGCTCTGAGGATGACAGGTTCATATCAGCACCGTGGGACAGGCCCAAAACAGGATGATGGAATAATGTCCAGAGTCTTTCTAAAGGGACCGATGAGGCGCATGAGCAGCCATTGTGTCCTGTATTATCTCATTCCCTGCACTGATAAAGGAAGCACTATGGCTCTAATAATATATTTATACCCTATATATTTTTTTTTTTTACCAGCTGCACTATTTTTTCGTCACGGCTGCAAGAGGCAAATGTGTTCCCGGGTTTCAAACTTCTTTTCTTGAGTTGTCTTGCTCGCCTATTCAGCAAAACTCACAAAACGTGTCCTCTCGCTGCAGGATTTGAATTTCGCGGATGATTTCCCATACTAGTTGCTTAGCAACTGAATTCAATGATATAGAGAAGTAGGCATCATTTTTCTTTGTCTCCATTAGTAAAAGTGGCAGCAGAGACACGCTGTGCATGCAGCCCACAAAAGTTTATATCGCATTTATTTACGTTAATGGCGTTTGCAAGGACGTTTTGAGATGTTAGGCTCCTGAAATAAAATAATCAAAGCTAATTACGAGGCTATTCAGATGGACTGCTCATTTCATTAATTTAAACTACAGAATGTTGCACATTGAGGGAACAAGAAAGGCAGAATAATAAGCTTTTAAATATAAATCGAGGCCCATGTTGTACACAGTGGGGCCTCATGTTGTCTACCTATGCACTTGCTCGTTATGCATGTGCCATAAAATCCAATGCAAAGTCACATGACATGTTAGAATAAGCCTGCCATGCTGCCCAGCTCACGAGGCCGCCAACCTCAGCACTTGACTACAACGAATCCCAGGCATCAGACCTGTGCGTTGACGTTGCGCACGCACAAGGATCCAAAAACAAACAAACCAAAAAAAAAAAAAAAAAAAAACAAAAAAAAAAACCACAGCCCTTAGAGCAGACAGCAGCAGCTTGGATGGTTTGTGCAGAAATATCCCAATCTAGTGAGAGATTTTACCAAGGGCGACACAAAAAGAGTTTCAAATCTCATAATGGGTTTTGATCCGCCTATTCTCCAACAGCTTTGCCTTTTTCATGGGTCTTCAAAACCATGTTGGCAGCAGCATGGGTGTGCGTGTGTGCGGCAGCTCTGCGCAGGCCTGCGTGTGTGTGTGTCTGTGTGCACCGATACGTTGAGGCCCGAGGAGCACTTTACTTCCCCTGTTATTGATTTAGGACGCCAGTGGCCCAACAGGCGCGTCGCGCCCATTGGCCCTAATTAAAGCTGCTGGTTGTCACACCACTGTGCCCTTTAAAACACGACTGCAGCAGGCGAGGTGGAGGGACTCCGGATTTGTCCTATAAAACCAAACTTTTAATATCTAATTATTATTAATATTTCATGTGGCTGTCAACAGCACGCGCCCTTCAATCAGTCACTGGCACTCACATGTAGAGGAAATGTAATAAAAAATAATCTAATTGCACAGATTTATATTTTACACAGCCGCCTAAGCAAATAATAGTCTTGAGTGTGTTTCTATATTAAAGTGCTGTTTTGACACGTAGAGCTTTTGCAGACGCTGCTTGTGGCTGTAAATATGATGTAACATAGTTAGAAGACTATAAATAAACGCACTTTTTAACACATTAACACGCTTTTAATTATATTTATCACCTGCATCTGTGGCTCCTCAGAGGTTAAACCACTTACTTGTGATCAGGTTTAATATAAAGTAGAGTTTGTGGTTTTTCTTGTGTTGTTATGCTGCTTCCGCTGTGTGTTATGAAAGGGTAAATCCACTGACATGTACAGTAAAGCAGGTCGGTGTCAGGCTCATCTGACCTGGTGAAGACGTGCATATTCACAGTGGTGTGTGTGTGTGTGTGTGTGTGTCCCCCCCCCCCCACTCCTCTCATACTGTATTTACTCCACGTGTCGAGCGCATGAATATGGATTATCCTGAGCTGCTCTCCGCGGGGAGCCTCACTCCTTCACGTCCACATGGATTTATCTCTGCTGCAGAAAAGACGCGCAGAAAATCTCCTTCTGCTTGTGACTTCTGATCATTATTATTATAACTGTTATTTAAAGTAAGTATGGTGGCTTATTCCTTTTATTCACCCCGCATTTGTTTGCATGGTAAATATGGGTGCGATGCAAAAGTCTGATTTTTATTTTTTATTTATTTATTTATTTGTCTTTCAAAAAAGATGGTTAGATATTCTTGAGGTGATGAACTGCAGCTAATAAAAAGTTGGGGAATTCTCGTAGGCTCTTTATTGCTTTAATTTATGTTTATATTTCATTTTAACCTGTTAATGTATTGTCTTGTTATTGTTGTCAACAAAGCCAGTTGCACATTATATTCCATATGAGTTCATTTAGATAAATAAATAAGCCAATCAGTGCTGTTAACGACTGTAACGGCAGCAGTCATTATTATCAATATTAATATTAAAATTATTGTTGTTATTTATTTGCATTTACAGGCGAGTTTTCCCTTTTTTGCTTCATTAAAATATAAAAATGAATAAAATTCAGGATTGTATCAAAGTAAAAGTGGAATAATCAGTAATATTGAAACAAAGCTTATCAAGTGTCTATTCTGGCTGCAGGAGAAGAAGAAGATGAAGAGGAGGACGCGTTTAAATATGACGTGACTCTCGGGGGTTTCCTCTCTATAAATTGTGAAGGTCATGGTTTTCTGAGCAGGCAGGATGGATAGGTAGAGGAGGGGTGAATGGAGTCTGAAGGCAGCTCAGCCATACAGAGGTAATGTGCTCCAGCATCTCATCTGCCTGTCTGCATTTCAAAAGCACATAAAGCTGCTGCAGTCTCATGTTTTCTTTTTTTTTTTTTTACTCCCTTCCCCTCTTTCCAACGCCTTTAAAGCAGCAACATGACTGATTTTGTCGGTTTTAATCAACAATACAAACACGTGAATCACCTACAAACAGAAAAATCGTTCTTTTGCGATTTTTTTAATATGGCTTTTCAAAATAAGGCGACTTAATGTTGCTGCAAAACTCAAAACTGCGCCAGAAAATAGGCCCCAAAAATATAATTTTCATACACACGTTTATAGTGTTTGATTTTCTCATAATTATCTAGTTTTAATTTAATGTCTCTCCAAAGATATAATTCTTTTTATTTTGTAGTAACGTCCCACCGTTATATTCCTATAATATTCACAATATTCTTATTTCTTAATTATATTCCTATTTAGCTTAATATTATTTACACCATAAACAATAGCAGTATAATTACATTCTTAGTTTATAGAGGCCTCATACTTTTTATTTCTACCTTCTCGGTGTCAGTGTGTTTTTGTTATAAAAGCTTTCTTAGCACTTCATGCGTTTTTCTTCCGTTTCCCATCCACACACACTGTTGTGTTCTAATAAGTTGTGTTTTCCACGGGAAGTTTTTTTGGCCGGAGAAATAATGGCTCTCTGCTGCAGGTCAGTCCCAGACACACGCACAGACACACACACACACACGCACACAGACAGCACTGATTTAAAGAAAAAAAAGAAAAAAGATTTTGTGGTCGTTTTGTGCACAGATTGTGTGTTTGTGTGTCCCTGACAGAGATTTAGTGTCTGACTGAGGGAAAAGTTGCAGCAATAACAAACAGGCCCGCACTGAGACTGAGACCAGACTTCTGCTACAGGAAGGTTTGCATTTGCGTCATTTGCTGTTTGCGCCTGTAACACTTCTTTAGTATGTTCAGTAAATATAATATATATTATTTGTCAGTTGCAGTCACTAAGAAAAAATAATAAAATCATTGGCATTTCAATAACAGCATTTAAACATCTCATTCTCACGATTAATTATATTTAAAAGCATTAAAACTATTATACATAAAATTTTTAATGCACTTTTGAATGTTCTTTTCCACAGTAAGAGAAAAAAAAACCCTCTTCAACAGATATAACCCACATATGTTGACTAGAAAGCTTCTCTCCTTTATGTTGAGAGTAAATGGATTAAATGTCTCCTCTCCAGCTTCCCTGACCTTACAGCGCCACCCAGTGGCCCCCACAACCCAAACGCTCCTGTCATTCATTATCTCCACTGGAATCAACTGCCTTAATTAAAGCCACTTAATAAAGATGACATTTTCATGTAGTTTTGATTATGGAGATTTGGCTTTTGCCAGGTTTTGTAGCCTCTTCATGTGTTTTCTGTGTCATTTTGTGAACTTTACACTGAAAATTTAGACATGCACAAATTTACAGGAAGTCTTTTTTAAAATCACAACCAATCACATTTATCATGACTGTTGTATTAAATAGTGCAGATAACATTAGGTTTAGAATTATATATCTTTATGTATTCATATGTATCCTGTGAAAACCTCATGTCTCCAAGATGTCAGCTTATCCTGATCTATTAAAAAACCCTGTTTATCAACATTTTCAGATAATCCAATGGGCTTTTAAAAGGGTTTTCTATCTGGAGAACATCCCTTCATCGGAAAAATTCAAAATAATCAAATTTGGAAATACATGGTTTTTAACTGCAGCAGCTCAGCAAATGAAAGTTGCACATTAAACAGGAAAAGACCAATTTATGACACTGCTCTGGTATTTCTGAAAATTGGGCTTTGGCTTTGAGTGTGTAAAGATATTTCTGACCTTTTTTTGGGGGCCGGTATTAGATTCTGTTCCTCTGGACATATTCTATTATATAAGGAAGATATTTTCAGATTGTTTAGCTTTTTATCAATCGATCTGGTTTAAGAAAAGGCTTCCTCATCCATAGCTGAATAAACCTTTTAAAATGCCTTGGATTATCTAAATATTCATTATCACCACAGTTATTTTTCATAGCTCATTAAAATATCCTATTTTGGAATTAAAAAGTCCAAAGTCACAGTGTCTGAAGTTGTATTAGCATCTTCCTGCAGAAGTCTGTTGTGCAACTTTTCTCTATTTATGCAGTTTGGGGTTTTTTTCATGTTAAATCAACTCCTGCCTTTTATTCAGTCTCACACACACGCACATCGTCTTGTTTCAGGGTCAAACACGTGCTCCACCCGCGCCGATGATCCCCATAAAAGACGGCCAGGCCCTGCTTTATTGGTTGCCATGGGAACCAGGAAGCTAGTTAGTGATCTTTCACATCTTCTCCTGCTGTTTATTCGTGTGACATGATGAGAGGCAGCTTTTCAGTCGGTGCACGTGTGTTTGGAAACCATTGTGCAAAAGCTGTAATACCCCTTTGAGGATTATTCCAAGCAGGGCTACTGTGTTGATGCTGATGGTATCTGTAATCATCACCCATGTCTGACATGCTGTACTTTAGTTGTAGAAGAAAAATTGTATCATTTAGTGAGGCAGAAGTGGAAAAAGCAGAGGATGAATCAATGAAACATGAAGTAAAAATATAACAAATGTATCAAAAGTGAAAGCATCAAAGTTTTGTTGAATAATTGGGGACTAATTTGTTCACTTGTGGTTTGTTCAACTACTCCTTTTTTCAAACGGTGTAACTTAAATTGAACGATATGATACATTTTGTGAGTGTATGGTTTTCTTTTGAAATGCAGAAAAGAAAAGAAGGATTTAATTGAAATGTTCCTCAGTGTAACTTCCCTACAGGAGCTTTCTCAGGACCTAGAGGCATTAGTGGCATCTGTACATGAAGTTGTCTTTGAACAGACTGCCCAGTGATGCTAAGAGCGGCCTGTGATGTAAAAACTTCTTGGTCCCTACCCATAATCCCTCTCGACCGAGAAATTGAACCCAGCTCCACCCCACATCCAGCCGGGCCCACGTCTCTCAGCGAGAGCTCGGCTGCTTCCAAAGCCTCGTGTCAAAAAGCTGGTCAGCATTTCAAAGGACTCCCAACGTTCGTGGAGACTGACGCCCACAGCCTCTGACGAGCCGCTGCCAACAATCGCTGTTTATGTTGGCTCTGAGAACCATCGTACAGGGAGAAGGGTGCAGGAGTTGCCAAGTAATGACTTGCTAACCTCAAAAAGTAGAAGAGAAGAAGAGATTCTCCAAAGACGTGCCAGGACTTTCTGTTCATGAGCACAAACATCACATGGAGGATGACTTCTCTCTTCAACAGAGATGGATTCTGAGGCAGATGTTTTTGTACTTTGCGCTTTGAGGTAATACTTCAGGGGACAGTTTTTGGCATTTAGCAGTTTGTTGTTGAGTTTAGTTTGGTTTAAGGAGAGTAAAGTTTTGACATCACCTCACTGAGATCAGAGTCTTTGGCTTGCAGAGACAGATGTGTATTTACAAGCAGATGTGCATTTACGTGTCTATCTGTGCCTCACTGAATGCTAGCACATTGGATTTTGTCCTACGTGTGAGTGTGTGTGTCCTGTCCTCAGCCAGAGTCCCAGGCGGTGGCGGATCTGCGCAGCAGACGGATCGATGGTCTGGGACAGAGACAGGGGTCGGTCGGTCCTCAGGGGTCCACCGGTGACATCTCCTGCTGCAGCTCGCCGGCCAGCCGCCAGCTCGGGTCAGCTATCCCAGCAGGCCGTTCTCTCTGGCAGCAGTTACCAAGGTGACAGCATGTCAGCGCAGCCCCACAGTGCCGCTGAGGGCGGGAGGGTGAGGCGGAGGCGAGCGAGCAGGGAGCCCAATGCATCACCATCTCTGATGGGTTTGTCAATACTGCTTAGATCCTGGGGGAGCTGGGCCTGCCGTGACACACACCCGACCCCTCCAGAGAGCCAGGTTCAGCACACACACCTTCACCTGCAAACACATACACACAGTCCAACAAATATGCACACACATAATGTGCAACACATGCATTTTTGGTTTAGAAAGACTTGTCGCACATGAACAGCAGACCTGAACAGACATGCATTTGGTCACAGTTATGAATGACCATGAGGACACATTACTCAAAGTTGTTTTGAAGATGACATTGCATTGACTTTATCTAATTTCTTGGAAACTGAAACACCTCAAACCTTTAACCACCTCATCCCTTATGTGACCTCATGCTGGCAAGCACAGAAATATTTTATAATACATTACATATGCAACATACAGAATATGTACTGCCTTAGAAACACACAATGTGTACTTCCACTTACACACCCATGACACAGGATACACATACAATATTGTGTTGTGGTCCAGTATTTTGTTTTCCGCACACGCACACACAAATATTACGTTTTGGTCTCATTTACACGTCAACAGATTCACATTTTGACACAAAATACAAGAGACATAAAGCAAATCACATGACATTCATTCCTTGGAGACTAAATAACCACAACCTTTACATGCCTAAGCCCAAACTCTTACCCAAAAAATTTTAAGCCAAATCTTAACCCTAAAAGATAATGGTTTATCCACCCCACCTGAACCTGAAAGTGACAAGTACCTGGGATTTAGCCAAAAAGCATGTTTCCAAGTTCTATGCTTTTAAACCTGCAGAATGCGTCCGCATGCACACTAAAGTATACATATTATTGCTGCTCACACACAAAGGAAACAGAAGTTTAACTCGAAGCTGCACAAAATTTTAATAAATTGCAAATGCTGGTGAGTCAGCCCCAGAAATATCTCCTAAAACAAAACACAACTTACTAAATGTTTGGAAAACAATTTATTTGTTCAGTCTCATTGGCAGTGTTTGAAAGTCTAAAGCTTTATTGCTGTCATATGTGCTAAATCTGTGAAGCGTGTTGACTTCCACCACACTAAATAGTGCATATATGGTACAATTTGTAATGTGGAAGTGGAGCCACAAGGGAAACTTTCATCCACAAATGGAAGGTAAGTCCCCACAATGTCAGCATGTGAAGAGATTTATGTCCCCACAAGGTGAGTACTAAAAGCAAACCTGCCAACACCCTTTGGCATGCACATATACACTGACACAGGTGCACTGAATGTGTATTTTGTCTTAGAAACACACATCACGCACTCATAGCTGCACTCACAGATAATTAGTTGTCGTCTTATTTGCACATTGATATATAGGCATAAAAGTACATGAAAGAGAAGAGAAACATGCACATGCTCTCAGTAGGCACGCGCAGCCACATGCTCCTGACTGACTGATAGCTGGAGGAGGATGCATGGATGCATGGATTAAACCGTCGGTGCAGGAGCCAGCAGATAAACATGACTGTGCCGTGTGCTGCAGGAGCAGAGAGCAAAAAGGGTGAGGTGAAGGAAGAGAAAGCACGCTTGGGCCATCTGACTCTGTATCTCATTAACCAGAGGAGAGGAGGGGGGGTTGGAAAAGCAGCATCAGCTACGTTTGGCTCAGAGGAGGGCTGGCAGTGTAACCATTTCTAGGCGGTGGATTTAATAGATTACTAATGATTGGCCACAGGTATTTCCAAGTTAGACATTAGAGGCAGGTGCCCCGAATGAGATCATTTGCTAATCCGTACATTTTCACCTCTCTTGAAACCCACTTTGATATGTGAATAAGAGCAGGGTACACATGTTTGGATTCAAAGCAGTTAGTGTTGTGAGTGAATGAGGGAAGGAAAGGTTTACAGCTAATCTTGTGCTGCTATCTTGGTGTGGTGAGGTGCCGTAAGTACAGTGGAGGAAGGTGTGAGGATATACGGCGTACCCAGGATCCCTCGTAGGCTCTTATATCCAATCTGACCAATCCTCTTAGCAAGAGAGAGTTGAGCTCTGCCCTCCTCAGAAAAGTCTCTTTTTCATTCAACCTATTATGTCAATGTTTAATGCCTGAGGAAGGAGAGGAGAGAGGTAAAAATATTATGACTGTAGCCTTGACAGAGCTTGTTTGCAACTAATACCAAAGTGCCGAACTGCTACTGTCAATTTCTCATGGTTGTTTTGAACATCTGCTGCAGTTTCTCCTTCTGTTACAGTAAATATGAGCTGCAAAGCAAAGTGAAATGCCTGATTCTGATTTAAATAATCTGTATGTGTGGCGCTTTAATGCTCATCGCTGCAGCAGCAGGGCACAACTTACACATTCGCAAACACAGAGGTTGCTTGCACTCAAACACGGGCGCCATTCGAATGGCTTCCGCTGCCGTTTAAAAGCTTTGCTCACTGAAATAAAAGTAATTAATTGGTGTTATACACCAAGGACATAATTATCTTTTCCAGTAACTGGCACATATTTAATTACCAGTAATTGTTCCCCTAGCCTTGTTCAAAAGTGTTGCGCGCCAGACAGTTCTGATATATTATACACTAATCCTGCACTTGATACTCAGTCAATTAGGAAATGTGTGTCAAAGACCAAGCATGTAAACAGCATTGTGGAACACACACACACATCCTTCTGAGACATGACGCCTATGTGGGCCTTTGTCGGCATCCTCACACACAGTCACACAATCATCTGTGTCACTGCTTTGCACTTTGTTTTCATCCTCAGGGTACGAATCTCTACCTATTCCCTAGGTGTTAATGCCTGCCAGATTGGAGGAAAGTAATTTGAGATCACTTTGCAACAAAGGCCGCAGATACTGATTAACACGGGGGCTACTTTCTAGCCAAGTGGTGCAGTCCCATTTAAAAAGCGTCAGGAGCTAAATTTACTCCCATGTGCCTTGGGGTGTGTGGGGCCAGAGGCTGCAGTGGGGCCCTTGAACATGAGAACAGGGTTTAATAAGTAAACAGGAGAGGCAGAGAACAGTGCTTCTGATCAGAGCTTATTTGCCCAGCCAAGCCCCTGGTACGCGCTACTAGCTGATTAGCCCTGCCGATTGTACCTTGTAATTGCAGTGCCTTGACCCCCTCTAGGCAAATATTAGATTTTAGTGGTTTAACCTTTCCAGTCGTCAGAGCGGGGTAAATTGCCCAGCCAGATGTTAAGGAGCCCAGCAGTAGTCTGCAGCCGTTCTGATCAGCAGGGAAAAAAGCTCGCAGATTGAACCTTTTCTTTTTAATACTGTCTCAATTTCCTCTGGCCTTTCAAGCTGATTTTTCACAGCAGTTTCCTTCCCAGAGAAACGGTCGTACTCCGATCCTTATCCCGCCCTCTCTTGTCAGGTTACAAGCGAGGCATATTTAAAATCAGTCTAGTCACAGTCATTAGCAAGGGACAAATGATCAATGAAAAGATCAATGGTAGATATTAACCCAACAATCAGTCCCCCAGTTCATGAATCCAGCAATTTGTCAGCTGCTTACCTGCAACACATCCATTTCAGGAGTTTTTTCTAAATAGACAGATAAATACTTTCTTCACCTCTAAGGGTAAGTTTGTGTACTTCTTTCTTTTGTTGAAAATTATGACATTTAAACAAAATAGTTTGCAACCAATTGCCAAAAGTTGTGGTCAGACTTTTCATGCAACCATTTCATTTTTTTCCTTCCATCATCCAATACAGCCCAGAGGAGAGATTCCCTCCGGTATGCTACACTGCAGCGGACAGAGAACAACAAATTGCAGACAAAGCAGCGGCATGTAGATGTCGTCGAGCCCGCCTTACATTCCAGCTCCGAGCTGAACGCGAGGTCAAATGAGCAGCAATTATACAATCCTATTCCTCGGTTAAAAGGCATTATTTTCCACCAAATCCCTCTCTGTAATAAGGCAGAGATTGATGTGCGACTGTATGCGAGAGCTTGCTCGAAGCGTCCATCCAGATGAAATGGAAACAATATGAAAACATTCTCTGAAGGGTGGAATTTCCCCCAACTTTTTTAGATCTCGTCTGGCATGTAAAAAATTCACCCAGATATGTAAATCTCCCTCGACCGCAAACCGAACAGCTGTGCCTGGTTTAGATCATTCTTTGCAAACGTCTAGGTGTCGGCGAAGCCAAAACATGAATTTGAGGAGGTCACAGACTCCACTGGACAAATTAACATAAACCTCTTTCGCTGCTTTAGAAAATAAACTCTTCTAATTTATAATCTAAAATGTAGTTCAACCAAGAACTTGATTATAGTGTATGCGCGTTGTTCCCATGGGTGGTTTTTGTGTGTTAAAGCTTTCACACATGCTTACTTGAGTCTGTGAGCCTTCAGGGATCCCCCACAGCCTTGGGAACACACTTTCTTGCAAGCTAAGACCATTATGGGAAACACTTAAGGACAAGACGGGATGAGGATGGCGGAGGGGCGACGGAAGTTTTTCTTGGGTCATTCCCAACTGTTTCCAGAGATCTCAGGTTTCTCCTCATCCAGGCTCAGATCCAGGTCCTCTTCCTCCCCGGACAAGCATCTCCAGGCCCCAGTTCACCCCACATGTAATAGTTTCCTTCCTCTCCTAGTCTCTCACCTGAAAAAGAGTTGGATGGAAGAAGGGGAGGAAAATAGTTATCTTTTCATCCCAGCGATGGACTGAAGTAACCTTCAGCTGGAGGGGAAACCCAATACTTGCTGAGAGGACAAAAAGGGGAAAAAGGGGGGGGGGGGGGGGGGTAACCAAAGTGGTTCCATGTGAGAGATGGAAGTGAAGTCTGGGAAAGACAGGGATTGACACACTGAACACCCTCCCCTGCCCCCTCTTTACTCAAACCACCTTACAGAATCCCATCCTCAGGTCTGGCCACAGGGAATCAGCCTTATCGCCAGCATCTCTCAGGACACTGAAGACAAGTCTCTTGTCTTTCATTCTGATCTGAGCTGCTCAGTTCAATGCTGTTAACATCTCCTGCCATTTGATTTATATTCTTAAAGTCCTCTTGGAAACTCCTTGGATTGTCTCTTAACACCAACCCACCGTCACCCAATAGTTTGTGAGCTGACTGTATTCACAAACAGTCTGTCAAACAGTAGCCACACCCTAATTTATACCCTGCTTTACGGTCTATTTTCCTCTTTCCTCATTTAAAAAATGAACATCATTTTGTATTGACGACTTGAACCTAGAGACTGAGACATTAGGAAAGCATTTATGTTTGCAACAAATCAAGTGAGAAGTTGTGCCATTTTACCATAGACTTCAATACACTTTAACTTCTTATTACAACCAGTTGAGTCACCCCCTGATGGTCGTATGACAGAATGCAGGTTTCAGTCTCTTCAGCAGCTTCAAAGCTGCGCTTTACAGCCGCAGAACATATGTCCACTTTTATAGACAGTTTATGGTTAACAGCTCAGATCTGACCTAAATATAGTAAAGCAGCATCCAACAGATGCAGCGATTTCAAATGTGCCCCCAGGTTTGGCCACTTTTGTTCTAAACTTCTAAACCTCAACTTTTCGACCAACATGGACAGGAAATTGCCTAGAAAAATGCTTAGAAAACTGGAAATGTGAACATGGACATTTTCATGGGATATGATCGAAAGCCCCAGAGCAGCTGTTTGGTTCTTTAAATTTCTTTAAAAAAAAAAAATCTATGACACCTGTGTGAGGAAGATTGTGTGATTATCAAATATATATTAGAATATTTTGTCAAATATTAATTCTGTTTGTCAACCACAACCTTTATTAAGATGGGTCACCTTATTATTCTTCACTGTGTATTTTATTTTCCTCTTTACTGTGTTTTTAAATGTTTCTAATTTCTTTCTCTACCTTTGTATTATGCAAACTACTTGTTTCTTTTCAGATCTGATGTGTGCATTTCTCTCCAGTTGTTTATTCTGCACTGCTCTATTTTATTTCACACAATTCATTTTTCTGCAGTTCTATTAAATTTTAATCTGCCCTGTTCTATTCTGCTCTAGTTTTTCCTTTCTGTCCTCCTCTGTTCTTCTCTGCACTGTACTAGTTTACTTCTTTCCCACCGTTGCTGGTGTTCTATTCTAGTCTGCACTTTCCCACTCTGTCTTTCGTTTTTTTTTTTCATCTCTGTAGTTTATTTATGTCTCATTCAGATGTCAGTGTCAGTATTGTTCTGTTCTTTGCACCCGGCATTTTATTCTATTTATTCGCATTCAGTTCAGTTCTATTCTGTTCTACCTTTAGCTGTTGTTCCAGTGCTTTCTGTTCTGTTTTATTCTAATCCTGGGCCCTTTTTTTATTCTATTCAGCACTGTGCAATTGTATTAACTTCAGTCACAGTCTTTTCTGTTCTGTTCTACCTGACTGTTTTCTGTTTTAATATGAAACCCTCTCAAACTGCCTCCTGGAGCTTCAGTCTGTTCAGGTAGCTTTCTCCCCCATGGAGCCATTCTGAGGAGGAGGCCTAATATCTGCAGACATCTATGGCCGCCGCCCAATCTGTTGCACGCTCCATTCATTTCACGCACTGCCAGAAGTGCTTTGTAATTATCCTGATATTGATGAAGGCTGATTCCAGCAGGTAATCGCTGGCAGTTCAGCTGTTTTTACGCATCTCAGCAAAATGTCTCTATCCATTACCAGTGGCATATTAATTTCCACTCAATGACCATACTTGTTGATAATCTACAAATTGGTGTGTGTGTGTTTGTCTGTGTATGTGTGTGCATGAGAGGGGGGATGAGTATTCCTCCACAGACCTCTGAAACACCATCTAACTTGGTTTACCTCACGATGGCTGTGGGTTTGATACTACACAGCGGACTATAGCACACTGTTGTATGTCTGTCTATGCATAGACTGTTTATTAAAGTAACTGTTCTCACAAGAGCAATGCTCATAGAAGAACCTAGAGAAATTGTACAATTTATAACATAATTACATACAAATAATGAATTGATTTAAATCTGTAATGAAAATATAAACAACAAAATTGATAGAAATTAAAAAAATAAATAAACAAGGGGAATGAAAATGGTAAATAAGATCAGGAACAGGATAATGAAAAGAAATGGAAATAAAAGTTGTTTTGGGAAAAGTAGAAATGGGCATCACAATTGTAGGAGTGAGAAATAGAAATAGAAAAAAAATAGAAATGGGAATAAGAGTTAAATATGACTAGAAACTGGACTAGTGGAATGACAAATAATAGAAATAGAAATAAGAATAGAAATGGGAAGAAGAACAGGACAGTCCTGGAAGTTGGAAGGAAAAAAAAGAGGCATGTAAAAGAGAAACTGGAATATGGATAAGAATGGAAATATGAAATAAAGATAGGAATTTGAAATGAAAATGGAAGTAGATGTGGGAATGGGTGGGACAGCAGAGGCTGTTTCACCCCCCCCTGCTGATGCCGGGTCTCTCCGTGGCCCCTTGGTTTGACTGGGGTCTGAACTGTTCTCTCTGCTCAGGGTCTGGATCAGAATAAAGAACTGAGGACTGGAGCTGGAGCAGATACGATGGTCAACAGGTGGACGTGAGAAACTCATCTGCTCTTCCTTAACTCTTCATTCACAGGTTTTGTTGATTCTGAGAAATTTCTTGAATGACATTAAGCAGATTTTAAACTGCATTGGTATTTCACACCGGCTCTGCCGTGCATCACTGGTGGTGTGCAGACGCCAGGGTTATATGCTGTTCACTGGAGGCTGTGTTTTACAGGATTTAGGCTGTCCTTTTGCAGAATGGGTGGCTCCAGTGGAAATTGAAACTCTATCAGTGTTCATGCCTTGCTCTTCATTGACCTGCAGAGAGAGTGGACCCCCCCCCCCCCCTCCTCCAAATAAAGCGAACAGAGGTAGGACAACACTTAATCACTGACTGAGTTGAGCCACACAAGGACAGAAACACCACTACAACAGTAAAAATCCTATTTTTTCAATATAACATGGACCATCAACACAGCTCTTCTGTATGTGCTGTGCAGTACAAGATCAGCGTGTGCATCATTAAGAAATATGCAGCTAAGTATCTTAAAGATGTCTGATTTATGGCGTAAATGACCACTAATACTTAAATACACCATTTCTACAACCAGCTGTGATGTTTGGTGGTATATTGAAGATCCCTTCCACTACAGCATTAAGGGGTAAATAAATATGCTTTAAAAGAGCAAATGAGCTTGAGCAAAGTGGCCCTTTGAGTCCCCATGTTTGTGGAGCAACCATAATGGATTCTTTAGAGCCGTGAACGGTTTATAGGCATGACAGCCATGTTTCAGCACGATGGGCTTATCCCTACGCAAGGCGCTAAGGATATTAGAGAATCAGCGTAAAGCAGCATGGAAATGATGACTGGAGCAAAGCCTCAGCTCGCTGGCATTATAAGCCCTCAATTCTCCAGCACGCTGTCCCTGGGAAAGAGGGGGGAAGGAGCGGACTTGGCACAGCTCCACAGTGCGATATCCTCCATTATTTCTTGCTCCATCGCTGTTTTAGCCCCACAATTAAAAGGATGTCGCTCAATCTGGGGATGGGGCAAATTGAGAGGAGGTCAGTGTCGCCTATTGTGGCGTTTCCTTTTCAAGACGGTGCTGGAATCCCTGCTGTCCTTATGGAGATCAGTTGGAACAGTTGGATGAGGGCCAATTCTCTAATGCCTGGCACTGAGCTACAGCCTCATTTGAAGCACTGATGGCACATGCCATGCATGAAAAAAAAAAGCCCATAAGGTTGCCTAAATTAAATCCCTTTACTTTCACGTCATAGCACTGTTTTCAGTGCAAATTCTCCATTTTCACAGCCACTGACAATGTTTGGTTCTCATTAACAAGGTGTATCTTCTCATTAACAAAAATGTGACACATGAAATGAATAAATTCTCCAGTTTGCAGTCTTCACAGTGTCAAGTCACTACAGTATTGCAGAGTTTACCTGATTTGAGAGTAAGCTCACCAAATGAATATCTCCACCCAATCCACCCACGGTGGCTCGCCTGTCAGAGACAGACCACGGCAGAAGGATGATTAATGTCCCACCCCTCACCCCCCACTGTGAATTAGAGACCATGGGTCGAAACTATTTTTCTTGGTGAGCAGGAGCACGCTTGTGGCTAAAAACGGGGCAAACACTGTTTATCATCTGCCTGACGACAGCCCTCCTCGGGGCAAATTAACCACGCAGCCATATCGACTGGCACGGGCCGAGAGTCAGTGCCCCTTCACTTTGATTAATCTCCCCGTGTTCCTGTTCCAACTCTATCAAAGTAATCTAAGTGAAGACACACAGCATTGATCTGTAAACACAGCATACTACTGTACCAAAAACACACACACTCTATGAGAGGGAAAAAGGGACCACGATAACTGGAGGTGAAATTCTCCTGTCCTATAACTGACAGTGTAAAATATCACCTATATGTTCTTAAATATGATATATAAGATATGTCATTATGGCTTCATACATAAAGGTCATAATAACATCAACCAGCATCTGATACATTATTCTTTATATTAAAAGTCTAATTGAAATTTGAATTTTTCATATTTTTTCATCCTCTATTCTAGAAATAGGCTCATTTTCTTTACCCGTATATTCACACCAATAATCCACCAAATGTAGAGGTATGTAATTTCATATTTTATATTTTCATGGATCATCATATTGATACATTTGCAACATATTTATTGGAGCACAATGATATTTTTAACATTATAGCAGTAATTCAAAAGTGTTTAACAAGTCAAATCGGTCATGTAGATCGCCTGGTTGTTTACTTCAATAACTTTGTGCGATATATTTAATTATATACACAGTAGAGCACAGAAACACATCTCAGTGAAACACTTGACCTCCTGCTCTTCAACATCAATGATGGGAAAATTGTGGTTGTGCAAAACACGTGTTGCTCCCTGGGGGAATGAAGCTTATTTTCATCCCTATCAATAAAGTTTGGCTTAAGTGGCAGCTTGTGCTCATCTATTCAAAGAATCCACATAAAATGTTGTGTTAATCCACGTCTGCGCTGCCCAGCACCGACTGCACCACATATGCAAAACAATCTGTTTTATGTGTATCCGTGCCAACTTGTTTGGCAGACGGTGACTGAGCATTTTTTTAATTGTGTTATTTCTGATAATTCATGTGGATCCGCTGCTTTAAATCCTGTGGCGTGACATTTACAGAGCCCCTTCTTTTGTTTGTGATTTTACATGGAAGACAGATGTTCACATACAGTTTGCATTAATCTGAGCATCAGAGCCTCACAAGTAGGTCTCTGGGGTCAAAGTGGTTTTAGATGGTTAAGTGTGTTGTTTGTAAAATGATGCTGGACATGTTGATTTGGTGTAAAAGCCTGAAATGTTGGAAGAAAGAGACTAAACATATGCAAATATATATACACCAGAATTTTCATTGCATTTCTAAGAACTCCTCCTAAATAATGCTATATAACCTTAACAGTCATCACATCATTGATTTTCTGGAAATATTGAAGGTAAAGTAGTGAAATTCTGAGGTAAACTTTTGTTATTTCTAACCTCCAGGCAAACAAGTTTTAAACATTTTTAGCATTTGATATTTGAGCAATGGCTGGTGTTGATTTACAACCTAAGAAGGCACATGGGGAACGGTTTCAGTGTACTGCATCACTGCAGTGTGCTCATCGCTGCACCATGTGGCCAGCATGTTTTGAATTTCCATGATCATACTGAACAACACAAGTTTCCAGTAAGCTGTGGCTTCTGTGATGTGTTGAGGACTGATGCCTCAAAGATAAAAAGAAAAAAAACCTGTGTAACTGAAGCAGCCTATGTAAGTCACTATATAATCATCTTTGTTGTTTTAAAATGTGTGATCGTGCCTTTTATATCTTTTCTATCTGTCATTTGTCATTTGAGACTGGTTGTACAATCTTGTATTCTGTTGTCATGTGGCTAAAATTATTCAATTCATTCTTTTCTTTTTATTTGTTTTCCTAAATGCACGAGATTTAAGAACAGAACAACTGACTCTTCTCTTTCTGTACCTCTGGGAAATAAAACTTTTAAACTCACTGTGAAGATCATTTCAAACTTGCCATGCTGTGCAAACCAAACCAGGCTGCGAATGGTTTATAGTAGAAAAGTTGTTTATGAGGGCTCAGGATTTGGTATTTGTCAATTTTCTATTCTTTACATGCAACATTTCTATTGCCATGTCAGGCAATTTGTTTCAGAATAAAAGTTGTAAAATGTTCCACAAAGTTTATTTTGCACCAGGTTTTCATTACAAATGCAATTGAAACCAAACAATATTGTTAAAGTAAGTAATCTATAAAGTAAGTATTTCCGCTAAAGCATATTTATTTATGTCTACAATGGTTATTCAGAAATTTTAATAGTTTAACTTGTGTTATAAATAATAACGTAAATTTTGTGGCGACTAAATGTTTTATTGTAATTTGTATTTTTACATAAAACGAGAAAATGTTTTAACATAAAACGCAAATACGTTACGTCACATGACGCAAAATAACTTCCGCCGATGACGTGAACCGTCAGCAAAGATGGCGGCGTCCTGTGTGCGAACCGTGGGCTCGGTCTTCGGCAAATGTGGGAATTGCTGCTTCAGGATAAACACAGTCACGTCGCAGCTGAGCCGACAGGTACAGCTTGGTTTTATCTCCAATACATCAACCAGTACTTTCATTAAAAATAAATGATAAACCATCTAAATTAACGACAGCGTCAAAAACACTGACGTCCTTGAGCTAGCATCATCCTGCAGCTTCTTTTAGCCGAAACTGCCTTGACGGATATTTGAAATAAGAGTCTGCCAACGTCCTGTTTAGTTACAGAACAGTGTGATATATTTAGTTTTATCTTAATGTAAATTATTGAGCCCTTAGCAAAAGTTCGGGTGTGGTTTTGCTGTTCCAGATGTTTAGCAAGGTGGTTTAATTTGGCTAACTTCACATCTCATAATAACAGCGCTCCTCTTCCTCCCCAGGTCCTGAGCAGGCAGATATGTGTGAGCTCTGCCCTCCACAGAAAGAACCTGGCGGCTAAAGGACCGCAGAAGTTCACGGTGGAGTTTATAGAGAAGCAGGTGGAGGAGTTCAACATCGGGAAAAGGCACCTGGCCAACATGATGGGAGAAGACCCGGAGAACTTCACGCAGGAGGACATAGATGTGAGTACAATGTTTTGCTGCACACATGCAAGTACAGTGATGTTTACAAGCATCATCCTGCATCCACTGGCTTGTCCACACCTGTCTTACAGCTGAAATTTTTACTTTATTTAATTGATTTTATCTTGGGTTGTACTGACAATCAATATGAGTTCAAGGCCTTTTTTTTTATCTCTAATTTCAAATCAGCAATCAGTTTTGTTTGTGTCAAGATATTTTCAATACAAACCAGTAAGTAATCTCATAAGCTCCTTTGTATTTGCTTTTCCACACATCATACGTTTCTGGAATAGACAGTCTTTTAGGAGATTGCAACGTTTCCCTTGCTTTAGGCTAATGATATTTTATATTAAGACAAAAACCAGCAATGAAATAACCATTCTAATAATAACTGAGTAGCCAAAGCCTGATATGTCTCATTGCTGCCCCAGAGCTCCATTAAGGTATTTAAAACGACATTAGTAAGCCACACTGTTCTGACATGTTCCCTCTTCACCATGAACACACACACTGTGGTTTATTCCTACTTATACACCCTGCTGTTTTAAGTACTCACTAGTGCACCAAATGTGGTTTTATCCACTGCTGAAAATAGTTCCTTAACAAATCATTGACTCCGCTCTGTTTGGGGAATTTAAAGCAACAGTGGCTCACTATTTCAGGAAATGGCTGAGCCTTATTAAAATGTATTTGTGAGCCTTTTTTTAATGTTAATTTTAAGTCTGAAGGTATTCAGTGTGAACCAATAGGCTTGGAGCTGAGTGCCACAGACAGGTTCAGGTAGGGAAGTTTTGAGAGGTGGGCTTGCACATTGTGATGTGACCAGCATCTCACTGATGACCAGCACCTCACATTGTTTAATTGTATTATTTCACATAAGCAGTTGTTGTTGACAGTGGTTATCCACTCACCGTGCTGATCTTCAAACCTCCAAATTTCCACGGCGAGGTAGCACCGCTTTCCCTCAGTCTTTGGTTTTCACACTGATAAACAAGCTTACAAACAGGTATTTATCACCAGTATACAGTTTTCCCAACTTTATTTTTAAGTCAGGTTGACAGCCAACAAAGACTGAAATTCACATTAATTTAAGCATTTTAAATGATGATTAGCTTCCACTTTTGAGGCTGGGGAAGTGTTTTACTTTCAAGCTCTGCTCTTCACATCATCATTATCATCATCATTAGTACCAGTGGACTCCACCAGCAGCAGGGAGGAGGGGCCACCTCTGGCAAATTTGCTCCATCAAACACCTTCAAACATTCACCCAATGCTTATTTGAGATTTTGGCAACACACTAGCCCTCACTGCTTCAACCATTTAGCTTGATTTCTCACTCCCCCCTCGCTGGATCCCCAGTGTCCCTCACCCGTAATGAAGATAGCAGTTGGCACCAGGGTGTGAAAGCCAAAGCGACAGCTAGAGCCCAAACTTAGATGTCTGGAGGGAAAGAGGAAAATTTGGGAGGACTGGAGAGGTGCAGAGCGGGGCACCTGATAAATCCCTCCGCCTTGTTTTGCAGTCCAGTCTCTTCAGGTGTGACGGTGATAAAGACCCAGGAAAAATCAAAAGGATGTTTACAGCCAGGAGGGGGTAATTAAACATTGGATATTTGCCACAGACCCATAAAAGATCCAGAAATAGCTCCTGTGGCTGTTGTATCCTTGAAAACAAAATGGTAAAATATACATGACTTTTAAAAACTTTAAACATACATCTTTAAAACACTGAAATAAATTTTTTCCTGACTCATGGCTGCACCATCTGCCCCTGTCCTCGCTGCCAACTACTGAGTTTGAGCCAAGGTTAGACCTCCAGTCAGCTTTTTTTTAAACTACTGATTGATAGATAGAAAAATGGTGATATCTGCTTCACCATATGATTTGGTCATTAGCAAAGTACTAAACGTGCTCCAATTCCAGCTTCTCGATCATGAGTTTTCTGCTTTTTCTCTACTAAAGACTTATTATCTTTGGGTTTTGCCCTGTTGGTCACTACTTACGCTCAGTTACAACCTGTGAATAAACATAGAAATAAAGGCTACAGATAAATATTTTCATTGTTAACTGATTTTTGTTTTTGAAGTGACAGATAATCATGAATAATGTCCATCACAGCTTCTGAAAGCCCAAGGTGATCTTCATATTAATTGTTTCGTTTGATCGAAAGTCCAAAAAGTAAGTTAGATCTATAGTTTTTACACAACGATTCTACATAATGGCCTGACAGGAAGTGAGGTTAGGCTGCCAGCCTGTTGAAGCTTCGTGTCAGATGTCTTCGATCAGTCAGGTCAGGTGTTGCGAGAGCTGGCGAAACACGAACAAAAGAAGACGGCTTCAAATGTGTCATCCAGCATGTTCAAAATTTAACATGATTGATTTCACCCTGTTGTTGAAATCTGTAAAATAGGAAACCCTCCTGCGCTGTGGCGCCCGCTCCGTTGTGCCGGGTGTCAGTTAGACTGTCGCTCTCCCTCTTTCTTCCTCTGTCACTCTGTCTTCGCCCCTCAGGGATCTCTGCCATATTGTACCAGGGCTCAGGGGACACACAGGTGTGTCTTCATCTGTTCCCTGCTCCTCGCTGCCTGTCTTCCCTTTTCCTCTTCTCTTTTTACCCTTTAACTTCTCCTCAATTGTCTTCCTCCTCCCACCTCACACACACACTCACACAAAAACACAAACACACACACACACACACACACACACTTATTCAGGCCTTTTCTCTCTGCTTTCTGTCGTGTTGACAACCTTAAAGGCAGCAACCTGCTCCCTCTGTGCAGCACCTGCTGCCTCACTAATTGAAGCGACAGAGGAGGAAAAAGGGAAAGAAGAGGAGTGGAGAGATGGTGAGATGGAGGAAGGAGAGAGAGATGAACAGACTGTCTTGATGAGTGTGGCGGGGCCAGCACACTTCCTGTCTCCCTCTCCTCTCTCACACACACATTTACAGTGCCATCTGCAGCCCTGCTATTAACACTGACACACACACACACACAAACACACACACCCACATCGGCAGAGGATGAACTTGGAGTGAACTGTTGGATGTCCACAGTGTCCTCTGCTCGCTGTCAACAAAGCCAAAAACTTGTGCCTTTTTCTGCTTGTTTTCTCCTCTAACTCCACTGTAACACACACACACACACACACACACACACACACACTCCCCTTTCCTTGAACCCGCCGGCAGCTTGTGCCTCTTCTCTTCTGTCACTTTCACGGTTGTCGCTGGTGTGACCTCTGTTGTTCGGACATGTCAGCATTGTCATAATCTGCCACCAGTGCATCTCTCAAACTGCCACTTCCTTAACTTTTCATTTATTTATTCATTCTTTTCCTCTCTTAACCACAGAGGAGTATCGCCTACCTCTTCCCCTCCAGCCTGTTTGAGAAGAAAGCCCTGCCCTTCATGAAGGTACGTCTGTGTGGGCTCCACTCACCTAAACTTAACTTTCCTCCCATGTGTGTGACTGACATTCAACTTTAAAGGCTGTAAATAATCCTGTTCCAGACCAAAACTAGACACAACATTGTCACCGAACATCTTCCTTTTTCACTTTTTGCATAAAGCATTTTCAATCCCTTGGGCAGTGGCTCCTGACGTGGGCCTCAGGACCCCTGAGGTGCCTAAATAATTTCTGTATGGCTAAAGATGCTACACATTATGCTAATTTTATTCATATTTCACAGATTTTTGCTGTTTTCTCTTCAATAAAACGCACTCACAAGTCAAAGCACTTACACCTGATACTCACATTTCTCCATGTCAAATTAAATGTTCACAAATTAATATTACTTCATTTTTTAGGGTCAAATGCCACATCCAAATATCTGATGGAAGGTGTTGTCCTGAAAGGAAATCCCACACACTGCTCTTGCTCAGCATCACAGAAATAGTTCTACTTCTGATGAAGGTCTAGAGAGACTGAAACGTAATGATTACCAATAAATTGTGATGCAGAGCAAGAGCAGTGTGCAGGAGTTTCTCTCTTTCAAGGGTCAAATGCCAGAAATAGTTGGAACTACTGCCCTGGGGCATCTGCAGTTCCCACTAATGAAGAAATGGGGTTAAATACATAACACTGTGCTTGAACATTATTGTTTATTGTATGATTGAAATCACTGTAATCAGTTATTTCCTTAATAGTGTCCAATTGTTGACAGTAAGAGTGATTGATATCAACTGGAATGGGCAGTTGGATGCATTAAGCTGTTTCAGGCTTGGACAGTCTTGTCAAAAGTCAGATCATCTTCCTGTAAAATTGCCACTGGAAGTTTGTGTTGGGTAATTCAGTCTCTGTGTTAATTGATAGTTCATGTATTTCCTGCTCACTGGGGCAGGATGACTTTAGTTGCCCGGCTCGACTTCCCTCTGTGATTTCTATGTTTTCTCTTCCAGCATCCAGACGAGGTTTTTCCAAAGCAGAGAGGTGTGTAATCTGTGATCACATTGTAATCAGTGTAAATGAGTCCAAACTGCCTCTAACGTGATCATGGGTCCTGTGTTTAAAGCTGTCCAATGGGGAGCGGACAGACGGCCCTTCCACTTCCTGTTCTACACCGGCAAACAGTCCTACTACTCCCTGATGCATGTAAGTGCTGGTTTTTATCTGAGGTGGAAGCAAATCTTCATCCAGCTCACCTGGTCCTCCCTCCCTCCCTCCCTCCCTCCTGCACCCGTGGGTCATATCCTATTCAGAGAGAGGAGGCTGTGGTATCCCCCGAGGAGAGGCCACATCAGATCCTCTTTTCCACACAGCTGAATAGAGCCGGGGTGATAGAGAGGTGGGAGATTAGAGGGAAGTGAGACAGAGGGAGGACGAGTCGGGTGAGCGGGGATGCAAGGGTCAAAGGTAATCCATCTTGACAGGTGATTCACTGGAGGATACCTGTGTCTTCCTGTCCTCCTGGGGTGGTGAAGTTTATTCTCTCTTTCTCATTCTGGGTTCAAGCAGCAACTGTCAACGAAAATGAGGTCATTTAGAAACTGTTTCTTAGCCAATGCTGAAATGTCTTAAACCTGCATTCTCCTGAATGACCATCAGGGGGAGACACCATTGGTTTGTGAGCCCACGTTTTGAAGCCCCCACTTTGTAATCCTGATTGTGTGGTACAATCTGTCAATCACATGGCAGCCACCCTGCTTTATGGTCTATTTTCCTCTAAATGGGACCATCATTTAAAAAATGAATACCATGTTGTGTTGAAGACTTGAAACTAGAGACTGAGACCATAAACTCATGAGGAAAACATTTACTGAGCTAATAAAGCAGGTGAGAAGGAGGGACATTTTCACATAGACTTCAATACAATCCCCTGATGATCATTAGATAAAATGCAGGCTCTTCAGCATTGGCTTCACTCTTCAGACCCGGAGACTATGTCCACTTTTATAGACAGTCTGTCTTTATTCTGATGAGGAACAGGAATGACTGGGCCAACAGGGGGCACCAAAAATCAGACACTGCAACTCTAAAAGAATAATTGATGAACAAGGAAACGTCAGGGAAGAGGAACAAAAACTGATTGACACTAATGCTTTATTTTTGTAAATAAGCAAAATAAATACCTTGAGGTGGAGAGAAGGGTTGAAAATGGTGTTTTGATGTGACTCATCTGGCTCATCTGGAAGATGCACCTCCACAAAGGTGGAGGAGGAGGGAAGTGAGGTGGGGCACAGCGGGTTAGCGAGTGGGTGATACGCCGACCTCCTCCTCCTCTTCCTCCATCTTGTTTTGTTTTCATACTCAGCTGTTTGCTCCCTGTCTGTCAGCCGCTGACCTTGTTCAAAGACGTTTCATAGACAATAGATGTGTCTGTGTCTAAAACACAGAGGTATGATATCTGGATATTGGTCACACTTCTTATGCACACACTCAAACACACACACACACACTATTGTGCCCTGCAGCCACTATCTGCACCCCCTGCTGCTGGTTTAAATAGGTATGTCAGACATGTCTGAGAGCTTGAGCTGCCTGTCTGCGTGATCGCAGGCTCAGTCACACTCCTTTTTTTTTCTTTTCTTTTTTTTTTTTTTTTTGTTCTTGTTTCCACCTCCCCCTGTTTTTTCCTCCCCTGCTTACTTCCTTCATCTTGTGCACACCCCAAAATATGTTTTGTTGCCATCAGCCGTCTGACAAACACACACCTCTCGGGAGCATTGCCAGGACGGGGCAGTGGCGTGTGTCCGGCTGGGGTTTGGTACATTAACCTGCTCGCTGCTCCACTGAGCCCTTTATGGCCATGACCACAGGGAACCTGAAGTGAAAACTCCCCCAACACACCCTCACCCTTCACTGTCACTTCATCGAAACCTGCATGTGAAATAAATCCACAACCCAGAGGAGGAGATGTTCTGCCAGAGAGCGTCGGCTTTGCATTTCCATCCTTTATTGTCACTTTGTGGCTAAATGAATGTTTCGCTATGTTCCTCCTCTCTTCCTCTCATAGCTAAAGCTCTGAACTTGAAGGTCTCATCCTGCATATGAGGAATCACTTATTGAATAGAAAGAGTGGCGCTCAAGCTGTCTGACTAAAATATATCCAGATACTGGCCCTCTCCTCTCCTTTCATCCGGCCAATCCATGCGAATTATTCTCGCCATTGTAGGCCCCAGTGTTTGCAAACGTGTAACGCAAGCCCCTTATCCAAGCCCCCTCCTCCTCCTGCTTTTTTTTTTTTTTTTTTTTTTTTTTTTTCCAGATTTTCTATTACGTGTTTTTTTTTTTTTTTGCAAAGAAAATTGGTTTTTGCTTGATGTTTGCTTTTTTGGTCCCCCCCCCCCCCCCCATACCCCTCTGTCGCTGGTCGGAGTGGCAGCGGATTAGGCACACTCTATCAAGAAGGAATTAAACAAACATCTGGTGAATAATTGACGGGGAAATGAGTTCTCACCCAGGCGCAGGGCGGCTGAGGTGGGGGTGTCTGCCTTGGGGACGTGACCAGCATGCCCCCCCCCCCCAATTCCCTCTCCTCCCTCTCTCTTCCTCCTCACAAAAAAAAGCCACCCTCACCAAACTAACTTGTGCACTTGTTCACAATCAAACTGTTATTGTCCACAACAACACATCAATACATCACAGGCAGAAACAGTCGATTACAGACAGATCATTTCATGGGAGACAGTATATAACACGACAGGGCTCCTGTAATATACATGTGCACACTCCTTAGTGTAAGTGAGATAATATTGTGTGTGTGTATAATATTGAACCTCAGTGAGATTAATTCAGGCACATGCTATGATACAATGATGGTATTCAGCTTGTTTTCAGCGTTCAGCTAATCAGACGTGAAAAGCTCCTGTTTAAAGCATCTGAAGCCACGTGTGTGTTTTTAATTGTAAATGGCCAATGGTACGTGGACAGCTGAAGATGCAATACTTGAACTGACATTATTTTGAATCTGTCGCAGTCATCCTTAAATGTTGATGTTTTTGGTGAATTTTAGGAATTGTACAACAAAATCCTAAACTTAGAGAAGCACCAGGACCGTCTGAGAGCCAAAGGACTCTTCTCCCAGGATGCCAAGAAGATGTAAGTGGAAAAGGTGTTTGTTTTTTTTGGTTTTTTTTTTCACTTCAGAAAGGTGGGAACTTGCTCCTGAAAGCCAGTTTTGGCATTTGAATGAAAACCTTTCACAATATAAACAGGTACTTGGGCAGTGTTTTGTGTGTAGGGGAAGAAAATGATCTTTTATTGAACAGGAGCTGATTCCTGTCATAGATGGAGAATAAAAATGTTGCTTTGTCTGTCTCCTTCAGCTTTCTAGGCACAAGCAGGTGGCTCACAAAGGAGGAAGTGTCGGTGCTGCTGGTGGAGACCATCTCGACTTACGATGTAAGAGCAGACTTCCTTTCCTCCCGTTCTCCGCTTCTTGCTCTCTGCTTCTCTGATAGAAGAGGATGCAGATTTTTGACTCGTATGTGTTGTTTTCTTCAGTACAATCGCTTCATCCAGCTGTTAGAGCGCATGCTGTCCATGCCCTACTCTGTCCTCGAGGAGGAGTTTATAATGCGTTACCGTCTGCAACTGGAGGCTCAGTCCAGGAAGCAAATGATGCCACCGATGGAGAGGGATGAGCGAGGCGTGGCCTTCAGCACTGCAGAAGGTAGATACACACCTGGACTGTTTGCTGATCTGGTCAGATCTGAAAGAACATGAAAGTGGATGTGTTTGTTGCAAATAGATAGCTCAGACTTCACGTCTCTATGATGAAGCTTTAAGCCGAACGCCAACTACTCACTGATCATGTGACCATGATCCATGGATTACATACTGTAAACAAGTGTGTGGGAGAGAAAGAAGTGACCTGTTTTGGTATAGAAACCTGATCTTCTCTCCTGCTAATGTGAAAGTTCAGCTTGAATGTGTCATAGAAAAGAAAAAGGAGGTAAAGTTAAGTGTGTGTTCATTCTCAGGCCGCAGGAAGACGTCAAACTCCTCTGTCATTCTTCGAGACTGCGGCTCCGGGCGCATCACCATCAACGGCCGAGACTACATCCAGTACTTCCCCGTCCTACAGGACAGGTAGGAGGACGGTGTGTGTGTGTGTGTGTGTGTGTGTGTGTGTGTCCTCTCCCAACAAACACACCACATCACAGGCTCCCTGCCGCTTCATTCACACACCACTTTCCTTAAAATGCAAGACGTGATGTGTTTTACTCCCCCTCTCCCCAAAAAAATTAAAAAGCAGCTTTTTCACTCTTCACAGCATCGCCTCGGTTTTTTTATTTATCTCCTTGTAGTAAGTTAATTACACAGTTGAGTGACTGTGTGTGCGTGTGTGCGTGTGTGTGTGTGCGTGTGTGTGTGCGTGTGTGTTTGTGTGTGTGTGTGTGTGTGTGTGTGTGTGTGTGTGTGTGTGAATGTCCAGAGCTGGTGTTGTCATGCAGTGTGAGGATGGGCTGTAATTGGAGCAGAGAGGTGACAATTGACTTTGTCAGCAGCCATAGGCCATTCAGCCAGAGACGCCATCCAGAACACAGACACTTTCTTTTTCTCTCACACACACACACACACACACACACACACACACACACACACACACACACACAACCTTATCCTAGTCCTGCTGAGTCAGAAGTTACTCTGTAATATGTGGTGGTGAGATTGTAAGAGAAAGCTTTTCACAGAGCTGGGATCCTCTGTGCTTGTCTGAAAAGTCACCCAACCAGACATTAAATTAGCTAAGCCCCTGCTGTTGATACCACTATCTGTTAAATAGCACACACTCCTGCTCTGCCTATTCAACCACATTTCATTCTCTCCTCTTTTTTTTTTTTTTTTTATTATCTCCTGGTCATTTTCTCCTTTCCTCTTCTTTTTTTTTATCCCTCTTCTCTCTGCCTTCAGGGAGCAGCTGATGTTCCCACTTCAGTTCACGGGCATGCTGGGACGCTTCGACCTGGAGTGCACCGTGAGCGGCGGCGGCAGGTCCAGCCAGGCGGGGGCGCTGCGACTTGCCATTTCCCACGCACTGCTCACCTTTGTGTCTGAGAGAGACGTTGAGATGATGAGACAAGGTGGGGTGTCAATTTTTATTAGTAGATAAATAAATCTTTCACAAATGTACATACACAACAGGTCACTGATACTTCTCCACAGCGCTGAACACGTTTACACCTTCATTTCCTTAGTGTGTACACACCTCCAAATATCACGTCGTCCTCAGAGCCTTGGTGGTTTGAGCTGTTGCTGATTTGTCAGTTTTTGATACTTATTTGGTTGATACTCGTGAATGAAGTTAGGTTTAGATTCTCATCCTCCATGGGACACTCCGATTGGCTCCAGTGGGTGATATCACAGCCTATCAGAGGCCTAGCTGTCAGTTTCTTGTACAGCCAAAGTAAACTGGAGAAATTTTTCTGGTCTCAGTGTAAGGAGATGTTGGTCTGAGTTTATTGCAGGGACAGAGAGACATGGACAATAAGACATTTAGAGCATTAGAGGCTTTGGAGGTGATTTTTCATCATTACTGTTCAAAAGAATGAGCAGAACTCATATTTTAAAATGTCAAATCGGCTCTAAAGCAACACAAACACAGGAAATGATTCAAATTTAAAAGGAGCTGATTTTGGAAAATTGTGAGATTTAAGCCTGAAAAGTTGTAAAAGACCAACATTGACTTGTGGATTTAACAGAAATTGTATGTGAACACTTTGGGACAGGTTGTTCCTTGTTTCAGGGGTAAAATAAAATCTGCCAAGGTTCAGGTTTGGGTGAAAAAGGACTGCAGACGACAGAGGTGAAACCACAAGAGGCTTAAAAAATGTTGCCCAGATACTAAAATAAATAAATAAAACACGGACAGTTTGAGATGCAGTTGGACACAAGCTCAAAGTGGGTGCACATGACACCATAATCGCCACTTTGCTCCTTCATCCATCCATTTCATCTCTTTATTGTTTCCCAGCTGGTCTGCTGACCCCTGACCCCAGAGTGAAGGAGAGGAAGAAGCCAGGGCAGGAGGGAGCGCGGAAGAAATTCACCTGGAAGAAACGCTGAAGGGGGAGAGGATGATCTCACCTGAACTCAAACATGAAACACTCACACTGACTCCTGGTTTCAACGTGGCCCCGGATGAGCTGGTGTCATGTCGGCTGTTTCCTCCTTAGTTTATTGAAGCTGAAAAACCAGTGTCTTTATTTCCAGGACAGAAGCTGCAGTGAGAGCTCTCAGCCACCAGATGGAGGCATGTGTCAAGAAATGAATAAAAAAAGTTGAACGTGATCAGTATGAGTCAATAAATTAAGTTTTTTATCAAAATATTATTGAAATATTTTCTTTGCATCGTTTTTTTTCTTTTTTTGCTTTTGTTTTGGTTATAATTAGTTTTAAAGTTGAAGTTCAGAACAAAACGGTGTTAAAGAAGATGCAGCAGGTTTTTTTATTTTATTGTTTATTGTTAAAACGTGGGACTTCATTACCCATAATGCAACCATGGCCACATTCACCGACACGATGCCACAGGGTTGTTGGAGCTACATTATGTTATAATTTCCCCAGGCACCCAGGTAATAAGCTGGTTAATCAATCAGCTGATTGACACAAAGTTAATTGGCAACAATTTCATGAATTGATGCCTAAAATTCACCAGTACCAGCTCCTTAAATGTGAATATTAGTTTCCCCAATTCTCTGTGATGGTGAACGCAACATCTTTGGCTTTTTGACTGATGGTTGGACATAAAAAGCCATTTGAACATGTTCATATGAAACAATTATTAGATAAATAGTTAATTAATCTTGTGGGGAAATGCAGAAGTAAATGATAGATCATTGTGTGATGGATGAACACTTTGCCCTGCAGGTTTTCCCTTTGAGAGCAGAAACAATAGAAGGCCTGTGTTAAATCACAACGTTCAAACACGTGAGCTCAATGTAATTAAAGGGTTTTAATTAGGTCTTCATGTTGTGAGGACAAGACCAGTGCAGCTTGACCAAGTCCAGGTCCGGTGGTTTGAGTCCTCACCCCCCTTGAACCTGCAGGTTTCCCATTTGATGCCATAACCAACTTTAGCCACGAGGTGTCGCCAGATTGGTTTAAATGTGGAGGCGCGTGTCTGTTTGGGAATAATCAGGTCATCGATTAAGAGGATATCGATTAATCGGTAAACGCAGTGCAGTTTATCTGCTGGAGCCAGAACAACATGTGTGTTGATGACAATCAAATCACCTTGATGTTTACAGTCAATAGAAATAAAGTTTATTTATTAACCCTCAGTGTGAATGTTGACAGGTGCTCCTCTTACCTGTGGGGGTGGAAGTGGGTGTGTGTGTGTGTGTGGGTGGGGGAGGTGGTGGTAGGGGG